>JAUIMM010000651.1:1407500-1875000 GCA_031769625.1 Taudactylus pleione | reverse complement strand
GGAACGACTGTACGATTATGATGTCTTAATCGTACCAGCTTTCCTAATCGCCCAGCGTGTACTCACCTTAAGACTCCGTCCTGAGGGGGTGCCTATCCCTAAACTCCCCCCGGTGGTGCCTAATCCTAACCCCCCTTCCCCTAGCCTAAACCTAACCCTCCTGGGGGGTGCCTAACCCAAAGTCACCCCGGGGGTGACTAAACCTAACCCGCGGCTAAAAGCTTGCGTCACCCGGCTTGCCTACGTTCAGTATGCCGGGCGTCGGGATTTCGGCGTGGGGCTGATAGGCATCAGTATTTAGACTCCTATCTTTATTCCCATGCCGGGCTTTCAGTGTCAGGATTCTGGCGGTCGGCATTTCCACCGCCGGCATCCTGACTACATCCCCTGTGCACTTGGACAAACCAAGTTGCATTGCATGAGGGACAAATACATTTATTATTTGTGCATGCTTGGTAAATACTAGCTGCTTCTACATGTAGCCCACACCTGCTGGACAGCTTTATTTTTACACTGCAATTTAGATTAGAGTTTGGACTCACCTCTCCCAACTCTAACTCTCTGCACATTTACATCTGTCCCACCTGCAGTACAGCATGGCTTTGCTTCACTGCCAACTCAAAATCCGACCCTTATGCTGGCCATACACGGTAAGATTTTCTGTCCAACCATCCAACTAGGTGGTTGCTTGGAATGAAAATCTGGTAACGTATGGGAGTAACTGATGATCAGCACTTTGCTCCTAAATGCCAGAAAACAGATGAAAATGGTCGGTCAGACAAGTTTGTTAAATGTTTGCTCTAAACAGTTTGTTCAAACAACAGTTTTTGGCCATTTTCTGGAATTTGGGAGCAAATTGCTGATTGTCATTAGCTTTCATACCTTACCAGGTTTTCATTCCAACCAATCAACTAGTTGGATGGTTGGACAGAAAATCTTACCGTGTATGGCCAGCATAATAACTGAAATTTTTTTACAGTCTGTTATAGCGTTCCTAGTCCTGTAGATGTCACTGTTACCATAGATTCACATAAACAGGTGTACTTTATAACCAAAAAGAGACTGAACAGGTGAATGTATTAAAACTACAACAAAATGCTTAAACTTGAATGCATGCATGTTATATTAAAGGCTAACATGATCATACCTAACTAAAAAATCACAATGCTGTTAATTAGATCTATTAAACTTGTAAACTGTTTCACGAGCAGCCCCTGGCCCTTTGTTATCATAGCTGTATTTACTTTGCCCACTTTGTATGGTCCTATGTTGTGCATGCCACTGTCCGTGAGTGTGGAGCAATGTGGCACTTTAAAAAAAAAAAAAAAAACCAAACAATAAAAATAGCAATAATGCCACATTTTAAAGAAAAATTACCATATTTATTTGTGTTCATATTATTTTTATGAAAAGCAGATGAAAGTGTTTAGCAAACAGTTTTCAGTCCTATTTTTTTATTCTAATTGTCTACAATGAAAAAAATGTAAGTGACCTACACACACATCCAAAAATGTTCTTTTCACTTTGCATCAATTTTGATGTTGCCTGCAGCGTTTGCAAGCGCCAATGCTCGGTTAAATACAATGGTGCTGTGTGGAAATGTTCAGTAAGTACGATAGGGCCTGACTCAGCAAGGATCGCTATTGCGATTTTGCTTGCATTCGGCCGATTGTTGAATTCTGCGTATGCATCAGTTTGCGAACCGTCCACTGCGATCAGTGACTATGCAGACCCTTTGCAGAGTGATTGACAGGAAGTGCCATTTGGGGGTGGTGATGGGGGGGGGGGTGGCGGCTGTAGAAGCGCTGGCGTGCTAGTGCGTTTGAGCGTTGTTGCAGGGGCGTGCAGAAATCAGCCACTGCGTTGCCGTACGCAGCCTGGGCTTTCTCTGCGTGTAATGAAGTTAGCTATTTGTGAGTAAGGTCAGGGCTTGTGCAAGTGTGTGTGAGGCTCTGATTGTACTCCATGTTACAGATGATTTTGCTAAGTATTACGGATGTATGTAAGGTGAGATGGTCGTCCTTATGTTGAACTGCGTATGGCATTGCGATTGCACTCATTAGCATATCTTCGCAGTGAGACTGCGTGCGCATTCGCTATTGCGATAGCGAACCTTACTGAATCGGGCCCATAGTACTATTAATCTAATGATGAAGTTCTGTGTTGACGAGATTAGAACTAAATTAAAAAAGACAGGTCGTTCTGAATTTAGTCAGTAGATGGCAGTAAAGCTGTAACAAATGTCTAGGAAATGTAGAGGTTATAAGGTCATGGCTTTATAAATCGCAATAATTACACTTTAAAAAAATCTGACAGAAAATCGTTCATAAAATCGTTGGTAACAAAATCGTTGTGTGTGTATGCAGCTTTAAGATTCAAAGCCACTTCAAAAGAATCCTGAATCATTGGGTGCAAACATTTTTTGAATATGAGACCATCTGTTTTTCAGAAACATGCATAACACTTTAATCATTAATTTCAGTGCTTATGTGCGTTTAGAGTTTTCATGATATAATACATTTTAAAAAATGTGCTTTTCCTAACTGTACTTTATGATGCAGGGTTGGATGTGTTCTAATGCACTGTTAAGAGAAAACGGAGTACAAACTTTTGGCCATGCTTTATTTCTTTGTTTTTCAATTTCTGGTACAAGGCCTAAGGTATCTCCATATAGAAATGTTTTTTTTTTGTTCTATTTTTAGGCAATCAGCTTCTGCCCTCCAGCAGACTCCAAACATGACTGGATTGGTCCTCCTGATAGATATTCCAATCTTCGACCAATAAAATTCTTTATTCCAGCAGATGAGTCTCCATTGGGAAGAAAACTCCGGGAACTACGACAGGAAACACAAGATTGGAACCAAAGATTTTGGGCAAATCAGAATGTGTCATTTATTCAGGTAAAGTTCCACCTTGTAAAATTATCAAATGAATTCTAATTATTTTCCTCAACTTTTATATTATGCTGCATTGATTATAGCTATGCCAATCTCCTTACCATTTCCCTAAATAGTGCTTGTCACCTACATCAAGAGGAGGGAGCCATTTTGTTAGGCTAAACTTGTCTTCTGCCTGTCAATTCATTAAGAACCAGTGATGGCACTCAGTGCAGTCCTCCGCAGTTTATAGGTGGCAGGAACACTTTATTATCAGTGAAAGCAAATATTGTAACTTTATGCTAAGGAAATACACAATATTCCATCTGGATTTAGTTTCATGCGTGTGCAGTATAAGTTAATTATATGAAGTTCTCCCACATTTTGGGTTGTTTAGCTTTCTACAAACCTGCAAGGATTCTGGTCCTCATTCAGACCCGGTCGCAAGCGCTGATCGCTCGCAACCGGGTTGATGTTTAGGCCCTGCGTACGCGCAGCAGGCGCACTGCGCAAGTCCCGGAGCGAGAGAGTTTCTTGACAATCGCAACCATCAACCTGGTCGGTCGCTAAAGCTGTGGGTGGTAACCCACAGCTTAGCTAGCGACCAGGAGGCCGCACTTAAAAATACAAGCAGCTGACCACATTAAGAACGAGCGCTCGCTTCTTGCAAGCGCCTCTGAATGAGGGCCACTGTCTTGTGTTCTAATGGAACCCTTTTACAGAGAGGTGTGTGTTTGTATTGGATCCTGTTTATTTAGCTAGTCACGTGTACAGAGCTGATCATTTGTCTATGGTATCTGCACTAAAATGGGCACATACACGTAATGAAAGAATTAAATATCAATTGTAGTTAAATCAATCATATTGACAACACAGTGCTCCATTCCAGTCTGCCCAAGCACAGGGAAAATCTGTTTCCAATGACAGTTCTGTGCCTGTCCATGAATGATTGTCTAAAACGATTGATTTTAAGGTAATAGCTGGCATCTGTAGCCTCCTGAAAATGTTTGAGAGGGCTGTATAAGTGACTCGCATTTACCCTGTAGGTATGCTTTTTCTGTTATGGTGTTTGTAATGCAATGCATACATTATGCTATTATCAGCCTGATATGTATATGCCTGGCGGTTCGAGACAGTAATTGCATAATGTATTGCAGAGGATGGCCGGGCATGCTAAAATCTTCCAACATGCCTGACTGATCCGATCATTGGTCGGCCGCATGTGGCAGAGTATTCACACCCAGTATTTCTCCTGTTCCTTCACAGGGAAGGAACAAGGGAAGTGTTTCCGCCCCATGGGAGCAATGCAGATATCGCGGCCATACACTGACATATATGGCCACGATTCAGGCTGTCTGAGAAAATGTCTGCTAGTCTGATGCACATTTTATCTGACAGTGTATGGGCAGCATAAGAAGCTTGCATTTGTTCCCATTAGGCTGAAATTATGTAGTCAGTATTAGGGACATAGAGCAAGATAAGATGGTGGTTGTACCCAGACAGTTGCCTGGGGATGGGGCCAAACTCCGAAAAATAAATTGTGTTTGTGCTAAATGACTCTATACTGTCGTATTGTTTGTATAATCCCAGCTTTTGCTGACTGTAAGATACCACAAGACTGTCTCTTAGGGCGGTATTCAAATGTTGCACCCCTGTACGCGCACGAGAGGAGCTAATTAAAGTTTCTCCTGTTGGGCGCGATCAGCTGCGGCACACCATTTCAGCTTGCAGCCACAGGGGGGGTGCAAGCTGAAATGGGCGAAAAGTGACATGTTTGGGCGCCCAAACATCACTTTTCGCGATTGCGCCCAGCACTTTGGCAGGGGGTAGCTGTTTAACGCAGCTAAACCCAACCACTTTGGGCACGATCACTTTAGACGGGAGATCGGGCGTGCTATAACAATTGAATACCGCCCTTAGAGTAGCAGTGCTGGGCTGTATGTGACTGTTGCAATAATTCTACATTTTAAATTTTTTTCACAAAGTGACCTGTAAATTAACAATTTCAATAAAAGAATTAGTACAGTGGACTTTATCTGAAAGTGCGTTACTATTTTATTTTTTGAAGTCCTTTTAAGGTGAACGCAGCAGCTCAGGGAAGTACTGTGGTGGGTCTATATCTGTTATATTAGCCCAATTTGGTCAACTCTCTCATCTGCAGATCACTCTCGGAGCCTGTCTAGAATGTTTTCTATGCAAATCGCTTACTATATTTCTCGGTGCTGAGGACTATTTTAACAACCACATTAGGCTCCTGGGCTGGTAATGGCAACATCTTGGTGGGGGAGCCTGTTGGTAGTTTACCAACATCCCAAAAGATAAAACTTGCCTAATCCTAGTTCGGAAAAGGGGAAACCCCATTGCTACAGTGTGTGTTGTTGAATATTCATTTATTTTATTTTCCCCACAGGAAAAAGAAGACTTTATTACTTCAAGACTTGGTGCTTTGGGTGTGAGAGATGAAGAGGGTGAGTTGCTCTAAGAGTCATACTATTGTGTTTAGTGATCACTTCTCTTCCTGGAATAAATGATCAGACTTTGTTATTCCCAATCCATTGGGCGAAATGTAATAGGATGAGCGTTTACAAAATGTGAGCGTTTAGCAGTAAAACTCTCACTTTCTACTTCAGGGTCCATAGGGTATCCACAGGATACCTTGGGGTATAGGTGTGATGTCAGTCGCAGGGCACCAAAGAGTTAAGCTTTCAGCCTCCCAGGATGCACTAGGTCCCCCTCCTATACCCCGCCCCCGAGCCAAGGCACCTCAGTTTCGTTTGGTGCCCGGCCGGAGTCGGGTGCACCTGTTGGAGTGGGGGCTAGAAGAGCCCCTGAAGCTTATTCTTCATGCAGCTGTGGCTGCACAACTGGATGAACAGCATGGACAGTCAGTCCTGACGTCCATGCTGTCTTCCCTACACCCCGCCGGTACCAGAACGCCGGTACTGATCCGGGGATGCTGGTGGGCGTCTGGGGTCACAGCTAGCGGTGACCCCAGATGCTCCGGACCATGGCCGGATTCAAGGGGGACAGAGGTAAGCAGCGGGGTCCCGCGGTGGGTCCCCGCTGATCACATGGTCCTAAGTCCCCAGGCAGGGGGCTCCCTGGGGACTGGCTGCAGCGTGGAGCCAGGCGACCAACCTGCGCTTCCACTACCCCCTGGGACAGCGGACCGCAGCAGAGCGGTAGCGCTGCGGCGTCCCAGGGGTTAAATGCATGCCAGGGGAGCGCGCCTTCCCTGTCTCACAGCCGGCGCCTCCCCAGCTGCACACAGCCCTCTCTGCATGCTGCCGACTGGTCCTGTGGCAGCGCTCCTCCCCCAGGCCAGCCTCCTCTCTGCTCCTCGGCGGCCATCTTCTCCAGAACGCATGGTGAACGCTGCTGGAAGCGCTGGAAGGAAGCATCGTGGTCTGGGTCCCCCCGCATACCTCTCCTCCGCTGTGGTCAGGTCTGTGTATGCAGCGCTGTGTCCTACCAGGCCCTGTGTCTGTGTAGTTGAGTGATCAGCGCTGTTAGTGCAGGAATTGTTATTTTTCTGCATTGTATGTGACTGTGCTAGCGCTGCTGCCTGTAATCTTTTCTTCTCTAAACTGTCAGCTTTATTACTGTCCCTGTTCTTTCTGCTAAAGCCCTTGCGGTGCGGTGCTGCAGGGTGGTCTCTCGCCTATTTAATACTTAATTGGTGAGAGAGGTCACATACGTGGTGCCATCATGTCTGAAAGTGATTTTCCCCTCCGGCTACAGTGTACCACGTGCAAAGTACCGTTAGCGGAGGGGGAGGGTAGCGCGGAGGGCCTTTGCCAGCAGTGTTTGTCCATGGCGCGGCCTATTACGGTTACAGCACCGGTACAGGAGCCGCCCTGGGCTTGTTTCGCTCAGGCGTTAACAGCTTTAGTGGGCCAGTTAGCTCCGCAGCCCGCGTTTACTCCGATGGGTTTGTCCCAGCAGTCTGTGGTGTCGTCACCCATGCAGGGGTTCCCACGACAATTGGTGGTACCCCACAGTCTCCCTATTTCCCCGCTCCCGGGTTCTCAGGAGCCAGCGTGGGTTAACTCCCTGACGAGTTCTGTACAGCACTTGTCGGATGTGTTGCAAGGGGAGTCTGTGATGCGGCCTCATAAAAGGCCGGTGGCGTCTCTGTCCGCTCCTTATGAGGATGACGAAGGGACGTCTGATGATGGGGAGATTCTAGATCCTTACGATCAGGAACCTCTCCATACTAAGGACGCTGATGCTAAGTCCAAAGTATATATTCCTGGACTTATTCGGGCGGTCCGCACAGCCTTGGTGATTGAGGACGAAGTTCCCCCAGCGGCTAAATCTAAGTATGCCTTTTTCAAAGATGTGAAGGGCGATGCCACAGTCTTTCCTCTTTCGGGTCAGTTGGTGGACCATTTAGAGGAGGCGTGGAAACAACCTGGCAAAAGATACCAGCCGCAGAGACGCCTGGCGGTGGCTTATCCGTTCGCGGATAATTATTTTGCGAAGTGGGAATCCCCTCCACAGGTGGATTCTCACGTGACCCGTCTTGTCCGTAGTGCCACATTGCCGATGCCATCCATGTCCTCCCTTAAGGATGCTACGGACCGCAAGGTAGAAATCTGCCTGAAGTCCGCTTATTCCCTTGCAGGGGGGCAGCACGGCCGGCTATGGCCATTTGCTGGGTTGCCAGAGCGATGGAGCGCTGGGCGGATTCATTAGAGGCTTCTTTTGAATCCGACTGTCCGGCCGATCAGGCGGAGTTGATTGGCAATCTCCGTGATTCGGCCACCTACATCAACGAGGCGGCTCTAGACATTAGTACTCTGGTGTCTAGAATTTCTTCAGCAGCGGTAGCTGCTCGTCGCACCTTGTGGCTGCGATCCTGGAAGGCGGACGCAGATTCCAAGAAAGGTCTGGAAGCGTTGCCGTTTACCGGAGAAGTTCTCTTCGGTCCGGATCTGGATAAGATTGTGGCCACGCTGGCGGCAGCCAAATCTGCCTGTCTCCCGTCGGCCGCTGCTCCTTCTGGTTCGGGACCATCGTCCTTTCGGTCATCTAGGGCCCAGGGCAGGCCCAAACCACAGTCGTTTCCTCGACAGGCTGGCCCTAAGAAATCGGTCAAGCCCCGGAAGCAGGCATGGAGTACCAGACGTCCGGCCCCCAAGCCAGATGACAAGCCTGCGGCCTGACGGTCCGGGCCTCCCTTTGGGGGATCCCAGGGTGGGAGGCCGCCTGCTACAGTTCGCCCAGTGTTGGTCGACCACTACGACAGACACTTGAGTTCTGGAGGTGGTTTCCCACGGATACGCCCTCTCCTTCCGGCACAGACCCCCGGCTCGCTTCTTCACCACGGGTCTCCCATCAGACCGGAACAAGGCTACGGAGCTGCGGAAGGTATTGCACACTATGCTCCAGGCTGGAGTTATAGTGGCGGTTCCATTCTCCCAGAGGGGCCAGGGTTTCTATTCAAATCTATTTTTGGTACAGAAACCCAATGGGTCATATCGTCCGATTCTCAACCTCAAAGCACTCAACAAGTCTTTGCGGGTCCCGAAGTTTCGGATGGAGACCCTACGGTCCATCATTCTGGCGCTGGAACCTGGGGACTACTTGGTGTCATTGGACATACAGGACGCTTACCTGCATGTCCCTATTCTTTGGCGCCATCAACAGTTCCTCAGGTTTGCAATCAGCAGCGACCACTTCCAGTTTCGGGCGTTACCTTTTGGCCTGGCAACAGCACCACGTGTTTTCACCAAGGTGATGGCGGTCATGGCGGCTTCTCTGCGGCTGCAGGGAGTCCGCATGTTGCCGTATTTGGACGACCTGTTATTGGTGGCAGGATCTCCAGAGCTCCTGTTACACCACTTGGACCTGACCATTGCACTGCTGCAACGGCACGGCTGGCTAATCAACTGGCAGAAGTCCACTCTAATCCCGTCTCGGAGGATTCTGCATCTTGGAGCCTTATTGGATTCGGGACAGCAAAGGATCTTCGTGACGGAGGACAAGATCTCTGCTTTACAGTCAAGGGTGCGCAGTTGTCTGCACAGCCGCCGGGTGTCCTTACACTCGGCGATGAGGTTACTGGGCTCCATGGTGTCGGTGTTCGACATGGTGGAATACGCCCAGTTTCACTCCAGACCTCTGCAGCACCTGATCCTGTCCAAGTGGAACGGGCTGACTCAGTCTCTGAAGTCCCAGACGATTGTGCTCACCCAGGAGGTTTGCCTGTCCCTTACGTGGTGGTTACAGACGACCCACCTCAACAAGGGACGTCCGTTCTGGGTTCCAAATTGGGTCCTGTTGACAACGGACGCCAGTCTTCGGGGCTGGGGAGCAGTTTCGGGTCCACACTTGTTCCAGGGCAGGTGGACGCCGACAGAAGCGGAGCTTCCAATAAATATCTTGGAACTCCGTGCGGTCTTCAATGCTCTCCAGCAGGCACAGCGGTTTCTCCAGGGTCGCCCGGTGCAGGTCCAGTCGGACAACGCTACCACCGTGGCCTACATAAACAGGCAAGGAGGAACTCGCAGTCGGGCGGCTCTCGTAGAGGTCTCTCGGATCCTGGTTTGGGCGGAGCGCAATCTTCCGGCCATATCAGCGGTCTTCATCCCGGGAGTGCTCAATTGGGAGGCGGACTTTCTAAGTCGCCAGGACGTTCATCCGGGGGAATGGTCCCTGCACCCGGACGTTTTTCAACTACTGGTGGACAGGTGGGGTCTTCCAGAAATCGACCTCATGGCGTCCCGGCACAACAACAAGTTGCCGGTGTACGGGTCTCGCACAAGAGACGAAGGGGCATCTCTGGTGGATGCTCTGTCCGTCCGGTGGACGTTCCGGTTCGCATACCTGTTCCCTCCGGTCTCCCTTCTTCCACGGGTAATCCGGAAATTCAAACAGGAAGGAGGGACGCTCCTGTTGATAGCTCCCGCGTGGCCCAGACGGCACTGGTTCTCAGACCTTCAGGGTCTGTCCGTGGACATTCCTCTGCGGTTGCCGCTACGACCGGACCTTCTGTCTCAGGGTCCTTGCCTTCACCCGGACCTGACTCGGCTGTCTTTGACGGCGTGGCTGTTGAGACGGCCATGCTGAGGTCCCGGGGGTTTTCCAGCTCGGTGGTGCGGACCATGTTACGAGCTCGGAAACCGTCTTCCGCGAGGATATACCATCGCGTGTGGCATACGTTCTTCCAGTGGTGTCGACCGAGAGGTTATGCACCGCGGGAGTTTCGTCTGTCTCGGATTCTCGCCTTCCTGCAAGCGGGACTAGATCATGGGCTTCGCCTTGCTTCTTTGAAGGTACAGGTTTCGGCCCTATCTGTCTGGTTTCACCGTAGGATTGCTACAATCCCGGATGTGCGCACCTTTATGCAGGGTGTTCTCCGCATTCAGCCGCCCTTTGTTCCACCTGTGGCGCCTTGGGATTTGGCTGTGGTCCTGAGGGCTCTCCAAGGACCGCCGTTTGAACCATTGGGCTCAGTGGATCTTAAATGGCTAACAGCTAAGACTGTTTTCCTTCTGGCCATTGCTTCGGCCAGACGTGTTTCTGAGTTAGGGGCTCTTTCTTGTAGACCCCCTTTCTTGGTTTTTTATGGGAACAGGGCAGTGCTCCGCACTCGGCCCGAGTTTCTTCCCAAAGTTGTTTCCCAGTTTCATATTAACGAGGAAATAGTTGTTCCGGCCTTTAACTCACCGGGTCTTTCCGTGGGTGAGGCCTCTTTGGATGTTGTGCGGGCCTTAAGGACTTATGTTGACCGCACTTCTTCGTTTAGGAAGTCGGACGCTTTGTTTGTCCTCTTTGGCTTCCGTAAAAAGGGTTGGCCTGCTTCAAAGCAAACTTTGGCAGCCTGGATCCGTATGGCTATTTCTGAAGCTTATCTTCATGAAGGCCTACCGGTCCCTCCTTCTCTGAAGGCTCATTCCACTAGGTCTGTGGGTCCTTCGTGGGCAGCTCGACGTGGTGCCTCGGCAGTTCAGATCTGCAAGGCTGCTACGTGGTCTTCTGTCCATACCTTCGTGAGGTATTACAGGTTTGACACCTTCGCCTCTCAGGATGCTTCCTTCGGGCGGCGGATTCTCCTTTCTGCACAGGAGCGTCCCCACCCTTAAAGGATACTGCTTTGGGACATCCCCAAGGTATCCTGTGGATACCCTATGGACCCTGAAGTAGAAAATATGAGATATGGTAAGAACTTACCCTTGTTATCTCTATTTCTACGAAGTCCATAGGGTTCCACAGGACTCCCGCCCTGTCGCACCTGTGCTGCAGATGGGCTTTGCTCTGGTCACCGGTTTTCCGTCTCCCTCTGGTGAGAATGTGATTCTTGTATGTGTCCAGATCTTTGTTCTCTCTCTTCCTTCTCCTCCTCCGGCCTATGGCTTGGTAACTAACTGAGGTGCCTTGGCTCGGGGGCGGGGTATAGGAGGGGGACCTAGTGCATCCTGGGAGGCTGAAAGCTTAACTCTTTGGTGCCCTGCGACTGACGTCACACCTATACCCCAAGGTATCCTGTGGAACCCTATGGACTTCGTAGAAATAGAGATAACAAGGGTAAGTTCTTACCATATCTCATATTATTACATTGGTCACATTGTATCTTCAAAATGGGGAAAACCTCTGGATGAGAGTGTAAATCGTGAGAGGTTTTATGAGTCTGAAATACATGAGTTTCTATGTTCTCAGACTCTATTACATTGGCCGAGTTTAAAAAGTGAGAGAACTGTCACATTTTCTAAACTCTCACCCTATTACATTTGGCCCTATGAGTATGTGTACGAATTAAGCAACTGTTCTAATTAATTTATTTAACCACTTAACTGGCTAATATTTTTTCCAAAAATGTGTGTGTGTGTGTTTTTTTGTAAATGGCTATTTAAACCTGATTCAGTATAATTTCATTAATACATATGCATATTTGTTAATAAAAGTGTAATGAATCAGGTTTACATAGCTATCGCCTGTATACAGCTATAATGCAAGAAGAGCAGCCAGCAGCAGGGGGTGGGTGTTCCATGGCATCGCCCATCACTGCTGACTGATAGAGGGGGAGGCGTTGTTAGAATCGTCACTCCCAGTCTCTATGTACCCATGATAGATGTGTGGGCAGCTGTGCTTGGGCTGCAGGAAGACTGTCTTCCTGCAGCCACAGGTAAGCGATCATGTTAGGATCACCCTTCTGTACCCAGCTAGGAGGTGGAGACTGGGGGGGATACTTAGGGAACAGAGGGGCTGGCTGCAGAGCCCAGCGGCTGCTATAAGGTTACCTTCCAGCAGCCACTGGGGGGAGTTTCTGGAGCGGTCACATCAGATGTGACAGTCAGGGAAAGCCCAGGCAGGCACGGTCAAATGAGAATTTCAGGTCAAGGCACATCTACACACGAGCCCTTGCAGGTTTTTTTTTTACGTATCTGTTTACAGCACGTTGCAATATTCCATTTGACTTAGAATGAAGAACACAAAAAATAACTAGGATACTGGAAACAGATATGGAAACAAGTACGCCATTTATCCATTAACGGTTACTTATATAGTGCCAGCATACTCACTTGCACTTTACAAATGGGAACAAAACTGATAAGGAACAATGGCCCTGCTCTTTGTCTATAGGGAATTAGGAGTTTGATGCATGAGGATAAGTGCTACATATTGGCCTGGGGTCCGTGTGATGTGTGAGTGTAGAAAGAGAACATGTAAGTTTTGTGTGAACTGTCTAGAGGGAAGGTAAATGTCTAGAATAGCTTATGGGAAGTTACGTGGATGGTTCATGAATTCCCTAAGCTGACTGAAGAGTTAAGTTTTCAGGAAATGCCTGAAATTCTGGAAGCTGTAAGATAGTCTTGTTGTGCAAGGGAGGACATTCCACAGAGTGGGTGCATCCCGAATAAATGGCCTGTAACCATGACTAGGAACAGGTAAAGAGTGTGTGGATGAGAGACGCTAAATGCTTTTCCTTGGTTTCTCACCAATAATTTGATGATCATTAAATAATTACTGATTATAGGTACTAATATAGAGGTGAGGAATGATTTACAAAGTACACCCACTTGGTTATACGAATTTATTAAAATACATATAACATTTCAGAAATGCACATTACACGGATAAAATATATTTTTATGAGCATAAACCTGTTGGCACCCCATACTCTGGGAACATTTAATTGTAACTTGAATCTCGCTAATTTTTGGTTAGCGATAACATATATAATATTAGTGTTACTTCTTAAACACAGAGCTGACTGCGTGGCCGCTTCTAAAACCGTTCTAGTAATGTGATAGGTAATAGTGTATCATGATCTGTGAAATGATTCAGTGCTCGGTGACACAGGAAGCCATTGAATGACAATCGTTTTACCATTGCTGTCTCATCATAAAGCTTAATGTATGCTGAGTGTGCAGTGCCTGCCAACAGCCTCCTCTCCTTCACAGGCCGCAAAAGGACGTTGGACGCCGAAGTAATGGCCGAGTTCTACAAAGATTTCCTGAGCAAAAACTTAGAAAAACATGCACGTTACAACAGGTACTTTCATATACTATCTGAAACCCACTATTTCCCTACCTAGAGGAGCGGCTGCTTTACATTTTTAAAATCCACCACATTAAGAATCTGGATACGTTCATGATGTTGACATTCATTGTGTCAGCAAGCTGGAGAACGGCGGGACTGTGACAGCACTATGCAGACTAGATTAAAATGCAGCTTAAAGCATGTTTATGGTGTCGGCAATACAACTGTAAACTTGTTGCTTTACCAGCAGTTGTACTGCTGACCTTGTTAAAGTATGTTGCATTGTAACCTTATGCTGCCGACATAGTTCCCCCCTCCTCCCCCGATCTTCTGGTTGTGTACATAATTAATGTTGAAACAACCTATCTATTCCAAACAAACTGTTAGGTGCTCACCCAAAAAATGTATGGTACTGTCAAATTATAAGAACAAAAGTGTAATAAAAGTGCGCTATATAATTGGTTAGTTATGTCTGCAGAATTATTACTTGCAGTCGGCTCTGTAGCTCTTCACGATGAGATCTGATATCTTGTTAATATACCCCAAAGGAGAGCAATAAACACAAGAAAAAAATCCCTGATCTGCAACTGCTGATTCAAAAATATTAAGTACTTTATAGCCACAAAATATCACACTTTGTATAAGACACACATCCTATATAAAAAACCTAATTAGGCGCTATATATTTGCTCAGCTTGATTTACCATAAAATTCCCCCAAGCACTCTGTGGCCACAGACCATTCTACCTGTATTTAAAATATAGTCCTTATTTAATAACAAACTCAGCCAGGCAAACAGGTGACCTGTATTAAGAGTCACTACAACAGTACAATCTAATCTCTTGCAGGACTAAAATGGTGAAACAGTGTATCCACTTTAAGCTGTGTGTCAATCAAACAGACACATTGTGATAATCCACTAAACGTTTTGACCAGGGCCATCTCTTCCATTGGGCTTTTAGGGCAGTTGCCCAAGGGCCCGAAGCTTGTAGGGGCCCACCAACCCGACCCCCTGCAGCTGCAGCCAGCTGGTAAATTTGTGATATTTTTATAAGCCGGCCGCCGGTGCGCTGTATTCTGATATAACCTCCCCCACCCCGGTGACGAGTACTCACCTCAGTTCTGCTTCATCCCCCGGCTTCAGACCTGTCAGACAGAGTCTCTCTGCATGTGTGGGAGGTCTGATGGGCATGCAGGACGGTTTAATTTTATGGACCGTTAACATTTTTTTTCCCGTGAATGGGTGGGTAGGGGCCCCAGTGCATCGCTTTGCCCAGGGCCCACACTGCTGTTAAGACATCCCTGCTTTTGACCACAAAGTGTCTCTTGTGTTGATATATTTTAAATGCATCAGTCTTTATTAATTATGAGACCTTAGATGTTTAGCAATGTATGCTGGAACAGAAATTTGAGTTCCCATGCTTATTTCTGATCTCTAATATTTTTTGGGGCTTCTCAGTCCTCCTTATTAGATGAGTAACTGCTCCCAATATTGCACGATTGCTAAAGCTGTTATTGAGCTGCACGTTATTACATGAGGTCGCACTAGTCCCATAGCCGTTGTCTGTGGACCGTTCTTTTCATAATAGCCTCCTGGGATGTATGCTGGCTGAACAAGTATATTAGAACACCTGCAGCATACACACACTAGCCGCCCGGTAACTACAGACAAGTGATTCAGCATTGCCAGCGTGTCTGATTAACCTGCAGCACTTTAGCCCTGAGAACAGACTCTCTTAAAGACAGGCAAGTAACCTGATACTGCAGTGGTTCTCAAACTCTGTCCTCAGGACCCCATACAGGTCACCCAGCAGATGCACAGGTCTAGTCATTACTCACTGACACATTTTAATAGCTCCACAGGTAAAGCTAATTATTTCACTTGTGATTCTGTGAGGATATCTGGAAAACATGCACTGTTTGGCGTCATGAGAACCTGTGATACTGTATTTGGTTTATATTAATCTTGACTGAGAAGCCCCAAGCATATACAAACAAGATCAGAAATAAGTCCTGCTGTGTGCCCTGGCTTTATAAGAGGAGATTCGTTCTGCACACTTCCTCTTTGAGCACTGCATTGTGGGGGCATCCTGTCTGCACACTTCCTCTCTGAGCACAGAAATGTGGGGGCATCCTGTCTGCACACTTCCTCTCTGAGCACAGAAATGTGGGGGCATCCTGTCTGCACACTTCCTCTCTGAGCACAGAAATGTGGGGGCTTCTGTTCTGCACACCTCCTCTGAGCACGGCATTGTGGGGGCATCCTTTCTGCACACTTCCTCTCTGAGCATGGCATTGTGGGGGCATCTGTTCTGCACACTTCCTCTATGAGCACAGAAATGTGGGGGCATCCTGTCTGCACACCTCCTCTTTGAGCACAGAAATGTGGGGGCTTCTGTTCTGCACACTTCACTCTGAGCACGGTATTGTGGGGGCATCCTGTCTGCACACTTTCTCTCTGAGCACGGCATTGTGGGGGCATCCGGTCTGCACACTTCCTCTCTGAGCACGGCATTGTGGGGGCATCCGGTCTGCACACTTCCTCTCTGAGCATGGCATTGTGGGGGCATCCTGTCTGCACACTTCCTCTCTGAGCACAGAAATGTGGGGGCATCCTGTCTGCACACTTCCTCTCTGAGCACAGAAATGTGGGGGCTTCTGTTCTGCACACCTCCTCTATGTGCACGGCATTGTGGGGGCTTATGTTCTGCACACCTCCTCTATGAGCACGGCATTGTGGGGGCATCCGGTCTGCACACTTCCTCTCTGAGCACGGCATTGTGGAGGCATCCGTTCTGCACACTTCCTCTCTGAGCACGGCATTGTGGGGTTTTGCTGGTCTATAGTGATTTTTATGAGACCCTGCTAGACACCAAACCTTTAGAGCTGTCAAAATACCTTCTATACATGCACAATCCAATTCTGTATCTTTCATTAAGGACTAATTAATCGGTCACTACTGTATTTAAGAAGCTTTATACAGATAATGTCTATTTTGCAATATACTAAAGTCTCTGTTCCCCTCCTTTCTTTATTTCTAATGGCGTGTATGTCTCAGAGAATGGTATAAAAGGAATTACACTATTACCCTTCTAATGGGACAAGTGGCATTACAGAGAGCATGGCAGAAGATAAGGTGGAAATGGACGAACGCAGGAAATTGATTACATTTTATAAGCTGAAATAAACTGATTTACAAGAGCACGGAGCCATGAGACACACTGACTGCTGATGTGATCACACATTACTACACCTGCTGATGTTTCTGAGGAAGAAGTGAGCACCCTGATCCAGAGTAACTGCAATAGTACGAAGAGTCTCCATTTTATTCTTCATTTTCAAAACTAGAATAATAATGTCAAATATGTCTCCTGGGCGAGCATTGCACTCCTGTCATGATAATAAATGATTTCTAATGTTTTAGGTTGTGTTCTGTTTATTTACTGCCGGCCGTGTGTGTTGTGCTGGAAATAATTAGTAATTTCCTCCTCAATAATTCTGGACCACAGGGATGCTGGCAAAGGAGAACTGCAACCTATTCACATGTCCAGGATGCTCTGTGCAGAAGTCATTTATCTGTAGAGATTTTGAGGTCTTGGAATTAAAATACAATTAAACAAAAATAAATTTAGCTTTTTTGTCTGAATGTTATGAGTCAGTCAGTATTGAGAACTACATATGTGGATCTATAAAATTATTGCAATAATTATTTAATTTATGGGGGATTGTTTTGTTGGGTGCACGCCAGACTGTAACAGAAAACCATTTGTTGCATCAAGTGGTATAGTAGAAACTATAGTAGGTTGTACGTACTTGTAACAAGTTCACTTGTGTGTCCAAAGAAAAAAGCTCTGGTGTGGGAACACTTTAAGGAACGGTATATAGTTCCCAACCCCCCCCCCCATTGAATATTGTACTGCATGCATACATTGGTAAACCTACAGTGTGCTCTAACATGCTGGTAAAAGGCCTATAAGATCCCCTTCACTTATGATTTTGGACAATGTGCTGTCTTTCAGCCAATATTGAAAATGATTGTTGTGGAGCTGTTTGGGGGAAGGTCTGGAGCACCTCTGGTCCCAGTGTGTAAACACTTTCAGTGCTTGAGATGTTAATGGAGAGCTCACTGAATGCTTGTCCCTCCCCTATGACAGGAAAGTTTATATACACGTAGAGCAGTATATTACCTATTTTTGTGACTTCACAGTTTTTGGATGTCGGTATTGACTGATTATATTCATATTTCTTCATTGAAATATGTTTTATTTTTAATACACTTTCTATGTATTATGATGTGTAGATGCTCGTTTGACACAAGTTAACGTCACTGACTGTCCCTCATGATTCTCTCCCCCCCCAAACCCCCCCCCCCCTTTTCTCCTATGTTGATCATCTAACTTAATCTATAGTTGTAGTTACTTGCCAGACTGATTTTCTCTTTTTCTCCATGCTTGCTATGGCTAGGCTCAGTCATCTAAAACTGTATAAAACAAAAATATGGGAAGAAATGGTGCAGCCTTAAATGTCCAACTATGAAAAAGTTCAATTTGAAATAAAGGCACACAGATAATCTATACTAATATAATAAGAACGCTGTGTCTCTGTCTGTTACACGTTGGTGCAAAAACGACTGAACCGATTTTCATGAACACTGCATCATTTTTTAGTGGAAACCTCTAGAAATAACCTGCACTTTGTTTTCAAATCGATCCATCAAGTTAAAGCTGAGCAATAACAAAAACCAAATTTACTAATCTCATTAATGCAAGAGGTGGGTGCGGCCCCCATGCGTGTGGCTGGTAAGGTGCTTTGTGTCTGAGTTCACTTGAATAGGATAGGCCACATAACAGTCTGCACAAGGCACAGCATGACATTGGTGTGGGTGAAGGCGGTGCTGCCACCAGTCTGTATAGCGCTGCTGGTCACATGGCCACTCCCACCTCTGGACCCCTGTGCAAAGCTATACAACTAGAACATCTCAAATGGAAAAAATACTGGCAGAAGTGATATCACTGTGGGGGCGAAGCCGTGGGCAACAGCTAGTACTTCATAAACCAATCTTCTTATGAGATCCTTTTAGTAATGTGTTTGCACTACTCACTGATCTCAGGTGAGGATTCCACCTTCATAATTCATATCTGTAGATGGTCAGGGGAAGAGTCAAGGGGGTAAATTTACTAAAGTGAGAGTTTTTAGAAGTGAGTTTTAAAAGTGATGTTGCCCTTAGCAACCAATAAGATTCTACTTAACATTTAACTAGCACCTTCTAATAGATAATAGCTAGAATCTGATTGGTTGCTATGGGCAACATCACTTTTAAAACTCACTTCTAAAATTTCTCACTTTAGTAAATTTACCCCAAGAAGTCATCCGTTTTGAATGTAGGTTCTGCCCAAAAAGATCTTGTCAACTCATGCGGCTTAATGACTATCAGGAGTGAAGTTGGTAAGTAGTTCTTTAATTCCTTAGATGGCGTTCTGTACATCGTCTAGCACACCGGTTCTCAAATTCGGTCCTCAGGGCCCCAAACAGTGCATGTTTTCCAGGTCTCCTCACAGAATCACAAGTGAAATAATTAGCTCCACCTGTGGATCTTTTAAAATGTGTCAGAGAATGATGAATACACTACACTCTGCACCTGCTGGGTGACCTGGAAAACGTGACCTGTGTGGGGTTCTGAGGACCGAGTTTGAGAACCACTGGTCTAGCAGGTACTGACAATATGAGAGGCGGCATCCTGTCCTCTGTGTCCCGCTGTCTGTCTCTCCTCTTGTCAGTTGGGATTGAGTGAAACAAAGGTAAGCTGAATAGATGCGTTTCGGTCCACTCTGAATATTTGATCCAGGGCAGCGCCATTACTTTCCATATTTTTGTTTGAGGTTTGGGAGACCTGTATGTAAACATAGGCTGCAGCGATGTAGGAGCGCACTGGAAAACCTGGTCTTATGTGTTCCATTATGTAATACTGGATCACATTCCGTGTAACAGAATTGCGCTCCACTGAGGAAAGGGCACAGCTATATAGGTAAAAGGGACTGATTCTAGGTTGCACATGGTACGGCCGCAACTCCTGCTGCCTACTGTGATCATAAGGGCTTTGTGACTATTTGCCCATATTCTGGTTTGTGTACATCTGTGATTGCACCTGCCCCAGCCTCTGTCTGCGACAGAAGCCTACATCACTAGTAACACTTACCCCATGCTGGCTGCATATGACTGAAAATAGCATGTGCAATCCATTCACACATCTCACCATAGGTCACACTCATGGGACACGTCTCTTACATGTGTATGCCCATTCCTCCCGGAGGTATACGCATGTGCAGTATGCTCTTGCACAGAGCCAGGGTCTACACCACATGTGCTGAGGGTGCGCATAGACTGTACACAGGCACCCTTCTGTCATTAATTGCCCCTGCTAGTCTGTAAAGGTCCTTTTCCACTTGCAACAGCAGTAAATAGAGCCAGAAGGGATATGTGTTTTAAGACCTCATATCAGCTTCTTCCATTTACCGATGTAAATACAGGCCTGCAACTTCCATTGGAGATTTTTCATAGGAATACTGCTGCTGGACAGAGAATTTAATTAAACCATTGAACCGCCTTTTGATGCATATAGGGCCTGACTCATTAAGGATCGCAACTGCTAAAGCGTATGCTGATGGGGTGATTGTTGCATACGCCACATGGGTATCCTTTGCACTGTGCAAAGGTACCACCTCAATCGTGGAGACCACAGAGAGCCATTGCAGAGTGATTGACAGGCAGTGAGTGTTTGGGGGTGTGGTTGGAGAAACGCAGGTGTGTCTCCGTTTGAACGCTGTTGCATGGTGTGCATAAATTAGCCAGTGCGATTGCATAAGCAGCTTGTGTACTCACGGCGTGCAACGAGGATAGTAATTTCTAAGTAAGGTCGGGGCCGATGGTATTCTATGCTACCAATGTTTATGGAGGTTTGCAAGGTATTACGGATGTGAAATAGCGGTAGTGGGAGGCAGCAGGCGCGATTATGGAGCTGCGATTACAATAGCGATCCGTAATGAATCAGGCCCATAGTGCTCGATATGAGTTCTCGAAAGCAAACCTTGGTATGTCTGTAACTCTAATTAGAGTGCACTACACCCACCAGGAAGAGATTGTACCTTCCGTTCACTTCCACCTAAGGTTTGCACTGGGATACATTACATTCTGTGTATGCAGCATTAATTGCCTTTTACGTCACGGGCTGATCTGATCTTGTCCATTGCGCTTTCGCCTCCCATGGAGTGTGTATCCTCTAAAAATGTCTTTTACAGTTCTCTCTAGGGCAGAGGGTCTCATTCAGACCCGCTCGCAAGCGGGTCGATGGTACCCAAATGCGCATGCGCGAGACCCGGCGAGCGACGGGGTAGCCGTCACTCGGGGTCTTGCACCAAAGGGGGGCGTGCTGTCGATTGTAAGTGACAGCACGCCCCCTTTGGTGGGTGTGCCTGGGGCTTGGCTGCCAGACGGAGGCGTTCCCATGGGAACGTCTACCGTCTGGGTCCGGCCCCACTGACATCACTAGTGATGTCAGTGGGAGTGATTTTGGCTCTGATAGAACCAAAATCACTCCAGGGCTTGCGGCAGCGAGACCCTACCGCAGGGTCTCGTCGCAAGCCTGATGGTCTTGACCATCGCGACCATCATCATGGACGCTCGCATAAGCTGTGGGTGGTAACCCACAGCTATGCGAGCGTCCAAGAGGCCGCTCCAAGTTTAGGTAGGAGGGCCCTGATTCAGAGCGAGCGCTCTGGTCAGAGCATCCGGCTCTGAATCAGGCCCAGAGTCTGCAACTGTTGGCATTTATTCCACATGTGGGATGAGGAATACGTAAGTGGCATCACATCACCTCTGCCTAACGAGGGATCTCAGAGTCGTGCTCCAGCGGGGGTCAGAAGAGAAAAGTATACAGTCCCACCTCGGCTTGGGCATCAGCTGCAAAGTTTAATGGGGAGAATTTTTATGGGCTTATATGGATTATAAAATGCATCTGGGTGATGTCTGGTGGCATAGAAGAGGGATCTGCAGGGGTTAGAGATGGAGTTATAAATGGCACACTGATGTTACTTGGTGGGCACACAAATACATGATAAGGGGGAGTCTATTCAAAAGGAGTGGAAAAGATGTAGAGAGCCCAAGTTAACAGAACTAGTTGATTCTATGTATATGAAAGTGTGAAACGCCGTATAGTAACACCTTAATCCCGAGCCTCTGTAAGAACAGATAATCGCTTAGCTGATACACAAAAGTGCTTTTGTAACTTACATTCTTTATCGCTGCCTTAAATAAGGATTTTTATAATATTTGATAAGGGATATTTATTCCCTTTAATTCCTTATACTGTTCATTGCTTTATAAATCCTAGTCCCCGCTATATAAGTCCTGTCACCACATGATATAACGTAAAACACCCACAGTTCACTGTGTAATATTAGTTTATCAAAGTAGGATTACACAGTACATACATAACCCTGTTACAATTAACTACAAAACAATATATTCAATTACACACATAAAAACAATACAATATAATGACTGATCCTTATGTTCTTGGAGATCACAGGCCTGGCTTAGATGTTGTTCGGGCAGCAGTCTCAACACGTGTGCTCACAGTCTTTGTTCATTCACTCATAAGAGTGTGGCTGTAACTTGATACTGGTCTTTACTGGGTTTGCAGTTGCAGAAGAGAGAAAGGAGGGGGTTGGGAGAGTTCACCTATAACAATATTCAATCTACAACACAATCCAATATGGTACAGTATTATTTGTAGCAGCGATGAGAATAGCGTACAACGAAACCCAGCAAGTTCTACACATGCAGCTTTATTTTTTATTTCATTATGATGAAATGTTTTTGGTTTTGTTTTTTTTCGGGAGAGTGGGGGGGGGGGGGGGTAAAAGCTGCCACTCATCATTCTCCATGACCAGCCAGTTTATAGCACAGGCCAGCATACAGTCTCATCATGGGCATATTATGATGGTGGTTAGCATTACTGCATCACAGTACTGAGGTCTTAGTTTAGTCCCAGATCCTGGACATTCTCTGCGGAGTTTGTATGTTCTTACTGTGTTCTTGTGGGTTTCCTCCCACACTCAAAATGGGGCAGAGACCAAACTTAATGACATGCTATCTGTACATCACTGTATAAATATGTGGCACTACATACATACATAATAATTCTAATCACCACCTCAATGGTAAAGAAAGGTTCTTTTACAGCTAAATAAAACATGGTCTTTAAATACAAGCACACATATCACTGTCACCGCAGACAGGGCCTGATTCATTACTGATCGTAACTGATTACGCAGATGGGTGATCGTTGCTTACTGCGCATGGGCGAAGGTTCCTCCGCGATCGCACGGTCCACGCAGACCCATTGCAGAGTGATTGTCAGGAAGTGACCGTTTGGGGGGAGGGGGGGTCGGTGAAACGCAGGCGCATCAGTGCGTTTGAACGCCATTACAAGGGCGTGCATAAATTAGTCACTGCGATGGCATACGCAGCTTGAGCTTTCACTGCTTGCAATGAGGCTAATTCTGAGTATGGTCAGACCTGTAATTATGCGTGAGATTCCGATGGCACTCGGTTACCTATGGTTTCGCAGACTTGCAATGTATTACGGATGTGAGTAAGGGGATGTGGGTGTCCTTATGTTAGGCTGCGACGGCATTGCAATTGCAAACGTCATATATTCGCAGTGGGTCTGCGTGCGTAATCGCAGCTGCGATCGCAATAGCGATCCGTAATGAATCAGGCCCAGTGTTACTTTTTCCTCTTTCTTACTGCCAAGTATGGCAGCAATTCAGCCAAAGGCTTCACCCCGTGGGCCCACACCAGTGCCAAAACCTGTAGACTAGCACCAATCATGACTGCACTTAAATCAGGTCACACTGTGGGGCAAATGTAATAGGCTGTGACTTACAGGCATCGGCGAGATCTTGTAGTGTGAGACCAGACCATCACTGCAGCTGGGTATGACAACTGAACACTGATTTCAATGATTAAACCAAGGGATTTCAACTCTAGTCCTCCAGTGGTAATAACAGGTCATGATTTGTGGATGTCTTTAATCATACACTGGTGAGTTGATCTATGTTACTGGGTCAGTAATTCTCCCGCCTGCTTCCACAGACCTACATCCTCAACACATAGCCTGCTGGGGATACTTGAGGGTTGAGGTTGAGAACTGAATATCCAATACATTCAGATACTATACACAAGGTTATGTATCCGGCACTACATAAAAGAGGGTCCCAGATGGGATAAACCTTTACTAACGGGGTGCGGAGCCCACCTTCTGTCACAACACTATACATGGGATGTCCTAAAGAGGATGCTGTAATTCAGCACCATATAACAGAGGATGCCCAGAATCATTGCCCTGCTGAGAGAGACCTTGGGGTAGATTCTAAGTCTACTAAAACAGAAGAGTGGTGGTATTACCCTTAGCAACCAATCAGATTATCGCTATCAATTTCTATTATGCAGTAGAGAAATAAAAGCTAGAATTTGATTGGTCGCTAATGAGCAACACTTATTTTAATTTTTTTAGAAACTTCAGTAAATTTACCCCCTGGAAAAAGCCCTGATTATACCTAATTTGTAAACCAATCATTTAGCTTTTTATTTTTACAAATTTAAGACCTGATCCATTACGGATCGCAACTGCGATTGCACTAGCGATTACACCAGCAGTCTCGCTGCGATAGTACACTAATCCATTGCGATCACTATGATCCCGCAGCACAACACAAGGACGCCCACTTTACCTTACACACATCCGTAATCCTTAGCAAGACTGCAAAACCATTGGTAACAGTGAGTACCATCGCAGCCTCACGCACACTTGCACAAGCTCTGACCTTACACAGAAATTGCTAACTTCATCGCACACTATGAGTACTCAGACTGCGTATGGCATCTCAGTGGATGATATATGCACGCCCATGCAACGTCGTTCAAGCGCACTAGCACACCTGCGTTTCACCGACCGCCCCCCCCATCGCCACCAACAAACAGCCCTTCCAGGTCAATCACTCTGCGATGGGTCTGCGTAGTCACTGCGATCGCAGTCCTGATCGCAGTGGCCGGTTGGCGCACTTGCGTTGCATACGCATTAGCGGTCCTTGCTGAATCAGGCCCTTAGTTTGTACAAACAAATCAGACTATAGTGTGGTATGTTTCATATAGCTAAGTGTCACAGTTGCATGTACACAAAATATCATTGTAAGACTTAATTTTATACCCAGTATGTGGCTCTGTGAGACGGAGTTTCTTTGCTTGTCTAATATTTGAATTTTAATTGGAAAGTTGAGTTGAAGAGAGGAGAAGTTTCATGACATAAACTAGTATTACAGGATAATTTTAGAATAATCTGGGGTAAAGGGAAAACGGCTGACGTCATGCTGGCTGAATAATGTTCAGCAAGCATTAAGCAAACCATTATTTTTATTAATCTTTTTAAATAGCAGTGCTGTCAAAATTATACCTAATGAGGGCTGTGACTTTCCGCTGTGTTCTGTGCTGTAAATATTTATGAGGACAATTTGAAGTAATGTTAAGTGTCTTGTTTTCTGTGTATCTGAAATAAATTGTCAATGTTGATTTCCTTGTCTTCTAATGCTCAGCTCGATAGTGTAAGCTCATAACCGTTTATGCATGTAATTTACAACTCATTTAGACATTGACTAGACAAACTCGTTTAGCTCCATGAAAATGTTTTAGTCTTGTTTTGTTGTTTCCTCCAGACCCTAGTTCTCTGTGGATTGGCATTGTAGTCATCACCAGGCCCATAGCCTATACTATAGGCATATCAAGCTGGAAACATTTGAAAGTAAGGGGGTCTACTCAATTAGCCATGAGTCGGCACGCAGCGCGAGTGAGTTCAGCCATGTGCCGCACTTACAGTAGCTCCAAACTCACAGATTTTTGTTTGCAGCCCCATAAGGCTGTTTACCAATCTGCAAACTGTGGCAAAATGGGGTGAGCTGATGTGCCCCAACCTGCGTTTTCACGCCATTGCAGCTGCACTTTGCCCTGCTTGCAGCTAATTGAATCGACCCCCTAACGGCTGCTCGTTGGAATACTGTACTTGCAGCAAATTAACTAGCTGAGATTAATCAGAGGCCAGTGAGTTATTTCAGGACAAACCGAGCCCAATGTTTGTGTGTCATTTTCTTGAAGTTAAGCTGCCGAACCAGCATTTCGCAAGATGTGTGGGCAGTTTGGCAACACAGTAATAGCCCAGGAAGACCCAGATGGGACTGTTTGGTGGTGGGTATGAAGGATAAAATCACCGGTGGCTTCACTCATTCTGGTCTGCTGATGAACCAGTGCATTTGCCGTACCAGCCAATTGATAAGATTAATCATGATTTCAGAGTTGTTACTACTAATAAGTAATAGCCAAATGGCCTTTTCTAAGGAAGGAGAAATTAAAAAGACTTGAAAGTGAAATTACACGTGTACAAGAGGGATGTAGTCAATTTACCTACAATCGGGATGTCGGCAGTCGAAGTCCTGGCGCCGGAATCCCGACCCGCGGCTGGAACAGTGGCATCGGAATCCCAACATCAGTTGAGATGCCGACGACGGAATCCCAATTGTAAGTATAGTAAGCAGGTTAGCTGTTAGCCGCGCAGGGGAGGGGGGTGTTAGGTTTAGGCTATGGGAGGGAGGCGGTTTGGGTTAGGCTATGGACAGAGGGGATTAGGGTTAGGCATTAAGCGGGCTAGGGTTAGGTTTAGGCACTAACTGGGACGGTCAGGGTGCGGGGTAGGAAGGGTTAGGTTTAGGATGCCGGAAGGGAGGGTTAGGGGGTGAAGGGGGGAGGGTTAGAATACCTACCTAGCCCCTGTCGGGATTCTGAGCATCGGTCTCCCATACCGAACACATACAAGATGCTATCAGGCTGAAATTAACTAAGTGAAAGTAACTATGGGGAGAATCAAAATGTACTTGTGTCGAATAAGGATTGAAATCAACCAAAAACAAAAATGCTGATGAAATTGGCAAAAAAATCACAAACAATGAAAAATTGGCCTGGTCATGAAGGGGAAACAGCCCTCTGTATAAGAAGTGGTTAGTTTTTTTTAGGGATGTGCAGGCTCGGATATGTTCGAATTTGCACGCCAAGTTCTGATTTTTCCCTCCAAAAAACGAGACTCAGAAAGAGGCAAAACGTCATCTTGCATGGACAAACATCATCACTCCTAGGTCCAGGAACGATGATGTTTGTCCATGCAAGATGACGTTTTGCCTCTTTCTGAGTCCCGTTTTTTGGAGGGAAAAATCAGAACTCGGAGTGCAAATTCGAACCTATCCGAGCCTGCACATCCCTAGTTTTTTTGTGGTCAATGATACTCATTGCACCAAAAAATTCCGGAAGCCTCACGGACAGATTATGGGTTGGGTTGGGACCAAATGTAATAGGTCACGAATTAAAGTAAAAATCCAACTCGCACCTTCATGTATTTTTTGAAGGTGCGAGTTGGTGCTGGGACTCGCAAAATTACACCTTTTAATGCGATCATACAGTGTGATCCGTGAAGGCTTCTGTCTGTGTGTTTAAAAAACAAACTAAAAAAAAAAAAGAAGACGTGCACCCCCTCCCCATAAGCATAACCAGCATCGGGCTCTGTACATCCTGTCCTGGTTCTACAAATACAGGGGCCACAATGCGTAGGGGGCCATTGTATATTAAGTATTAGCACAGGGCTTTTCTGAGCCGGTTCTGGTTGTGGAAAAACGGGACAAAACGAGTAGGGGTCCCCTGTAATTTCCATAACCAGCACCGGACTCTTTCTAGCAGGAGAGTAATGCCACAGCCAGGGAAAACCTTTCACCGGTTTCCCCGGCCACAGCATTAGCCCAGGCTGGGGAGATGGGATCCCCCCCAATAAAGGGGTCTCCCACTCCAGGACACCCTAGGCTGATAGCCCGGGGCAATCCCCGGCACCCCTGGCCGGTGGGTGCCGGGTTGATTGTGTAAATGTGTTGTGTAAAATAGTAGTGTTAATATTGTCTTTAGCTGTGGTACTACACGTCCCAGCAAGCCTCCCCCGCATGCTGGTATTTGGAGAACCACAAGGACCAGCATGTGGGGCATTATGGACCCACTGGTACCTCTAGTTCCACAGCCAAAGAAATATTTAAATAAAGACGACACACCGTGAAAGTACAATTTTATTTAAACACACATGCATACTCACACTACCTGACACACATACTCACCTATTATCCCTGATGACATCATGTTCCCTTGTCCAGTAGGATTCCATAGGTGTACCTGTAATAAAAATCCATACTCCTGTCCTCTTCAGTCCCTGTACGCATCCATGGGGTTAAAAAATAAAAGCAAAAATCCGAAATCATCACGGACAGGAGGAAAGGTGGCTGAAGGCTGGTGAAGGTGAAGGTGGCTGAAGGCTGGGGAAGGTGAAGGGGCCTGAAGGCTGGGGAAGGTGAAGGTGGCTGGGGAAGGTGAAGGGGCTGTAGGCTGTGGAAGGTGAAGGGGGTTGTGGGCTAAGGAAGGTGATGGTGGTCTGAGGATGGTGATGAGGGTCTGAGGCTGAGGAAGGTGACAAGGGACTTTTGAGCTGAGAATGGTGATGAGAGGCTGAATTTGAGGAAGGTGAATGAGGGGCTGAGGACTAAGGGCCTGATTCAGAGCCGAACGCTCTGACCAGAGCGCTCGCTCTGAATCAGGGCCCTCCTCTCTAAAAATGGAGCGGCCTCTTAGATGCTCGCATAGCTGTGGGTTACCACCCACAGCTATGCGAGTGTCCATGATGATGGTCAAGACCATCGCGACCATCAGGCTTGCGACGAGACCCTGCGGTAGGGTCTCGGTGACCGCAAGCCCTGGAGTGATTTTGGCTCTATCAGAGCCAAAATCACTCCCACTGACACTAGTGATGTCAGTGGGGCCAGACTCAGACGGTAGGCGTTCCCATGGGAACGCCTCCGTCTGGCAGCCACGCCCCCTTTGGTGGGCGTGCTGTCACTCACCATCGACAGCACGCCCCCCTTGGTGCGAGACCCCGAGCGACGAATTTCTCGTCGCTCGCCGGGTCTCGCGCATGCGCACGACGGAGCTCCCTCCGTCGTGCGCATTCGGCCACCATCGACCCGCTTGCGAGCGTCCTTCGCTCTCGAGCGGGTCTGCATCAGGCCCTAAGATGGCTGGCTACAGACGCCATCCCTCCTACCCCTGAGGCATCCACAGCACTGTGATCAAGAAGACCTGCCTGCATCATCAGTGACAGCGTGGTAAGCCATAGTGTATTTTACTTTATTAAAAGGCTTGCATATCTTTCGGTTAACATTATCAATCTTCACATATCATACATGCAGGGGAGTTATGTGTGGGTGCGAGGTCGGGGCTGGTGGTGAGAAGGTTGGGCCCCCAGAGACATCAGTGTAGCGGGCCCCAAGATTTCTGTTGCTGGGGGTGTAATCTGTGACTTGAACCTTCTGTACATGCACGATTCCTCACCATGTAGGGATGGCCATTGGTGGGTTAACCATCGATGGTATGAAACCATCGAAGAGTAACCAATGATGGTTTTGCTCACTGATGGTCATCCCTGCTCCTTTACTCACCAGGCCAATCAGAGTTGGAGTATGGCAGGGCTAGGCTCAGTGTCCTGTCACCAGAAAGTAAGAAATAAAAGCTTTGCGGGGGTCTGTGCCATCGATGGCGGAGAACCAATGGATCTCCACCATCGATGGCAAAACCATAGTCTATGGAGCTGAACCAGGGCCACTCGCAAGCGGTGTGCGCTTGCATGCGGCCCGATGGTAACGCACTGCACATGTGCCGCGTCCGGCGTGCGCGAGCCCCGCTGATCAACTGAAGTTCAGTCGCTACGGGGCTCACTACAAAACGGGGCGGCTGTCAATGGTGAGTGACAGCTCACCCCGTTTTGTGGGCGGGTAGGGGGGGTGGCTGAACAAGCGCAGGCGTTCCCTTAGGAACGCCTGGCGTTTGTTGGGAGGGGTTACTGACATCACTAGTGATGTCAGTAGTGGACTTCCTGCTCTATTAGAGCCGGAAGTCCACTCGGGCTTGCAGCAGCTAGACCAGGGTCTCGTCGCAAGCCCGATGGTCGCGATAATCGCAATGGTCTCCTGGCCACTCACACAAGCTGTGGGTGTTCTCCCACAGCTTTGCGAGCGGCCGGAGAAAATTAAAAAAAATGCCCACATTCAGAGCGAGCGCCCGCCAGCAGCAAGTGGCTCTGAATCAGGGCCTATGTCCATCCCTACCTCTGTGTCTTTCCTTCTCCTGCATCCGCAGCATGGGATGTGCCCCTATGTTCTCCACAGAGGATATATATATATATAACCTAATGTCACATGCAGTAATGAATGTGATTGAAAATTACAGTTGTCAGATTTTTTTTTTTTTAACTCATCACTGTATTACTGCCAACCTAATCTTAATTAAACAGGACTTTTCAGAAGCTTTGATTAATGCATTAATTAATTAACTAGGCATGTCCTTTCAGCGATTGAACACATCATTATAAACTGTAGATGGCAACAGGATATGGGGGATGAAATTTCAATGTATCGCATAACATTCCGGGATTTTACTGCAAGTAAATTGTATTGATCCTGTGTGAGACCAGACAGTGCAGATGTCCTTGTAAACAGATTTTTGTATGCATTTTTTTTTAACACTTCCGCTATTAAAAAAGACATGAAGTACTCTGTTTAGCTCAATTCTCTTGTCAATACCAGAGCAAGTATAGTAATGCAGTGATCCATTGCAGCTTTAACTGTCCAAGAGATACATTTATCAAAGTGTGTTTTTATATGCACAGTTTTAAACTGCCACACATTGCATTAGGGTTTCAAATTGCATTTGATTTGTGGCAATTAACACCCAAACTGTATGCGACTTAGGCTAAACTGCAGGCCAAAAAGAACAAAAATACCCCATTTTGTTCTGAATGGCTAGAGAAACACAATAAATATATTAATAATGAGGCCAATCATTACTTATTGATTGACCACTTAACTGGCTAATATTTTTTTCCAGAAACCACTGACAAATTGTCAGGTTTTTAATGATTAAAATAGGTCACGAACATCTATATTGTAAAAAACAAAATACACATAACATTAATATATACAGTATAGTAAACTAGCTGAAGTACCCGGTGTTGCTCGGGTTTAAATGAGTTATAAAGTTTTATTATGTGATGTCGTCCAAATCCATCCAGTTGAAGGCCCAGAACAGGCTCCCTAGGTCAAAGTTTTTCTTGGCGCACTCCGCCATGAGGTCCGACCGGGACCCCAACCACTCCATTAGGCAAACCAGACCAATTGCCACCCCTCTGTGAAATTTTCATCTAAATCCATCCAATGGAAGGCCCAGAACAGGTTCCCTGTGTCAAAGTTCTGCCCAGAGTACACCAACGGGAGATCCACCCAGGGCCTCAACCCCCCCCCCCCCCCTACTATATTTTTTGGGATCCAATGTTACCGCTCTGTGACGTTTTCATCCAAATCCATCCAGTGGAAGGCTAAGAACTTCCCGGGTCAAAGTTCTGCCCAGCGTACAACAATGACGACCGGGACCCTTTTACCCCTAAAAACCTGGCCAGGATCCAATCCAACTGGACCACCTCGCATTGGTTTCATCTCAATCGGTGCAGGGGTGTCTGAATGCATAACCGGACAAACAAACAGATCAATGAATTTTATATATATCAGATGTCTCAGAGCCATTGGAGGCAATGAGATCTATGCCGCAACTGCTTCCCAAAATGCAGACTTAAATAGTGTTCGCTGGGAAAGATACAATTGCAACGGTGCAACAATCTCAAGATGTGTGATACATCTTGGTTGGAAATAATACAGATTTGTTTTCATACATCATTCTAGCCTCAATACGCCATGCAGCGGCAGAGCAACCAGCCTAGTGTGTGTGAGCCACCAGGTTCTGTGCCTGCTCGCTAGCGTTGGGCGTCTTTTTTTTTTTTGCCGAAAATACGTCTAAGTTGCAATGCCATGCGACCAGGACGCACCAGCAGACTGTGCTGATGAATTTTTTATGCGATGTTGGTGGGGAGGGAAGAGGCCAGGATCTCTGTCGGCAGACTGAGATTGTGACATCTGTGATGGCCAGCCTGTGTGACCCCATGGTCACTCGGCCGGCCAAGGATGATGCCTCCGGCTGCATTAACATAATTGCATGGGCGGAAAGCTGCTTATGTGCAGCTTTGCAATTCCGTCCACTGCTGCATCAGGCCATTAATGCACAGAGAAACCCATAGATTCCAGCACTTAACACGGAATCTATGGGGCTTATTCAATTACAAGCTGTGTTTTCCGCATGGGAAAACACCCAGAGCTATTCAATTATTCGTTAATTTCCCCATGCAGTACACATACAAGCAGCGCGTGTTAACCCATAGATTCCACTTTATTTGCCTGAAACCCTGTGCATTAAGGGCTTGATTTAGACCCGCTCGCTAGATGCGTACGCTCGCACCCAGTGTATGCAAAGGCGTAAGCACGCCCACTATATCTTGGAGTGCGATCGCTCTCTGAATGCAGACGCCCACCAGCCAGTCTTAAGACGCCCACTTGCGCACGTCATCTCCAGGAGGTGTATGCAACCATCGGTACATCTGGTACCATCGGATGCGATCGCAGCGCTTGAGGTTGACCATAATCTATTGCAGCACTGCGAGCACTTCAGTGTAAAAACCAGCCAGGTGACGTGTACTATGACGCTCACTATAATTTATGCACACCTCTGAAATGGTGTGGAGTCGCTCAGGCACGCCTGCGTTCGCATCTCCACTCCCCCAGTTTATAGTGGCCAGCCCCTATCACCACCCACAAACGGCCTCTCCCTCTACTGGGCTGTCTATGCGCTGTGAGCAAACACTTCCCGACCTCTCGCTGCGGTTCGCACATGCGCACTGCGATGCATGCACATAATGGGAACATCGGCCAGCTACGAGCAAACGCATCCTAGCGAGCTGGTCTGAATCAGGCCGTAAATCCCAGAGATTAATCATTGCAGCCTCAGGAGCAGTGAGGAAAAATCTGCGCTAAGAGCAAACTCTGAGACTTAACGTGCTGCGATGCAGCAGTCAATTGAGTTGCCCAGGGCTGACAATTAGCCATGGGGTAAACCCCGCGGCTAATTGAATATGCCCCAATGGGTTAATGCGCTCTACCCGTGCGCACTGCGCATAAGCGAGCCCCGGAGCGAGCGCAAAAAGCAGTCGCTCCGAGACTCACTACAAAAGGGCTGTCGATGTTGGGGCGGTTGTCGATGTTGTTCGACAGCTCGCCCCATTTTGTAGGCGTGGTGGGGGGGTGGCTGAGCAAACAGAGGCGTTCCTGCAGGAACGCCTGCCGTTTGTGGGCGGCCCTACTGACATCACTAGTGATGTCAGTAGGTGGACTTCCTGCTCTAATAGTGCAGGAAGTCCACTGGGGCTTGCGGGAACGAGACCCTACCGCAAGGGTCTCGTCGCAAGCACGATGGTCTTGACCATCATCATGGCCGCTCGCATAAGCTGTGGGTGGTAACCCACAGCTATGCGAGCGGCCAAGAGGCCACAACAAAAAATAAAAGCACACGCCCTGATTCAGAGCGAGCACACGCTTTTTGTGAGCGGCTCTGAATCAGGCCCTTGGTCCTCTTACATTTCCATATTCTGAAGGATAATTGTAGTTAGAATGATGCAGAGTGTTTTATTTATTTAGTTCCATCCCTGACTCTACTGATGACTCTTGTATTGTACAGGTGTAAGGGAGAGATGTATCAAGCCTGCCGAAGAGTAGAGGTGGGGAAGTTGCCAATAGCAGCCAATCAGCTTTTACCTATCATTTTATAGAATGTACTTGATAAATTCCATCTGGAAGCTGATTGGTTGCGTTATGCAACGTCTCCACTTTCTAGGACGCTTGATACATTTATCTCTCAATTTATCTTGGAAGGATTAGAAACCGAGGATTGGAAAGGTTTTTCTCAGCCAGATCTATCTACAGCAAAGCAGGTCTGAGTTTTCTAGAATTGAGGCCTTTACACTTTGAATAGTCCTAGAGGACATTAATTAATGGGTGAATTTTATTTGCTTCATCGGTACTGTACATCCAGGGGCAGAACTATGGGAGACAATGGAGGCGTCTTCCGCCGGGCGCCAGCACTGAAGGGGCACCTCCTCCATTGCCCACAATATATTCACCCCACTTAGGGCTGTAACTATGTACCTGGAGTGTACCGTCACGGTCGCCCAATACATGGCACCTATTCCCGGCACCTGAAAAGCTTTCATAACTATATACTAGTGGAGGGCTCCGTGTCAGACCATCAGATGCCTGTCCCCGCTCATTGGTGTCGCTGCTCCTCAGCAGCTTCTCATGCCAGTGTGACTCTGGCGCCACCCCTCACCCACAACTCCCCATTCCAATCCTCCCTGGTGGCAGCTCTAGCCGCGGACCTGTGCGGCGGGCCCAAACATAAGCACAGCTGCAGATCTTCCAGGAGCTTGATGTCAACATGGATGCACCAGACGGAGCTGCGGGTAAGAGAGGACATGGGAGATGGGGGCCTGGAGCACCAGTCTGGGGGCAGGTCTTTGGTGAAGCAACTTCCCGGCATGTGAAGCAGTCGGCAGTAGTTTGTGATTTGTAGTTCCACAACAGAACCAGTCTTAGGGATAAATTTACTAAGAATCGAGTCTGGGAGAGTTAGCAATCTCTGGAGAATTTGGGCATTTTTTCCCACTCGCAAATTACTAATGTAAAACTCGGAATAGAGATCTCCTTTGCTACAGGAAAATACTGGAGAGTTAGCAGACTCTCTTCAATTCACCATCGGCAAACTTGAGAATTTTTTCACTAGTGAAGATGGGATTCGGGAATTTACCAAGCAGAGTTTCTAAACTCTCATGAGAAGGGAGAACTCTCCTGTAAGAACTCGTGAAAAAAATTCACCTGCCTGTGATCTGCAAGTTTGGCAGACACATACACAGATCACTGTGAACCATGTATGTTTCTGCCTGTAAATAGAAAAAAAAGTTAAATGTTTAAAAAAAAAAATGACATAGGGTCCTCCCCCTAAAGCTTAACCAGTCTCAGACTTGCCAGACAGTCCTGGTTCCTAAAATTACGGGGAACAAAATGAGTAGGGTTCCACCGTAATTTAGAAACCAACACCAGGCTCCATGGCCAGTCCTGGTTTTAAATATAGGGGGGGGGAAATTGCGTAGGGTACCCCCTATATTTAAAACCAGCACCGGACCCAAAACGGCAGGCTGTAATGCCACAGCCTGGAGACCCTTTCACCGGGGCTCCGGGGCCAAAGCATTATCAGCCCAAGCCGCTCAGGCCAAGCCGGGGATCTCGGACCCATCAGGAGGACTCTGAGCCTCATTCTAATTGCACTATACAGGTCACTATCTTATCTGTAACTAACGCATAGCTGTATATACCCAAAAAAGGGGGGGATATTCTGAAAATGTACTTTAGTAAATAGGCCTAATAGAAATAGTCATATATTTTATATTAGTGTTTTTGTGTGTCTGGATAGAGAGAGAGATATGCACCATATGTATTTTCTTTTTTTTTTAGGTGGGGGCATGAAATTATAACTTGGCTCCGGGAGTCTGGGATGAACTTACGCCACTGTGTACATCTGATTCCTTTAGATAATCTTCTGTGGCAAGGGGAGGCACAGATCAATAAGATTACATTCAATGAACTTTTCCATAGAATTACGGGACTCTCTAAAATGCTCATATAATCCTTTACCCACTCATACTTTAGAAGACCTTACTACTTAAAGGTATCCGGTCACGTGTCAACAATAACCATGTCGAGACCACAATATCGGCACCATGTTGTTGACATGTTCACAATGTTAACATGAAATGTTAACATTCCCAGAATGCAGATGGTTAGAAATAGGTGCTGCCAGTAGGCTTAAGCTCCGTGGGGGGGAGGGGTGTCTAGGGGTCTAGGGTTAGGCACTAGGGTGAGAGTCAGGGGTAGGGATTGGGGATAGGGATTAAATACTCACCGGAATGCCACTGAGTCACCCATCTGCATCGGAAGTGCTGTTTACATGACCTATGGGACCTGAAAGAAAAAGCTGGAGCTGGGGCAGCTGCTGTGCCAAGTAAGTGACCGCTGGTCCCACCAGAGATGTTATGTTGACATTCTATCATACATGTTGACATGCTAAGACCCCCTCCCTTCTTTCCATTATGCTATAGCCATCATAGTGGATATATATTATAAGTAGAGATGAGTGGTTTGGTTTTGACTCTGTTCTTTTTGCCAAATTGGCGCAAGTTTGGATTTATCTTCTTGGCCATCCAAAACACGTGAGAGCCGGATGGCCAATATGATGCCGTCTTTGAGATCCGAACATGACTGAGTAACACCAAACGACACATCTCTAGGTATAAGTAAGGTCACTAATTACCAAAATTTGGACTTACAAGGCAAGAGCTCCATAGGGAGATGGGGGGTGTTTAAAACATAGCTCCTATATAATGTGCACCTTATTGATACCATTTGAACAGCATCGATATTAGAGAGATTTGATTGCACAGACCAGATTGCCCATACCTCCCATTTCAATATAAAATAACTTTGTCACACAGAAACAGTTTGCGGTTCCAACACACACAAAGGTACTATATTGTAAAAAGGGTATAATCAGCCTTAATCTATACAATGCAGCTATATACAGGATAAAGACAAAGATACAATTACCAACACTTCGCCATGCGGTCTGGATCCTAGACTAACAGCTGTCCATCAGGATTGCTGTGTGTTTCTTTAGGGTCAGGCAGGGAGAAAGGTAGCAAAGGAAAAAGGGGCTGGGATCCAGACTGCATGGCAATTTATAGGTGTACAATTACCTTTGAACATAAGCTGAATACTCAGAGGGGTTCCCTATTGGCCCTTTATTACTGAGTCACAATGGTTGTTGCTATTCATTTGTTAGTAAATGGTTGACGTCACTGGAGGTTGAACTGTTAGAAAATCCCTTTGTACTAACATTTGGCATGCAAATCTACAGGGGAGGTGTACAGTGATTTATACAGTATAGAGTATAATTCTTGGCAGGTCTTCATAACTCGATAGTGATCCCTTCCATATTCATTCTGTTGGTTTCATATTCCTGTTGAGACAGAGGGAAATCGGTAGATACTAAATGGGATATAAGTTTATTGTAAGGAAAGGCTGCTGTCCGTCGGGGTAAGGTTTCCGACAATAATACTTAAAAGCTGGCTATGCGATTGAAACGCAAAACAGTATTTAAACAGTATTGCTGTACTAACTTTATGTGTTTATGTAATGTAAAAATGGAGCTTAACTGTTGTGAGCACAGAAGCATGGCTCGCCATTCACAATATAACGAGTTGCGGGGGCATGGGATGCGTGTGCATGTATAGCGAGCATGTGCAATTGCGCGTGCGCAAGTGCGTGCGCAAATGCGGCGGGAGCCTGTGTTCGCATAAAATGGCCGTGGACGATCAAATCGTCCAATGGATGTCGTGTTGCGATTCGTGCGCAATTAAGCGATCGCAACCAATTTATACGGTTTCGACAGTGTCCACCCTTTGATAGCAATTATACGCTATCACCATACGCAAGCGACAATTAATAATTGGTTATCTGATTAGCCATACTATAAGACATTAGTTAATGTTATTGTTATGGGATGGCATGAGTTGTTAATTTACCCATCAATGAAGCGCTCTTGGGGGAAGGGACATAAAACTAGCCTTATGTGCACACCACAGGCCAGACTGAAGAGGTCGTGACCATATGTTAGATGTGGGAATGCACCTAACCCATAAGGATAATTTTGAATTGTTTAGAGACTTCATTTTAAGATGTTTTGAAATAGCATTAATAACACTTTTATGCACTGCTAAACAAATCCAAATCACATCATTACAAGGTACGTGTTCTTATGGGACTTCTACTATCATTCGGATCTTATTTCATGTGGACACTGTGGCCCTCATTCAGAGCCGTACGCTCTGAGCAGAGCGCACGCTCTGAATGAGGGCCGGGCTCCATTTTCATGGAGCGTCCTCCTGGATGCTCGTATAGCTGTGGGTCACCACCCACAGGTTATACGAGCGTGCATTGTGATGGTCGCGATGGTCGAGACCATCGCGACCATCGAATTTGCGAGCCGGAGCCTGCGGTTGAGGTTTTCAACAGCAAGCTCCGGAGTGATTTTGGCTCTATCAGAGCCAAAATCACACCCACTGACATCACTAGTGATGTCAGTGGGCCGGCTTTTGACGGGAGGCGTTCCCGTGGGAACGCCCCCGTCAGGGAGGCACGCCCCCGGCACGCCCACCAAAGGGGGCGTGCTGTCAATCAACATTGACAGCACGCCCCCTTTGATCGGACACAACGAGCGAAGGACTTTCCTTCGCTCGTCGCGTCTGGCGCATGCGCACGACGGAGCTCCCTCCGTCGTGCGCATGCTCAGTCCATAACATCGACCCACTTGCGAGCGGACAGCCGCTCGCGAGTGGGTCTGAATCAGGCCCTGTATTATAAAGTATAGTTCGATGTTCTTAACGATATGACTCCGTGTGGTCATTTGAATCGTTGAATAATGCGCCCCTGGGGACATAAAGTAGCCCCTCATACGCATACCACGTGGACTCTAAGTCGAGGACCAATGGGGAGCTAGTGTGGGAAAGCACCACTCCATGGAGAGGACAACCTTGGAAGAAAGGGGAGATGAAGACTACATTTAAACTAGGGTGTTCTAAAGAAACATTGACAATACTTTATTATACATGGCAATATGCAAGCAAACATTAGATCGTACTCTCTAATTCAGGGTTATAATGTAGGGCATTAGTTACATTAGTATTCACAGCATCATGGGTAACTACCATCATTATTTCATTTTCCTGGTTTCCATTGGAACAACCTTTTGCACACTTCATAGCCGCTGGAACACATCTGATACATATGCCAATTATTAGGATGACCACCAACACTAGGATCAGGAGTTTCCCTATACTCGCAATCAGTCCTTGGACCCACTCTCCTAGACCCGAGAACCATTTCATAGGGTTCAACCAGGAGAACCACTCTTCGACCTGTTCCTCCACTTCAGCGATTGAAGCATTATGGTTCTTCCGAAATTCCCATTTCAACTGCAGAATTTCATCCATTTTCCGGTCTATCACCTCCTTGGGGTCACTAGTGCTATTGGTGATATAAGTACAACATTTAACACCAAACTGGGTGGCTAGGGTTACGCAATATCCTCCAGTGACAGCAGTTAAATAATTCAGCACTAAACGATGTTGGACCAGCTCTTTCTTGTACACTTGCAACTCCTTACCAGTGTACCTAAAGGTGTCATCATATAGCTCGGTGATATTATCTATTAATTTTGCGTGATCTTGAATATACCTAAAATTTAGAGATCCCCGAGCAATCCTGGTGGGATCAAGTGCAACTAAAATCTGGAAGCCAGTCATCTCACTTATCATTTGAGTGGCTTTATGCACATCACCAGGAATCATGTTTCTCTTATTTCTGTGTTCATAATGCGTATGAAGGTATGGAGAAGGTATGTTCCTATGGACATCAATCATTTCATTATGTGCAAGAGTCATGACTTCAGGGAGTACCTTTCCCAAATAGCATAGTCCACTGGAGAGAGCCATTTAGTCCACTGGAGAGAGCCATTTATACACTTTTCTACCACAAATATAATATACATCATCTGGGAGGATGAATGGGATGGAATGTTTCATGATACCGGTACACATCTTTTCTATGAATGATCCCATCCCTATCTCCTCCATTTGGCTAATACAAGTATCAGGTTGTATGATCTTCGCACAGTACCCGGGTGGTACTCTTCCAACCATCACTTTATCATTACTCCGCGTATACCTGTACCTATAGAATTTCCCACTTGTAACAATGTTGTATAAAAGTGCTGAGTCTATACATACATTATCGGCTCTCAGTGAGAAGGTCATTGTCTGATTAATTCCTGTGACTTCCCAATTCCCAGGTTTGTTGGGATTGGTGAAGTTGAAACATAACAGGGATTTATCTACTTGATATTGGTGGAGCTTCAAATTAGGGGAAACGGATATGTAAAATTTTCTGTCCACCGGTTTGCCTCCCTGTAAGTCAATGACTTCAGAGACCTTTAAGGGGAATGGGACTAACCCTACATTATGCTGTCCTTGAGGAACCTGGGAGCATACCCAACATTCGGTTTGGTTCAAAACCTTGCCTACTAGGGAATGGTAGTCCTCTAACGGATGCTCGCCCAAGTATGAATTACTCTGGGTCTGACATTGTAGGATGCATTTATCATTGACTACAGGCCCACAATTTGCGCATATACAATACTCTTCAGACAATAAACCTTCACACTGCCGCCGAGATTCCAAGAGAGCAGATCTTTTAACCATTACAGTGCTAATATTGGTCAGGTACTGGCCTTGTTTTTGCAGCTCTTTCTCTCCCAGCTCCTCTCCACCGACACCACTACCGATCTCTCGCTCCATCCTCCGACCACCAGCACAGAACCAGGACATCCCGAAACACAACAGTATGATATGAACTCTGGGAGGATACACAAAAGCAGTTACAACCTGAAACCCCATCACCATACCAGGTCTTACCAGCCTTGTTCAAGTGCTACTGATACAATTAGTAGCTTTCACGGAACAGGCTTGCAATCGACAGGTCCAGGTTCTCTGTCTCTCCCCTGGTCTGGTTCTCCTCAGGATTTTTGACCTTCCGACAATGGCTGGAATGGACCCAGGTGTCTCTCTCAGCTACTTTCACGGATGTTGTACTTGTCAGTAGCACTTGGTATGGTCCTTACCAACGGTCAGTCAAACAACCTGAACGTAAAAAGTTTCGGATCATAACATACTCTCCAGGTTCAACATCATGACAGTTCATTTGAGGCATATCAGGTGATAACAGGTTTAGTTTCTGCTGCTGCTGTTGGAGCTGCTTACTCATCCCTATAAGGTACCTCACAGTAACCTCGTTGTTACTTTTCAAATCTTCCTGAGGACTTATAATTAAATGAGGTTGCCTCCCGAACAGTATTTTGAATGGGGAAAGATTAAGAGGGGATCTAGGGGTGGTCCTGATACTATGGAGCACAAGAGGCAGAGCTTCTGGCCATCCCAAACCAGTTTCAGACATGATTTTACTCAGCTTGTTTTTAATAGTACCATTTACCCTCTCCACCTTGGCACTGGCCTGCGGTCGATATGGGGTGTGAAGCTTACTATTAATACCCATCAACTTACACATACATTGAAAAACATCTCCAGTAAAATGGGTACCCCTATCACTTTCAATTACTCTAGGGATACCATACCTACATACAAACTCCTGAACTATTTTCTTTGCCGTGAATGCAGCAGTGTTGGTAGCAGCTGGGTATGCCTCTACCCAATTAGAGAATACGTCTATGCAAACCAAAACATACTTCAAGTTCCTGCAGGGTGGTAACTGGATGAAGTCAATTTGTATGACCTGGAAAGGGCCGTTTGCTGGAGGGATGTGAGATAGTTCGGTGGGTACAGTTTTTCCTATATTCTTCCTTAAGCAGGTCAAACAGGACATTGCCCTCTTCTCTGCTTGGGAAGAAAAGCCAGGTGCATACCAGTATGCCTTCACTAACTTACACATACCCTGCTTACCCAGATGGGTCAGACCATGTGCTGCTTCTGCTAAGCTTGGGTAGTATGCCTTAGGAGCTACTGGCTTCCCTTGTCCATTTCTCCAGAGCCCAGATGTTCACATCCCTTGGATCTCCAGCTTGCCTTTTCCTGATGGGTACACACACCTTGCATTTCAACCAGTTTCTGCATATCAACCGTTTCAAATACCAACACTTTATCCATTTGATTAAGTTTTAAACCTGCTGCCCATTTGGCAGCTTCATCAGCCCTGTTGTTACCCAATGATACTGGATCATCTTCGCAGGTGTGGGCTTTACACTTAATGACAGCTACTGTCTTGGGTAGCTGTATTGCCGTCAACAGTCGTTTTATGTGATGTGCATGTGCGATTGGTGTGCCTGCTGCCGTTAGAAAATTTTTTAGATGCCATAGGGCCCCAAAATCGTGCACCACCCCAAAAGCGTACCTGGAGTCTGTGTAAATATTGGCCGTTTTTCCTTCGGCCAACTCACACGCTCTCCTTAGTGCCACGAGTTCCGCCACCTGCGCTGAATGGGGTGGACTGAGTTGTTCGGCCGCTATAACGTCCTTGTCATCAACCACAGCATAACCTGTACATAACTCACCTGTATCAGTCTGTCTATAGCAACTCCCATCCGTGTAAAACGTTAAGTCTGCATTTTCTAACGGTGTGTCATGAATGTCAGGCCTAGCTGTAAAATTTTGATTTAAATACTCCATACAGTCATGCCTATTAATTCCTGTACCAAACTCACCTTCTACCACTGGTAACGATTCACCTTTACCTTCCACCCTTTGTGCATCATGAGGCACACTTGGTAAATATGTAGCAGGGTTTAAAGTATTATACCTCTTTATAGTAATGTTGGTCGGTGCAATTAACGCTAGTTCCCATTTAGTGAACCTAGCGGAGGAAACGTGTCTGGTCTGGGCTGAATTTAACAGGGCAGAAACAGCATGTGGTGTATGTACAGTCATGTCATGGCCTAACACTACATCCTCACTCTTTTCCACTAAGAGTGCGGTTGCAGCTACGCTCCTTAAACACGTTGGGAGTGCTCTTGCCACAGCGTCCAACTGGGCACTGTAGTATTCTACTGGTCTATTGGCATCACCATGTTTTTGTGTGAGAACTCCTGCCGCACAGCCAGCAGCCTCCGTACAAAATAAATCAAAGGGTTTCCCATAGTCTGGAATCCCCAATGCAGGTGCTCTTATCAGACTGTCCTTAAGATTAAGGAAGGCTTGCTCTGACTCTTCAGAGTGCAAGACACGGTCTGGTTTTGTGGAAGATACTAACTCCTGCAGTGGTAAAGCCAGAATGGAAAAACCGGGTATCCATGACCTGCAATACCCACACATGCCCAAGAAGGTACGGATCTGGTGCTGGTTCTGCGGTAGTGTCATGGTCTGTATGGCATGGATTCTGTCCGCTGTCAGATGTCGGAGGCCTTGGGTAAGACAGTGTCCCAAGTATTTAACCCTGGTCTGGCACGGCTGTAACTTGTCCTTAGCAACCTTATGCCCTGTGTGCGAGAGGTGAAGCAACAAAAGTTTAGTATCATTTAAACATGACATAAACGAATCAGAGCATAACAACAAATCGTCTACATATTGGATTAGTACCGATCCATTGGCAGGTTGAAAAGACTGTAAACAATCATGTAAGGCCTGGGAGGAGATACTGGGGCTGTCAATGAAGCCCTGGGGTAGTCGTGTCCATGTGTACTGTACGCCTTTGTATGTGAAGGCAAATAGGTATTGGCAATCAGGATGAAGGGGGACGGAGAAGAAAGCGGAGCATAAATCTATTACCGTGAAATGGGTTGCGGTTGATGGGATTTGCATAAGGATAACAGCTGGGTTAGGCACTACGGGAAATTGACTTTCTACCACCTTATTAACCCCTCTAAGGTCCTGTACCAGCCTGTACCCCCTCCCACCACTCTTTTTCACAGGGAAGATGGGACTGTTGGCTACACTGGCTGTACGGACTAAAATTCCCTGCTGTAGTAAACGCTCAATTATGGGGTGAACCCCTAACTCCACTTCTGGCTTTAATGGGTATTGGGGAATTTTAGGAGCGTGTCTACCGTTTTTCAGGTTTACCATGACGGGAGCTACATTTGCCATTAACCCAGTGTCCTGTCCATCCTTAGTCCAAAGGAAACTAGGTATTTGTTCTAACATTTCATCTACCTGAGCTGAACCCTTGTCTGATGTTATGGTGTGCAGCGTTAACCTTTGGGGAGTGTCTAGCACATCCCTTACTTCGTGTGCAAACCTTCCTGGGACATCCATAAATATCCCGTCAGGGGTACAATAGATAATACATCCCATTTTGCACAATAAATCTCTTCCCAGGAGATTAGTAGGGGCTGTTGCTGCCAGGAGGAAAGAATGCCTGGCATGCAAAGGCCCAATGGTAACCTCCGTGGGTTTGGTTAAAGGGTAATGCTGTACGCTACCTGTTACACCCATTGCTGGTACTGTCTGGTTTGTTATCTGTAGATTTTCAAGAGATTTTAAAACAGACCTGGTCGCCCCTGTGTCTACTAGGAAGGAACGTTCAGTACCAGCTACATTAACCTTTATTACCGGCTCTTCCCTAGTACCTCCCGTTATCCTGACTGCCTGCAGACTACAGGTATGACCTAACCCCTATAGTTGGCTATCTTCCCCCAGCAAGGCATTTGCAGCAACTATGTGGGCAGGATTTATCTGGTAGTTCTTATGGTTACGAGATGCATCAATATGTTGCTGCATGTGGGGTTCCTGAATTATGACTCTACAGTCCTTCCTAAAGTGTCCTACTTGGTTACAGTTAAAACATTTCTTAGCTGATCTGTTGGGGAAATTTTGTTGAAGTCCGGGAGGAGGGGATTTTGAGTGTGGGTATAATGGTTTTGGGTGTGTGTGAAGAGTGTGTTGTGGTCTGGTGTGGTATGTGTGAGGGAATTGTATGGGTTGGGCCTGCGCAGGATGGTAGGTGTTTAAGACTTGTAACTGTGCAGGTGGATATGTGTCTGTTGGCTGTAAGTGCATATCTTCTAGAGCTCGAATGCTAACAGCCATCAATTTCTCGCTCTGAGCTTCACGTTTCCTGGTGATATTTTTGTCATGGTCTATTGCAGTTTCCCTGAGCGCGTCAACTGTTATCCCTCTCCAACCAGGGTGTGAGGTCTGAACTCTGTCTTTCAAACTGTCTTTTAGACCGTCCATTAGAACAGTGATGACCATTCCCCGGTAGTGCGTGCTATCCTTAATGTTTTCGATCCCAGTGTACTGAGTGATCGTCTGCAGCCCACGATTAAAGTAATCTTCTGCAGGTTCACTTTCCTTTTGTTTAATGGAGAAGATTTTACTCCAATTAACAACTAACGGGAAAAATATGGCTAGTTGGGCAACTATACGGGCAATGCAATCCTGATTACCTTGATCAGTTAAGGGGATGTCTGCATCCAGAGTACATGCTGTGATAAACTTTTTCACATCTGTACCTTCTGGGAGACATGCTCTTAACACCACTCGCCAATCCTTGTTGGTTGGCTCATGGGCATTGCCTAGATCCTTTATGAAACGCTGACATTTTGCCAGATGTTTCTTGGGGTCAGGAAATTCAGACATAATGGAATGTAGTTCCGCCCGTGTCCAAGGACAGTGCATCGCTACTTCCCTTGTGGGTACGACACCATTCGCATCTGCGTTCCCATTAGGGACAATAATTGTCCTTACAGGGTGGATGCCTCCCACCTCTATACCTTTAAGCCTATTACTGCAGCGAACGGTATTAGTAACCTCCGCTATTGAAGCAGTTGGTTCTAATACTTCCTGCACCCTTATTAAAGGAGCCTCCCCCACCATGGGTTCTACTAGGGCCTCCCCCCCATGAGCTAAGGATCCCTCCCCCCCTCTTGATGCCATAGGGGAAGCTACTTGTACTTGCTGGGAAGGGACATTTAATAACTGCACAGCATGGGATACAGCAGACATTGCTACAGGATCACTTTCTGCATCATAGACATTTTCCAAATATTCACTCAGGACCGAGTACAACTTACTTGGTTCAGTTACAACATTTTTATAGTTTTTGTTATGTGGTAATGTATCATCACCGCCCACCACATAAGGTGGCGGGGGTGCGCAAGCGCGATTCGCAATACCTTTGGCAACGCTACCGTGCCGCAAGTTTGCATTTCCCTGTGAAGCGTATGCTACGCTGTGTAGCGTTGCGTGCGCATCACCCCTAGGCATGCACGTGGCTCCACGCGGTGCCCCATGCACGCCATTAACCCATGTGCGACTCTCATTCAGCCAGAGTTTCAAAGAATCATCATACTCCACTCTTTTCTTTAGGGATTTCACTCTACATATGTGATCACTAAGGTTATTTAAAATCTCCATATTAAAGCTTCCAATCTTTGGGAAAGGTTTCTCACTCTTACTCGTCATCTTAACCCACACAGTACAGTGCGTCGTTGCGTACGCACCATATTTAGTGTACATTATATGAAGAGCCGACCCGGTCGGACCTTGCATACACAACGCATCGTCGACCATCCCTGTTGACTGTTTTGCGCCCATTTTGCGAAAAAAGCAACAACAATGATGAGACCGGTGGAAGAATTAACCGATAGGCTGCCTCCACGCACCTATTCTACAGTTAGCTAATATCTAAAAATAGGGAACACAGCAATACCTACTAAGGCAAGCACAGTACCACCTATAATAGGGAACACAGGAGTTATCTAGCTATAGATAAAACCACAGTAACCACCTATTGTCCTTTTGTCCCCGCAACCAGCCTCAGTCAGAGATGCCACACTCGTATGGTCCGGTCGCAACACTCAAAGGCCCTAACTGACCGATGAATATTACAACTACACTGGAAGCTATATTTTATCGTTAACTCTCTTTAACGATAGGAAACCAGGAGGATCCCCTCTGCCAGTATACCTGTTATGTATACCCTATATTTATTACCTAAAATAGGGACCACGAAGGCACAACCTATTTAACAATCTCAATCATACACCTTACACACTTTTATATTGTGCCCAAATAACAAAAATAAAAAAAAATACCTTTCTTTTGATTAATAGCCTTTTGGAGATTATAGCCCTATCAATATGACGTATTACAGTCTTGATGATTTATTTGAATTCTAACAGAAATGCTAGTCACATGCTTCACTTACTATTGTGCGTTCGGTTACAAACAATTAGATGTAATCACTACACATGGCAGGAAGTGGCCGTACATCCGGTCGCACGCACTATGCTGCGACTGTTTGCACGTGGTGTACACTAAAACCTTTGTGGCGTTATTGTGCGATCGGTTGCGCATGCAATGCGCGGCCGTTCTACAACAATGTGGGCAAGCACAAATCTCTCTCCACTATCCCAGATTCTAATCAGCCCTCTCTGAATTTGCAAACTGTGAGTCTCCGTCTCTGAACAAAAATAGGAACGCAGGAAAAAAATCTGCGGGCGCCTTTCCAGTCTTTTGTTCCAAGACGAGGGGAGCAGTTCAAAAGGAATTGGTATGAAATACCGTCAGCCGCATGGCCGGCGGTTCGATTCCCGTCAGCGGCAGCCCGACAGAAGCAGAGTGCGACACAGCGGAAGCCCGACAGCGCTGGAAATCCCGATCGTGGATAGGTAAGTATCCACTAACCTAACCTAACCCCCCTAACCCTAAACCTCCTTAGGGGTGCCTAACCCTAACTTCCCCCCCAAGTGCCTAACCCTAATCCCCCCTCTAAGTGCCTAAGCCTAACCACCCCCTTCCCCGCTGCCTAAACCTAAGTCCCCCGGGGGGTGCCTAACCCTAAGTCCCCCCCGTGGGTGCCTAACCCTAACCCTCCCTCCCCCTAGCCTAACCCTAACCCTCCCGGGGGGGTGCCTAACCCTAAGTCCCCCCCGGGAGCCCTAAACCTAACCCTTCCCCCCTCGCGGCTATATTAGAGAGATTTGATTGCACAGACCAGATTGCCCATACCTCCCATTTCAATATAAAATAACTTTGTCACACAGAAACAGTTTGCGGTTCCAACACACACAAAGGTACTATATTGTAAAAAGGGTATAATCAGCCTTAATCTATACAATGCAGCTATATACAGGATAAAGACAAAGATACAATTACCAACACTTCACCATGCGGTCTGGATCCTAGACTAACAGCTGTCCATCAGGATTGCTGTGTGTTTCTTTAGGGTCAGGCAGGGAGAAAGGTAGCAAAGGAAAAAGGGGCTGGGATCCAGACTGCATGGCAATTTATAGGTGTACAATTACCTTTGAACATAAGCTGAATACTCAGAGGGGTTCCCTATTGGCCCTTTATTACTGAGTCACAATGGTTGTTGCTATTCATTTGTTAGTAAATGGTTGACGTCACTGGAGGTTGAACTGTTAGAAAATCCCTTTGTACTAACATTTGGCATGCAAATCTACAGGGGAGGTGTACAGTGATTTATACAGTATAGAGTATAATTCTTGGCAGGTCTTCACAACTCGATAGTGATCCCTTCCATATTCATTCTGTTGGTTTCATATTCCTGTTGAGACAGAGGGAAATCGGTAGATACTACTCATGACCCATTTATCTTATTCCTAATCCCAGATATCATATAACTGCTATTTAACATGTAACATTCACTGCATACCTTTAAAACACATAGCATTGTGCGTATCTCAGTCAGTTTAGGGTTAAATGGGATATAAGTTTATTGTAAGGAAAGGCTGCTGTCCGTCGGGGTAAGGTTTCCGACAATAATACTTAAAAGCTGGCTATGCGATTGAAACGCAAAACAGTATTTAAACAGTATTGCTGTACTAACTTTATGTGTTTATGTAATGTAAAAATGGCGCTTAACTGTTGTGAGCACAGCGTGCAGGCAGAGGCTGAGGACAGAGCGTCTATGCAGCAGCAGCACAGCCTTTCCCTACCCCATAGACCCCTTGCTACCATAGAGGTGTGACTTAGATTACACACACAAGCCCGTAAATACAAGTGACAGGAGACTGGAGTGACTGGACAGGAGGTTGGTGTGATAGGAGGCAAGAGAGACGGGGCAAAAGGGTGGGGCGACAAGGGTCAGGAGGCTGGAAAGACCGGGGCAGGAGGCTGAAAGGAACATGGGGCACGAGTCTGGTTGAACCTCTGTTGTATAAGGATGATATTGGTATATATGTCTACACAAACAGGCATCTTCTGGGCCATGTGATCTCTTACATAAATAATGAATGCTGACTGAAGACACTGTCTGCCCTGGGAGGATCAATTTATTCAGAGGTTCGCTGCTGCAGAGAAACCACCATATAGTTAAGGTGTATATTTATTTAGTACACACACACAAAAACCCCAGTATAGACCAGAGTTTCCCAAACCCCGCCATTACAGTCCAGGTTTTAAGTATATGCATGTTTGAGCACAGGTGACTTAATTAGTACCTCAGTCAATTTGATCTAACCATCTGGACTCAAGCATGGGTATCCTTAAATCCTTAACTGTAATGGAGTTTTTGAAACTTGGGTATAAGCTGTTATCCCAGCTTATACCCAAGGCTCCCGGGCTTGTTCAAGGGGCCCGTTGGGGGCCCAAGTCAGTTGCTAGGTGGAAATTGTCTCCTTTACTGAGTGCAGTATCGAATCCTACCTATCGATTCCTACCTACCTATACACTCTAAAATAATTGTCGCTGTTTAGCGTTATGAGTCGCACAAGAAATAATTGCTTTCAGACTTTGATTGTGGTTCGAAAGCACAAAAAGTTATTATTCAATATAAAAACAGATAGTTACACGCTGTGATCTAAATACAATTAGTGCAAATAAATTATACAGACCCAAGGTACAGTCGTTATATTCTCACGCGCTCTGGACCCAGATACCGGCATCAAAGTAGAAACCTCCGTCAACAGCTAAGCAAGCAGACTGGCATCCAGGTTTAGAGAGCCCACATATATACTCTAGCAGAGATAGGCAATACAATAGAACAGTTTGGCATGATTCCATTGGTTCTTCTTCCTGGTTCTTCTGTTACAGTACAGTTCATAGGTTAATTCAAATGGACACAATCCAGCCTCCAACAGCTCTTTGTATCCTGTTTCCCGCTGCATAATAAATCTAAACTGGCTACATTACAGAGTACATTTTAATGTTTAACTCTCTATGGTCCATAGTTTGCAGACACATGTTGCGATCTTCTCACCGATGGTACCGCAAATCTGCAAAGACACAGTGGATCAGTACAACACCAAACATGGTCTGCTTACCATGTAATGTGTCTCTAGGAGGGGAGATAAAACTACCCTTATACGCATACAGTGGATCTTGGGAGATCATGGGAAAGATGTGGGGATGTACCAATCCTATAAAGGATGTTTTGAGCGGGAATAGGGACTTACATTATTTAAGATCTTCTAAAATAAAATTTTAATAACACATTTTATGCATGTCTAAATCTTATACATCATATGATGGTACCTTCTAGTTCAGGGTTGTAATACAGTCCTACATTTACCTCAGTATTCATATTGTTACTATTGATCACCATCATAATTTCATTCCTTTGATTCACCTTATCTTTACATTATCCACATTTCAACACAGTAGGAACACACCTGACACATATGCCAATTACTTTGATGACAACCAGTATGAGGATCAGGAGTTTATCTATGTTCACAATCATTTCATGGGCCCACTCTCCTAGACCTGAGAACCATTTCATTGGGTTCAACCAAGAAACCCATTCCTCTACCTTCTCCTCTACTTCAGCCACTGAAGCATTATGGTTCTTTCGAAATTCTCATTTCAGCTGCAGAATTTCATCCATCTTCTGGTCTATCACCTCCTTGGGATCGCTGGTATCGTTTGTAATGTAAGTGCAACATTTTACTCCAAATTCTGTGGCCAAAGTTATGCAATACCCTACAGTGACAGCTGTTAAATAATATAACACTAGTCTATGTTGCACGAGTTCTTTCTTGTAAGCTTGCAACTCCCTACCTGTATACCTGAATGTGTCATCATACATCTCGGCGATATTATCTATTAATTTAGCAAGATCTTGGATATATCTAAAATTTAGTGTACCACAAGCGATTCTGGTGGGATCCAATGCTACCAAAACTTGAAAGCCAGTTGTCTCACTAATTAACTGTGTGGCTTTATGCACGTCACCAGGTATCATATTTCTTTTGTCTCTGTGCTCATACTGTGTGTGAAGATATGGTGATGGTGTGTTTTTATGAATACCAAGCATTTCATCATGTGTAAGGGTCATAACCTCTGGAAATACTCTTCCCAGATAACACAAACCTTCGGAACTCAGAGAGAGCCACTTATACGCTTTCCTTCCACATATAAAATATTAATCACCGGGGAGGACATAAGGAATAGTAAACATCATTATCGTCGCACACATTTCCCTAGCAAGTGATCCTAGTTCAGGTTCTCCCATTTGACTCATACAAGTTTCTCATTGTAATATCTTGGCACAATACTCTTCTGGTACCCTACCAATCATTTCTTTGGTGGAACTTAGTGTATATTTATACCGGAAGTGTCTTCCACCTGACCTAATTGTGAGTAACAGTTCATAATTCATATGCTCACGATCAGCTCTTAGTGAGAAGGTCATCGTCTAGTTATTCCCAGTCACCTCCCAACTTCCTGGTTCATTGGAGTTGGTGATGTTTAAACATAAAAGTGATTTATCTACTTGGTACTGGTGGAGTATGAAATGAGGTGGTTTGGACTTAAGACATTTTCCATCCAGTGCATGCTCTCTTTATGATTCTAAAACTTCAGAGACATTTAATGGGAATGGCACTAATCCTACATTATGCTGTCCTTGGGGCATGTGAGAGCACACCCAACAGTCGATTTGTTTTAAAATTTTGCCCACCATGGTGTGATAATCCTCTAAAGGATACCCACCCCAATACTGGTTATAATTAGGTTGACACCGTTGGATGCATCTCTCATCAATTACGGACCCACAGAACTCACACATACAATAATTCTCAGACGTTAGACCTTCACACTGTCTCCGTGTATCCAGAATAGCAGATCTCTTAACAATTACTGTACTGGGTTTGGTCAGATACTGCCCTTGTGACTGTATTGCTCCTTCTCCCGACTCCACTCCATTGATATCACCATCAGTTCCCCTCTCCGTCCTCTGTCTTCCTCCGTCACAGAAACCAGAGATCCCGAAACAACCCAAAATAATGAGTACTCTGGGAGAAAACACAAAGATTACCACAGCAGACCAATCCATTGCTGAAAACACTGGTCTACAAATTTCTTTAGCCCAGGTATCTCACTGTAACCTTTAACCTTCCTGGAACAGACTCGCAATTGACAGGTCTACGTTATCTGTCTCGATTCCGCCTTGTTTCTCCACTGGTTGGTTGACCTTCTTACAGTGAGTGGAATGGACCCAGGTATCTCTCTCCGCCACCTTCAGTGAAGTTGTACTCGTCAGCAACACCTGAATCAGATATTCCCACCAATCAGTCAAACAACCTGAACGCAAGAAATTTCTGATCATAGCAAATTCTCCAGGTTCAACATCATGACAGTTTGTTTCAGGTATATCATGTGACAACAATTTCAGTTTCTGCTGTTGCTGTTTTAACTGTTTACTCGTTGTTATAAGATACCTTACAGTTACCTCGTTGTTACCTTTCAAATCTTCCTGCGGACTTATAATCAAATGAGGTTGTCTACCAAACAGTATTTCAAAGGGGGACAGATTGAGAGGGGGTCTAGGAGTTGTCCTGATACTATGAAGGACAAGTGGTAGTGCTTCTGGCCAACCGAGTCCAGTTTCCGACATGATTTTACTTAATTTGTTTTTAATAGTCCCATTCATCCTCTCCACCTTGGCACTGGCTTGCGGTCGGTAGGGGGTATGAAGTCGACTATTAATACCCATCAACTTACACATATTTTGGAAAACATCACCTGTGAAATTAGTACCCCTAACACTCTCAATAATTTTAGGATACCGTATCTGCAAACTCCTGAACAATTTTCTTGGCAGTAAACGCAGCAGTATTAGTGGCCGCTGGGTATGCCTCAACCCAATTAGAAAACACATCAGTGCACATTAATACATACTTGAGATTCCTGCAGGGTGGTAACTGGATGAAATCAATTTGTATTACCTGAAAAGTTTCGTCAGTCGAAGGAATGTGGGATGGTTCGGTAGGGATCATTTTCCCAATGTTTTTCCTCAAGCAGGTCAGACAGGACATTGCTCTCTTTTCCGCTTGAGAAGAAAAACCTGGTGCACACTAGTATGCTCTCACCAATTTGCACATACCTTGCTTTCCCAGGTGAGTCAGACCGTGCGCTGCCTCAGCCAGGCCATCTCTCCAGAGTCCAAAGGACTCTTGTCCACATACCTTGGACCTCCAAACTGCCGTTTCCTGAACATGTATGGGCTTTACACTTAATTACCACCACTGTCTTAGGCAATTGGATTGCTGTCAATAGTCCTTTTATAGGTCTGGAATGTGCAATTGGTGTGCCTGCTGCTGTCATAAATTTTCTCAGACGCCATAGAGCGCCGAAATCGTGTACTACCCCAAAGGCGTCCTAGAGTCAGTGTAGATATTAGCAGATTTACCTTCCGCTAATTCACTCGATCTCTTTAGTGCCACCAGTTCCGCCACTTGGGCCGAGTGTGGAGGGCCTAAAGGTTCGGCTTCTATAATGTCCTCGTCATTTACCACAGCATAACCTGTACATAACTGTCCAGTGTCAGTTTGTCTATGACAACTCCCATCTGTGTAAAATGTCACATCTACATTTTCTAAAGGTGGATCCCGTATGTCAGGTCTTGCAGTCAAGATTTGCATTTGTCAAATGTCGTAGCCCCTGGGTTAGGCAATGTCCCAAGTATTTAACCCTGGACTGGCATGGCTGTAGTTTGTCCTTAGCAACCTTGTGTCCTGTTTGCGAGAGATGAAGCAATAAAAGTTTAGTATCATTTTTAAACATGACATAAACGAATCAGAACATAATAAATCATCCACATATTGTATTAGAACGGATCCATTGGCAGGTTGAAAAGATTGTAAACAGTCGTGTAAGGCCTGGGAGAAGATACTGGGGCTGTCTATGAAATTCTGAGGCAATCGTGTCCATGTGTATTGTACACCCCTGTATGTAAAAGTGAATAGGTACTGACAGTCAGAATGAACAGGTACAGAGAAGAAAGCAGAACAGAGGTCAATGACAGTGAAATGGGTTGCATTTGGTGGGATCTGCATAAGAATGACAGCTGGATTTGGCACTACGGGAAATTGGCTCTCTACCACCTTATTAACCCCTCTAAGGTCTTGTACCAGCCTATAACCCCTCCCACCACTCTTTTTCACAGGAAAGATGTTGGCTACACTTGCTGTACGGACTAAAATTCCCTGCTGTAATAACTGCTCAATTATGGGATAAACCCCTAACTCTACCTCCTGTTTTAATGGGTACTGTGGAACTTTTGGAGCTTGCCTACCGCTTTTTAGATTTACCATTACGGGAGCTACATTTGCCATTAATCCAGTGTCCTGTCCATCCTTGGTCCAAAGTGAATCTGGAATTTGGGATAACATTTGATCTACCTGAGTTGGATTTTTACCTGAACCGTTAGAGTGATACATTATTCTTTGGGGAGTGTCCAACATATCCCTCACCTCATGCGCAACTCTCACTAGGATATCTAGAAATATACCATCAGGGGTACAATATATGACACATCCCATCTTACATAACAAATCCCTTCCCAGTAGGTTAGTTGGAGCCGCTGCTGCCAGGAGAAAAGAATGCCTGGTATGCAATGGCCCGTTAGTGACCTCTGTGGATTTGGTTAAAGGATAATGTTGCGGCTCCGTCGTGCGCATGCGCGAGACCCGGATAGCGATGGGCAAGCCGTCGCTCCAGGTCTCGCTACAAAGGGGACGTGCTGTCAATGTTGAGTGGGCGGGCCGGGGGCGTGGCTGCCCAGACGGAGGCGTTCCCATGGGAACAGCTACCGTCTAGGGCCGGCCCCACTGACATCACAAGTGATGTCAGTGGGAGTGCTTTTGGCTCTGTCAGAGACAAAAGCACTCTTGGGCTTGTGGCAACGAGACCCTACCACAAGTCTTGACCATCGCGACCATCTTCCTGGCCGCTCGCTATAGCTGTGGGTGTAATATGTCTTCTCTGCATTTTTATAATGTGTTATTAGTATATATGCAGAACAAGCGACATGTATAATGACTGTATGCCAGCCTGTTTGTCCATTGTAATATGACATCATCTGATATGTTGCCTGTAAAAAAGTTGTATTTTTTTTTTTACTCTTTTTTTTATTTTTTATTTTTTTTTTCTCTTTTTTTGTATTTGATATTTTCATTAAAATCAATAAAAAATACGAAATAAAAAAAAAATATATAGTATTTGGCCAATGACCGAATATCGTCAGGTCGGCCCCAAACATGTATGCTATATACCTAGTTTAAGACCAGGACCAGTGCAAGGATTCTAGGTGCCACGTTGCTGGAAGAAAGTTGTTTTAATATGTTACTAACAGAATACCTGACTGTGTTGACATGGGGCCTTATTCAGTATTTTACGCTATGCCAATGTTTTCACAAATAGAGCTATTTATTTATACCCCTGCGCATTAGTCTGAGTAGCTTTGTGCATGCTGCGAGTCTTTAATCGCAATGTGATTAACAGTCAGGGAGCATTTTGGGGGTGGAAATGGGTAGTGTCAGATAAAAACGCAGGCGTATCTCAACCTTTTCAGGGGTATGTCACATCCTGCCTCTGTAATCCCGAACGCAGTTACCATGGCTCCAGCCATTCTGAGTGACCATCTACACCTAATGCTGCTTTCTTTAGATAGGGGCTCCTTCTTTAGATAAGTGGCAACCATAAACTACAGACATGATCGCAGTTAACGCCATAGAGCACATTCAGCATACCATTTTGCACAGACAGCAACCTAGTATACATTTCTATCTATTCAGGGGCGTCTTAAGAGAGGAGGGGGCACGTGTGTATTCCCTGTGCAGGGCCCCCTCCTCTCTCCCCGGCGGCCTGCAGCCGACTGACGAGGCTGGCCGGCCACCGCAGAAGTAGTAGACTATGGGCACTAGGGTGTGCCCAGAGTCTACTGCTCATGCACAGAACGCCGGAAAAATGGCAGCGGCTTCCATTTTCTGGTGTTCTGTGCAGCGCTGACACCCGACGCGGGACCACGGACAGGTGAGTTTTAGATATTATGGGTGCAGTGTGTGCGGTGCGGGGCCCCCCTGGACCGCCCTGTGTCTATCTATCTATACAGGTAGCTGACACCCCAGACTTGTGCATGTGTGTGCGCATATATATATATATATATATATATATAAATATACACACATACAAAGTCAGAAATCCACTGCACTCGAAATTCCCAGGTCTTGTGGCTTGTGACCACATTGCTTACATAAGTAAAAACAGAAAACTCAGCACTCACCATTGTTAAATCACTCACCATAATACATAAATAATGGGGTTTTGGTTCATGGATTGATCAATGCATTTAAGCCTGCAGCCCACATCACGGGACCACATTTCTCTGCAGGTCCTACACTATCTGTCATACTTATGGAAACCTGGTAAAAATGTTAACGGGTTTAAAGCTCACCTGCCAACTAACGTATGGCTTTTAAAGGCAAGACAGTCACCAAACCAGAGATGCCGACATTCTAGCTGCCCCTTCCAGGGGAAGGGGGGGCAGCCAGATCGGCAAAATCTGGGCGCGTGGCCTGTGTTTGTGGGTGGAACTGGGGGCGTGGCCACACGATCGCGTCATTTTGCCCCGCTACACAATGACGATAATCTCGGCATTGTGAAGCAGGGGGCGGAGCCAAAATGATGCGATTTGCCGTGAATCATGACACAGGCCCCCCCGCTGCCGGGGATCCTCTTGTAATTGCAATGGGGGGCAGGAGGGGTCGACAGCTGCCGGGAGACTTGCCTGCCTTCCCGGGAGGCCTGGAGCGGCACTCGATTTTCGTGAGGGTGGGCAAGTATGCAACAAACATAGCTTCTATCATACTACCAAAGAAGCAGCTGACACAATTTAATATAAATGAGCTTGCACAGGGGTGCAAGAGAAAGCTGTGATCAAAGGTTAATTAAAAATAAAAATAAAATTCAGTTCCATGAACCAAAACCCCATTATTTATTAATTATGGTGAGTGATTTAACAATGGTGAGTGGTGAGTTTTCTCTCTATATATATATGTCCAAATGGTCTGTGGGGATCCCTGGGCAACAAGCTTGTGGGGGTCCCTACACACACATATAATAATATATATACACACAGGCAAGGGACCGGCGCACCTATCCAAATCAAATATACTTGGTCTGGTGCCCCACAAAGAAAACTCACGTGACCTCCAAAGGTGCGGCACTCGGACACAGATGCAGAGATAATGGAAGCACATCAGATGGGAATACTTATGATTGACCGGCGGTCGGGATGCCAGTGGTTAGAAGACCGAGAGCGGCATCCATATGTTTAACATCTTGACAGTGGCCGGTAAGTAAACCCTCTCCCTGTCCCCCCCTAACCTCCCCCCAGTGGAGCTCGCAGCTAAACGGGGCGGCTGTCGATGTTGTCAGTAAATGGGGCGGCACTCGTGATGTCAGTAGTGGACTTCCAGCTCTATTAGAGCCGGAAGTCCACTCGGCATTGCGAGAGCTGAGACCTTACCACAAGTGTCTCCTCGCAATGCAGATGGTCGCGATAATCGCGACCATCTCCTGCACGCTCATACTAGCTGTGGGTGGGCACCCACAGTTTAGTGAGCGGACGGGGAATAATAAAAAAAAACAACTCCCCGCCCTGATTCAGAGCGTGCGCTCGCAAAAAGCGAGCGGCTCTGAATCAGGCCCTTTGTGTCCACATATAATTAAATGGTAATTTGCTTTCTCAGAATGGAGGACATGTAAGGTGAAAAAGCACCTAATTCTATTTTCCGTGCAGACATCCCACCTGTTACCCTCACCCTCAAAGTTACCAATCCCCCTACTTACCACACTTACTGCCTGCTGTGTTGCCAGAGACCCCAGCTGCCTCACTCACGCTCCTTGATGCCAGGCACCCCATCTATCAAACACCTCTTCCCTCCTGCTAGACATCCCATCTATTTCACAGCTCTCCTACATTGCTCTCTGCTGTCATTCCCCCTCTCTACTGCTGGCACTGCCAACACTTCTCCTCCCTTCTGCCTGATCGCCTTCTCCTCTGCACCTCACCCTCTCATGTTCTCTCCTAGGGTTGTCTTCCTGCACCACATTCAGAGCTGCACTGCAGACATCAGAAGAGAGCGGACAGAAGAGTGAAAGAAGAAAAGATTATACTTATTTTGATAAGTAAGTGGATGTAGCATATCTTTATATATTGCTATCATTGTAATTAGTTTTTTTAGTTTTTTAGAATTAAAATAGGTGCAAAATATATCATTTTTACCGTCTGTAAATAAAATATTTTGTTGTTTTCTTATGTTTGCTGTTAATCATATGGGCACCATGGTAGCTCGCCAGTGCTGATCACGCTCTCTAGTGGCTGACTTTGCTTCTGTGATGACTGGCCACATCCCTCCCGCTGCTGGCTGGGCCCCTTTGGTGGTGCACTATCTTGATGGACATGCCCAGTAGCCTGCACAGGGACATACACTACTCACCTTGGCGGCCAGGTGAGTCCAAGTGAGTAGCGTGTATCCCAGAAGAGGGGGGGCGGGGTTGTCCATGACCAAACAGAGGGGGAAGTGCCGAAGCAGCACCGCATGCCGGCCTCTGCGCATGTCTATGGATGAACGCCTTTCAAAGCATTCCCCCTGTGGGCTTTTATGCACAATCCAACATTGATTATGGTGCATTAGCAAGTGAGCTCCTCAGGAACAAGATTGTGTGTGGAACTTATAATGATGTAACTTGTGCACATGTATTACGTGAGAAGGAATTAGCACTGGGCACTGCTATACGCATATACAGTATATGCTGCATAAGCAGTCCAATTAAAGTGCTATGGAGTTTAAAGCAAAGTCTGATGTATGCGACCTCTGGCAACACGTTCAGCAACAAACATGCTGTGTGAATTGCCACAGTCTCCAATAAACGCTGCGAGCTTGTGGCAAACAAAATCATTTTGCTGGTGCAGGTCCAAGCCTAAAGCTGATGACAGACAACCTTACACTGCACGTCCCAGTAGCCCACTGCACATAGGGCCCGATTCACTATGGTACACAATATTGCGTACGCACGCACCAGGCCGCTGCGAAAATTTGGTAATGAACGCATTCGCAGTGGCCCCACAGCACAAGATGTAGATGCCCAGCACTACATAATGCCGCCCCCTTACCTTTTACTCACAGCCCCAATAGTTAGAAAGATGGCGGTAACATCGAGAATCATCGGACACATACTCACAATAGTGGCTGACCAGACCTCACTCAGAAATTCCTGTGTGTATCTAGAGCTCAGCTGCATCTTCCGTCGCAATGGCTCAATTACGCACGCCTCTGTAACGGCATTTCGAACGCACTGGCACGCCTGCGTTTCACTGACCATCCCCCTGTTAAACCCCCCAGTGGTCACTTACTGTCAATCAGTGTACAGTGACGCTGCATGCTCGCTGCGATTGCAAGTCGATCGCAGTGAAGGGTTCGCGCACGTGCACGGCGACACGGGCACATGCGCAGTACACAAAATTCAGCTGATTGCGTATGTATAAGCAACTGCGTTCCTTGCTGAATCAGACCCATAGTACACACTGTGGACGCTCCGCCAGGAAATGCCCCAGACACCGCTCTCTACTGCAAGAGTATTGGCCTCAGGGTGAAATATTTACCTAATAATAGATAGGGAGACAAATAATGTCACCAAAATAAAAGAATAAAAGTTTACACACGAACCAAGTGTAACGTTATCAGTGGTGGAACTAGCGGCGGTGCAGCCCGTGGCTTGCACCGGGGCCCACTGTGGTGCAGGGGCCTATAGCCCCTGCAGCCAACAGCGCCGCTGCACCCGCTGCCAGTGTCCCCCGGGCCCCACAGTGTAGTGCGGACCGCAGTGAGTGCAATCTGCACTACACAACAAACACTGCCGGCAGCCCCGGGTAATGCACTCGTACTACCCGGCGGCAGTGTGTTTGTTTTGGCAGCCAATGAGAATCAGACAGACTCTCATTGGCTGCTTCGTCCTCGGAGGGAGCTGGGCTGGAGCTTACTCATGAGCTCCGCCTTCCGGCACCCGCACTGGGTGATGGGAGAGGTCATGATGTCTCTCCCATAGCGCATAGCGAGAGCTGGTCGGGAGGAAAGAGGAGCAGACAGCGGCGTGCGCAGGAGCGGGGATTCAGGTAAGTGTTGTTTTTTTGTGTGTGTGTTTGTTACTTTGTTCTATAGGTGGATTACTACTGGGGGCATTGCACATAGGGGGGACTACTACTGGGGGCACTCACATAGGGGGGACTACTACTGGGGGCACTACACAGCAGGGACTACTAATGGGGGCACTGCACATAGGGGGGACTACTTCTGGGGGCACATAGGGGGGACTACTACTGGGGGGCACTACACATAGCGTAGACTACTAGGGGGTACTACTACAGGGGGCATTGCACATAGGGGGGTACTACATAGGGGGGTACTACTACTGGGGGCATTGCACAAGGGGGGTACTATAGCGTAGACATAGGGGGTACTACTACTGGGGGCATTGCACATAGGGGGGACTACTACTGGGGGCACATAAGGGGGACTACTACTGGGGGGCACTACACATAGCGTAGACTACTAGGGGGTACTACTACAGGGGGCATTGCACATAGGGGGGTACTACATAGGGGGTACTACTACTGGGGGCATTGCACATAGGGGGTACTATAGCGTAGACAGAGGGGGTACTACTACTGGGGGCATTGCACATAGGGTGGACAACTACTGGGGGCACTACACAGCAGGGACTACTAATGGGGGCACTGCACATAGGGGGGACTACTACTGGGGGCACTGCACATAGGGGGGGCTACTACTGGGGGCACATAGGGGGGACTACTACTGGGGGGCACTGCACATAGCTTAGACTACTACTGGGGGGCACTGCACATAGCGTAGACTACTACTGGGGGCAGTGCACATAGTGGGGACTACTACTGGGGGCACTGCACATAGGGGGGACTACTACTGGGGGCACTACACAGCAGGGACTACTACTGGGGGCAGTGCACATAGCGGGGACTACTACTGGGGGCACTGCACATAGGGGGGACTACTACTGGGGGGCACTACACATAGCGGAGACTACTACTTGGGGCACTGCACATAGGGGGGGCTACGGCTGGGGGCACTGCACATAGGGGGAACTACTACTGGGGACAGTGCACATAGCGGGGACTACTACTGGGGGCAGTGCACATGGGGGGACTACTACTGGGGGGCACTGCACTTAGGCGGGACTCCTACTGGGGCACTGCACATAGGGGGGACTACTACTGGGGGCACTGCACATAGGGGGGACTACTACTGGGGGGCACTACACATAGCGGGAACTACTAATGGGGGCACTGCACATAGAGGGGACTACTGTTGGGGGCACTGCACATAGGGGGGACTACTACTGGGGGCACTGCACATAGGGGGGACTACTACTGGGGCGCACTGCAGATAGGGGGGACTACTACTGGGGGGCACTACACATAGCGGGGACTACTACTGGGGGGCACTACAAATAGAGGGGACTACTACTGGGGGCACTGCACATAGGGGGTACTATTACTGGGGGCACTGCACATAGGGGGTACTATTACTGGGGCACTGCACCTAGGGGGGACTACTACTGGGGGGCACTGCACCTAGGGGTAACTACTACTGGAGGCAGGGGCGCCGAGAGGGGGGGGGAGCGGGTACAGATTACCTGGGCCCGGGCTTCCTGAGGGGCCCGGCGGGGGCCCGGGTCCGGCGCCGCTCACCCCCTCACAGCAGCTCAGCACACAGCGTGTGCTGAGCCGCAGTTGGAGACTGCTCGTGGCTGCTGAGCAGCAGCCAGAGCAGTCTCCTATGTCTGTGGGGGGGAGCGATCACACTGATCGCGCCCCCCCTGGATTTGCGCCGGGCTGAGGGGACTCAGAGCGCCCCCCCCTCCCCAGCGGAAGCGGCGCTGCAAATCTTTTTTTTTTTCTCGCCAAGGGGGCGTGGCCACGCCTCCCGCGATTAGGCCATGCCCCCTATTACCGGGGCCCGCCACGGCTTTTGGCGGGCCTGACTGGAGGTACTGCGCATAGGAGGAACTTCTACTGGGGGCACTGCACATAAGGGGGACTACTGCCTTGGGGAACTATATAAGGGGCACTACTGGGGGCAATGCATAGGGGTACCACTACGTGGGGCACTGCATAGGGAGTCCCAAAGCATATTCTTGCACCTGGGCCCACCACTCTCTAGTTCCGCCACTGAACGTTATGTCACGTGAACCATGCTTGCCTACTTTTGAAAAAGAATTTCATGGAGATTGTGAAAGCAGAACTTATGAGCGGGCGGTGAAGTAGACTACATCTGAGGGGCGTGTCATAGAATTGTTTTACATCCAAATGTAAATGAGCCCGAAAGGAGTTAGTAAGATCTACTTGTTGATGAAAACACTCTGATACTTTTTTCAAAAACAGTATGCACGCTGGTGTGCTGTTACCCATGACAGTATGCACGCTGGTGTGCTGTTACCCATGACAGTATGCACCCTGGTGTGCTGTTACCCATGACAGTATGCACCCTGGTGTGCTGTTACCCATGACAGTATACACGCTGGTGTGCTGTTACCCATGACAGTATGCACCCTGGTGTGCTGTTACCCATGACAGTATGCACCCTGGTGTGCTGTTACCCATGACAGTATGCACCCTGGTGTGCTGTTACCCATGACAGTATACACCCTGGTGTGCTGTTACCCATGACAGTATGCACCCTGGTGTGCTGTTACCCAGGACAGTATGCACCCTGGTGTGCTGTTACCCAGGACAGTATGCACGCTGGTGTGCTGTTACCCAGGACAGTATGCACCCTGGTGTGCTGTTACCCATGACAGTATGCACCCTGGTGTGCTGTTACCCAGGACAGTATGCACCCTGGTGTGCTGTTACCCAGGACAGTATGCACCCTGGTGTGCTGTTACCCAGGACAGTATGCACCCTGGTGTGCTGTTACCCATGACAGTATGCACCCTGGTGTGCTGTTACCCATGACAGTATGCACGCTGGTGTGCTGTTACCCAGGACAGTATGCACGCTGGTGTGCTGTTACCCATGACAGTATGCACCCTGGTGTGCTGTTACCCAGGACAGTATGCACCCTGGTGTGCTGTTACCCAGGACAGTATGCACGCTGGTGTGCTGTTACCCAGGACAGTATGCACGCTGGTGTGCTGTTACCCAGGACAGTATGCACCCTGGTGTGCTGTTACCCAGGACAGTATGCACCCTGGTGTGCTGTTACCCAGGACAGTATGCACCCTGGTGTGCTGTTACCCATGACAGTATGCACCCTGGTGTGCTGTTACCCATGACAGTATGCACCCTGGTGTGCTGTTACCCAGGACAGTATGCACCCTGGTGTGCTGTTACCCAGGACAGTATGCACGCTGGTGTGCTGTTTCCCAGGACAGTATGCACCCTGGTGTGCTGTTACCCAGGACAGTATGCACCCTGGTGTGCTGTTACCCAGGACAGTATGCACCCTGGTGTGCTGTTACCCAGGACAGTATGCACCCTGGTGTGCTGTTACCCAGGACAGTATGCACCCTGGTGTGCTGTTACCCAGGACAGTATGCACCCTGGTGTGCTGTTACCCAGGACAGTATGCACCCTGGTGTGCTGTTACCCAGGACAGTATGCACCCTGGTGTGCTGTTACCCAGGACAGTATACACGCTGGTGTGCTGTTACCCAGGACAGTATGCACCCTGGTGTGCTGTTACCCAGGACAGTATGCACCCTGGTGTGCTGTTACCCATGACAGTATGCACCCTGGTGTGCTGTTACCCATGACAGTATGCACCCTGGTGTGCTGTTACCCATGACAGTATGCACGCTGGTGTGCTGTTACCCAGGTCAGTATGCACCCTGGTGTGCTGTTACCCAGGACAGTATACACCCTGGTGTGCTGTTACCCAGGACAGTATACACCCTGGTGTGCTGTTACCCAGGACAGTATACACCCTGGTGTGCTGTTACCCAGGACAGTATACACCCTGGTGTGCTGTTACCCAGGACAGTATGCACGCTGGTGTGCTGTTACCCAGGACAGTATGCACGCTGGTGTGCTGTTACCCAGGACAGTATGCACCCTGGTGTGCTGTTACCCAGGACAGTATGCACCCTGGTGTGCTGTTACCCAGGACAGTATGCACCCTGGTGTGCTGTTACCCATGACAGTATGCACCCTGGTGTGCTGTTACCCATGACAGTATGCACCCTGGTGTGCTGTTACCCATGACAGTATGCACGCTGGTGTGCTGTTACCCAGGACAGTATGCACGCTGGTGTGCTGTTTCCCAGGACAGTATGCACCCTGGTGTGCTGTTACCCAGGACAGTATGCACCCTGGTGTGCTGTTACCCAGGACAGTATGCACCCTGGTGTGCTGTTACCCAGGACAGTATGCACCCTGGTGTGCTGTTACCCAGGACAGTATGCACCCTGGTGTGCTGTTACCCAGGACAGTATGCACCCTGGTGTGCTGTTACCCAGGACAGTATGCACCCTGGTGTGCTGTTACCCAGGACAGTATGCACCCTGGTGTGCTGTTACCCAGGACAGTATACACGCTGGTGTGCTGTTACCCATGACAGTATGCACCCTGGTGTGCTGTTACCCATGACAGTATGCACCCTGGTGTGCTGTTACCCATGACAGTATGCACCCTGGTGTGCTGTTACCCATGACAGTATGCACCCTGGTGTGCTGTTACCCATGACAGTATGCACGCTGGTGTGCTGTTACCCAGGTCAGTATGCACCCTGGTGTGCTGTTACCCAGGACAGTATACACCCTGGTGTGCTGTTACCCAGGACAGTATACACCCTGGTGTGCTGTTACCCAGGACAGTATACACCCTGGTGTGCTGTTACCCAGGACAGTATACACCCTGGTGTGCTGTTACCCATGACAGTATGCACCCTGGTGTGCTGTTACCCATGACAGTATGCACGCTGGTGTGCTGTTACCCAGGTCAGTATGCACCCTGGTGTGCTGTTACCCAGGACAGTATACACCCTGGTGTGCTGTTACCCAGGACAGTATACACCCTGGTGTGCTGTTACCCAGGACAGTATACACCCTGGTGTGCTGTTACCCAGGACAGTATACACCCTGGTGTGCTGTTACCCAGGACTGTATACACGCTGGTGTGCTGTTACCCATGACAGTATACACCCTGGTGTGCTGTTACCCATGACAGTATACACCCTGGTGTGCTGTTACCCATGACAGTATACACGCTGGTGTGCTGTTACCCATGACAGTATACACCCTGGTGTGCTGTTACCCATGACCGTATACACGCTGGTGTGCTGTTACGCAGGAGCATAATTATTTGCATGCTGTTGCACCACTGAGGTTACGCCACATTCTGCTCTATAGAGATCCAGTATTTATGAGATTAGGGGGATCCTAGTCGCATTGGAGCCACATTTGGCAGGTCGCAAGCCAGCTCTGCTGACCCCCTCATTATTACACATCTCAATATCTGGAGACCAGCAAGAGTGTATGCCGGAGGTATCAGGGGATACAATCGCATAGGAGCGTCATCTGGCAGGCCGCAAACCAGCTTCGTTTGCCCCTTTAATACACCACAGTGGTTGGATACCGGCGGTGAGTGACTGTATTGGAGCACACGGCAGGTCGCAGGCCGGCTCCATCAATCATTTTGCTCACATATTTATTAGCAAAGACGGCTTTCTGTCTTTTTTCTTACATTGCTCTGGACTGAACTTAATCATTGAGCTAACTATGAATAGATTTGTTACATATTTGCACACAGAGGGCCTGATTCAGAGCCGCTCGTAAGCGGCCGCTCGTTCGCTCCGAGCGATGTTCGCACATCTGCGCATGCGTATGGGTTGTAATGCGCATGCTCCAACCAGTCAGTGCTGTCAAAAATCGTGTGCTCGCAAAATAGCGAATGCCTGCTAATTTAAGTGACAGGATGAGGCGTTTGTGGGTGGTAACAGGGGAAAGTGCTTGAAAACGGGGAGTGGAGATCCGAACGCAGGCGTGCCAAGCGGTCAAAACGGGCGTTTTAAGGGTGTGCATAATTAACAAAGCAGCGTCATTCACCACGTCACTTGGTTGTCTTTTAGCCTGAACTGCTCGCATGATTGCGGTAGGAAAATCCAACCACAAGCACTGCGAGCAGTTCATACGCCGTTCGATGTACTCGATTAATCAAATAAATAGCGGAGATGACGTAGGATGCGAGCGGCCAGGGGGCGTTTTTTCCAAAATAGTGAGTGCATGCTTCGTTCGCTCGTTCAGACATAGAGGCGTCAACAGACAGCAAAGAGCGAGGGCTTAATTTAAATAGCCAGACCCTTTTTCTGAACGAGCGGCCGCAAATAGCGTCTGGCTCTGAATCAGGCCCTGATTGTTATACACACTGGTTGATGTAATTCTTATGTACACTGTATGTTTACAAATAAGTTTTTGTATAAGATGCTTATGATTATAGGTTGATTAATAGAATATCTGTTATATATATTTTAATAAATAAGGTATTTTACTTATATGTATCTGTGATTAATTTACACCACTATAGCACTGCTTATATTTTCCTTGTCTTTTTAATATTGGCTTGGCTACCCATTTGCAGCTGCTTTCGGTGGTGTACAGAGATATCACTACTTCCCAGCGCCTAGTTTAATACTGTGTTGTACTTACAGTGTTTTGTGATACCTGATTACCTTCAAGGTTTTGTTGCTCAACAGGCCCATCAGGGGCACCCCAGGCATGAGGCCACCGTATGGTGGGCTAAGGATGCCATGTTTTGGCTGTCTATGGCAGCTGACATTGAGCGGGTTGTCTCTGCCTGTGCCCCCTGCAATGCTTTTCAGGCACATTATGCCAAGGTACTGCTCACTCTCCATGAGATTCCTGACCTCCCTTTGTCTGTTGTTGCTGCAGATCTCTTTGAAGGGAGGGGGAAAGAGCACCTTGTATTAGTGGATTAATATTTCAGTTGATATGAGAGAGATTATCTTCCCACAAGTGTCACAGTCATCAGCAAAATAAAAAGACACTTTGGCATACCACGCTAGCTACTTACTGACAATGCCATGCAGCTCATAAGTGTTGTGTTCCAGACTTTCACCAGTGAGTAGGACATCGAACATGTCACCAGCAGTCGTAACGATCCACATTCCAATGGATTACTCTAAAGGGCAGTACGTTCTGCAAAGCACTTGTTAGATAAATGTTATAGAGATGGTCTGGTGTGTTTAATGGTGCTCCTCAATTTGAGAAATACTCAGTGAGATGGACCTTCCTCTCCTGCTCAACACCTTCTGTCCAGATGCACCTGCACCATCATTCCCACCACCAAGCTCAAACTTCCACCACAAATTAAGAAATATGCTCGGGACTGTGCAGGGATCTTCCAACATGCCCAACGGCTATGTGGTGCAATCTGACGGTGCCTTGTATGAGTACAACAGACGCCTCCCCCTAGGGTTATGTGAGCCAACACTTTCATCTCACCTGGGGTGCAGGACAGTCCCATGCCCTTGCCTAATAGTGAAGCTATTCAGACACCAGCCACACCCCGAGCGCCATTCTTTGTTACCATGTTTGAGTAAACTTCCACATGAGCAAAAATTCCAGTACTATAAGCCTGATTCAGAGATGGACACTGGGGGTCATTCAGACCCGCTCGTGAGCGGCAGTACGCTCGCAAGCGGGTCGATGTTCCCCACTGCGCATGGCTCACCATCGCTCCGGGTCTCGCACCAAAGGGGGCGTGCTGTCGATTGATGTTGATTGACAGCACGCCCCCTTTGGTGGGTGTGCCTGCCAGACGGAGGCGTTCCCATGGGAACGCCTACCGTCTGAAGCCGGCCCCACTGACATCACTACTGATGTCAGTGGGAGTGATTTTGGCTCTGATAGAGCCAAAATCACTCCAGGGCTTGCGGCAGGGAGACCCTACCGCAGGGTTTCCGTCGCAAGTCCGATGGTCGCGATGGTCAAGACCATCGCGACCATCATCATGGCCGCTCGCATATGCTGTGGGTGGTCACCCACAGCTATACGAGCGGCCAGGAGGCCGCTCCATTTTCATGGAGGAGGGCACTGATTCAGAGCGAGCGCTCTGGTCAGAGCGTCCGGCTCTGAATCAGGCCCACTGTTAGCATCAGTGATACTAACATATGCTAATGCAGCAGGAGGTGTCTGAGGAGAAAAGACGCCTCCTGACAGCATTGCAGATCCGAGTACTGTGGGCCTGATTCAGAGCCGCTCGCTATTTGCGAGCGCACGCTCTGAATCAGGGTGGGGCGTATTTATTTATTTTTTCCCTGTCCGCTCGCTAAGCTGTGGGTACCCACCCACAGCTAGTGCGAGCGGGCAGGAGATGGTCGCGATTTTCGCAATCATCGGCATTGCGAGGAGACCCTAAGGTAGGGTCTCAGCACTCGCAATGCCGAATGGAATTCCAGCTCTAATAGAGCCGGAAGTCCACTACTGACATCACGGGAACGCCTCCGTTCGTTCAGCCACCCTCCCTACCCGCCTACAAAACGGGGCGAGCTGTCGATCAACATCGACAGCCGCCCCATTTTGCTGCGAACACTGGAGCGATTGAAGGTCTCACTCGCTACGGGGCTCGCGCACGCCGCACATGCGCACTGGGCCACCATCAACCCGCTTGCAAGCACAATGCACTTGGGAGCGGGTCTGAATCAGGTCCTGTGTCCGAAGACACAGCATCGCATCATGAGACTACTCAGACTGGCCCATGCAGCTCCGTAGCTGAGGCCACGAAGCCTGCATTGGAAGACGCAGACTCTGGCCTCAGCACTACCAGAACACGGGGGCGACATGCCCCCATTTTACAGAACAGAGGTCGGCACCACCCCTACCTCGTCCCCAGATGTCCATTTGGGTTAATGGGTGCTTGAAGTGGATTGATTAATAGGTTCTTGAACAGGAATGGGTTAGCGGATACTGGGGCTGATTCAGCCCCAGACGCAGTCCCGATTGACAATTGACCGTTTTTTGGGACTACGCATGCGCCGCAGCCGCAGTGTGCATGTCTCTTGATGGTGCTGCAGTTCCGGTCACTGTGCCCTGTTATCCGCAGCCTGATTGAAAGGCTGCAGGCGTTTTGGGGTGCCGACGGGGAGTGGTCCAGGAATCTGCCCAGTTTTCTGGGCGTACCGAAGCCAGTGGCTGTAGTGTGACATATCATGTATTGAGGGTACTGATGTGTGACATATCATGTATTGGGGCAGCGCCGAAACAGAGCAGCAGTGATTGCATGTCGTCACCGTGAGGGGACTGCTAGCACCGGGAGCATCCGTAGGACGCACCGAGAGGCTGTACAGGCTACATCCAAAAGACGCTTTGGGCGTCACTGCAGCAGCGGTACTGTTCCAATCACCCTGCTAGCCAGGTGCAGGGGCCGTAGGACAGCAACGGTGCCGCCCTCCACCCTGTGCAATTGCACCACTTCAGCACCCTGAGTTTAGTAGCTGCATTCAAATTAGGACCAGTGAAATAAAGTACAACTAATCAGTGTGAAAATGGCCAACTAGGGCACAAAGAAATATCTGTAAGGCACACTCAAATATTTATCTCAAGACATGGTCAAGAGCATATTGGTAAGGTTTTGTGTAGTGTATTGGAGGAGAGCAGGGGTGGTAGGGTTAAGTTTTGCCTTGGGTGCCCAGAAAACTTGTACCGCCCTGACTGAGCCAATTGGAGTAGGGTGTGCAGCCCCTGTTATAAAACAGACAAAAGCTTGCAAGGTTTCAATGTATAGTAAATGCTTTGGGTGTTATATACTAAAGATAAAGGCCCTCATTCAGAGCCGCTCGCTATTTGCGGTCGTTCGTTCTAAAACAAGGGGTGGCTATTCAAATAAACTGTTCGCTAATTGCGGTCTGTTCACGCCTCTAAGTCTGAACGAGCGAGCAAAACTTGCGTTTGTAATTTTGAAAAATACGCCCCCTTGCCGCTCGCACCATACGTCATGTCCGCTATTTATTAGATTAATCGAGTACATCGAACAGCATATGAAATGCTCGCTATTCTTGTGGCTGGTTTTTTCAACCGCTATTTTGCGAGCAGTTCGGAGTAAAAAAAAAACAAGTGACGTGGTCAATGACGCTGCTGTATTAATTATGCACTCCCTTAAAACGCCCGTTTTGACCTTTAAGCACGCCTGCGATCTAATTCCACACCCCCGTTTTCAAACACCTTCTCCTGTTACCACCCACATATGCCTCCTTCTGTCACTCAAAATAGCAGGCATTCGCTATATAGCGAACAAACGATTTTCGGCCGCACTGACTGGTTCGCGCATGCGTATTAAAATCCGTACGCATGCGCATATGTGCGAACATTGGTCAGAACGAACGAGCAGCCGCTTACGAGCGGCTCTGAATCAGGGCCAAAGATATGTGATGTGTTGGATGTACCAGCTGGATTCCCTGTGTGTTTCAGCTGTTCCATGCCACATGTTGTGATGTTACACAATTAGAGGTGTGCAAGCAGTGCTGCCACGAAAGGCTCACGGCTGAGAGGGCGGCACTGTCATTGCCCCAGTGGCACCTGTATCTGGCTTGCAGGGTGCCTGAAATGGAGACCATCGGAGCTCCTCCAAAGGACGCACCTGATGCCTTGCCTCTTGGGGCCTGATTCAGAGACGGACGCTAATGTGATCGCAGCTGCTATTTCGTATGCAATGCAGCTGCGTAAATATGCTAATGTTAGCAAAGATGACTTGAGCATAAAGACACCCACTGCTGCGTGCGACGACTCATACCTACGTAGACATCAGTAACATCACCGCACATTGGCAGCTATCTTGGCCTTGCTGAAGGTCTGACCTGCTGCAGCCTTGGGGGCTCTTTAGACACGCAGAGCTGCTTATGCACTTGCAGTGTCTAATTTATGCACGCCAATCTAACAGCGCTTAAAAGGACAGACACGCTTGCTTTTTCTGACCACCCCCGTCTCCACCCCCAAAGGTTGACTACCGGTCACTCACTCTGCAGTGGACTCCCATGTACGTTCGTAATCACTGTGCGATCACTGCGCACGCACAGTGCGGCTTATATGCATGCGCAATGGCAAACAATTGCTGGATTACGTGCGTAATCGCCTTTGCATCCATCTCTGAATCAGGCCCTTGGTCAGAGTCCCTTGTTTGTGATGTTTACTGCACTATGGAGTAGATATACTTAGGGCTTGATTTAGCAAGGATTGCAACTGCGAATGCAATAGTGATTACGCATGCAGGGTCTGATTCAGAGCCGGACGCTATTTGCGCTCGCTCGTTCAGGAAAAGGGGGTGGCTATTCAAATGAACCGTTCGCTCTTTGCGGTCTGTTCACGCCTCCATGTCTGAATGAGCGAGCAAAACTTGCGGTCGTAATTTTGAAAAAGACGCCCCCTGGCCGCTCGCATCATACGTCATGTCCACTATTTATTAGATTAATCGAGTGCATCGAACAGCGTATGAACTGCTCGCTGTTCTTGTGGTTGGTTTTTCCTACCGCTATCTTGCGAGCAGTTCTGACTATAAAACAACCAAGTGACGTAGTCAATGACGCTGCTTTATTAATTATGCACACCCTTAAAACGCCCGTTTTGACCTTTAAGCACGCCTGCGTTCGTATTTCCACTCCCCGTTTTCAAGCACCTTCCCCTGTTACCACCCACATACGCCTCCCTCTGTCACTCAAAATAGCAGGCATTCGCTATATAGCGAACAAACGTTTTTCGGCTTCACAGACTGGTTCGCGCATGCGTATTACAAACCATACGCATGCGCAGATGTGCGAACATCGCTCGGAACGAGCGAACGGCCGCTTACGAGCGGCTCTGAATCAGACCCGCAGTTCCTCTGCGATAGTATGCTAATCGCTATACCATCGCAGCACAACATAAGGACGCCCACTTTACCTTACACACATCCGTAATGTTTAGCAAGACTGCAAAACCATCGGTAACATCGAGTACCATCGCAGCCTCACGCACGCTTGCACAAGTTCTGACCTTACTCAGAAATTGCTAACTTCATCGCACGCTATGAGTGATCTGACTAGGGCATTGCAGTGGATAATTTATGTATACCCATGCAACGGCGTTCAAACGCACTGGCACACCTGCGTATTGCCGACGACCCACCGGTCACCAACCCCAAACGACACTTCCTGTCAATCACTCTGTGATGGGTCTGCGTAGTCACTGCGATCACAACCCTGATCGCAGTGGCCGGTTCGCGCATGCGCACTGCATTCGCATGCGCAGTACAAAACAATCGGCCGATTGCGTGTGTAATCACAGTTGCAATCGGTAATGAATCAGGCCCTTAGCTCCTTAGAGAGAGAGATAAAGAGATAAAGTACCAGCCCTGTCAACTCCTGTCAGTTTTCAAACCAGGGGTGTATCTATAATGGGTGCAGGGTGTGCAGTGCACACAGGCCCCCGAGTCCAGCCTGCACCCATATTATTTAAAACTTACCTTACCGAGGTCCCGCGTCGGGTGTCACCACTGTACAAAAAGCTTTGCGTATGCGCAGTAGACTCTGGACACACTCTAGTGCCCAGAGTCTACTAATGCTCCGATGGCCGGCTAGACACGTCAGCCGGCTGCCGGGAAGAGAGGAGGGGGCCCTGGACGGGGAATGCACATGGGCCACCTCCTCTCTAAAGACGCTCCTGTTTCAAACATGAGGCCAGACCCATTTACCCCCAGACTTAACCCAAGCTATTTCCCATTTTCTGTGAGGAACGAAAATAAATGGTGCCTGGTAAAATGCACATTGACTGTGTGTTTAGAGGACAAACTGTGCAGGTTGTCCTGTGGACTGCAGATCCTGTGATACTAATCTCATGTGAAGTTCATTGACCTAACTTTTGATGATTTTGCACTGATTATGGCCTTGCCAGTACATGGCCTGTCCAAAAGTGAGCAATGTATACTTTATCCATTGGAGCCAGCTCTGTGCTGTCACAACCACTACCCAAATCTGTGCTAGTCATATTTCAGGTATATTGTAGGGGGGGTCCTGCGGCTGAAACACATGCTAAATGTGGAAATTATGGACATTTGGCAAGTATGTTGTAGGGATGGACATCAACCATCGTTTTTGTTTTACATCATCGACAGAGGATATGCAGATAGTATCCCGACATCGATAGTAGCCGTGGGGACAAAGGGTCTGATTTAGCAGTGGACGCAATGCTGATGTTTACGCAGTTCGCGCGATTATTTACCATTGCGCATGGGTGTAAGTTGCAGTGTGCACACGCCGCGATTGCATACGCAGAGGATCAACTCGCAAAGTGACTGTCTTCATGTCGGATGTGCTTATGCTAATGCTTGCCAATGTTAGCGACTGCAATCCGTAAGCAATTTGCGTCCGCTGCTGAATCTGGCGCAATGTTTTATTTTCATTTCACAATCGTGCTGCAGAGCTACCAGGCTGTCGGCCGGTATCCCTGCGCAGCATACAGTGGGAACCATCGATTGTACGCCATTACATTGTTTTTTATCATCCATGTTTCCATCGGTATGCAACTATCGATAGTGGGCACACCGATGGCCATCCCTATTATGTTGTCTCAGGTTGCCATGTAATATTTATCCCTGACCTTTCTATGAATAGTCTATAGCATGCATCAAATAAATTGAGCAGCTGTAGACTCCCAATATTTCCATGAAACGTCTTGAAGACAGGACTTCTAGGAAAGCAATCATTATACATGGCAGGGTTACAATAGTGACCACAGGACAGAGTTATCCCCCCTGCAGCATCTGACATCTATGATCTGGCCCACCTCCCCTCAGTGACACATCTGCCCCCCCCACCGTCAGTGACACATTACATCATGGCTGATCGCGGTGCATTGTGGGTGGGGGAGGAGAGATCGCCATTTTCATTGGGAGCAGCAGCAGCAGCAGACAGGCGGATACCGGCAGCGCAGCAGGAGGAGGGGGAGGATGCGCTCTGGAATCCCGGCGGCTGTCAGCTAGTAGAGGCCAGGGCCCGGGCCTGCGACAGGAGGCGGCTTGTCGGTAGAATCCCGGATATATCATCCATTACCAGTGGAGAGCGCTGCGGCGGCACAGACCGCTGAACGGTATGGAGGAGAGGGGGCGGCAGGTGGTGGGGGTGTGAGTCCGGGTGTGACTCAAGGGGGGGATCAGCATGGTGACTGTGTGAGGGGAGGAGGCGCAGGGTCTGATCATGGTGGGTGGCTGCAGGGGGTGTCATCATGCGGGAGTCCAGGGGATGGAGGCTGCATTGGTGGAAGGGAGATGGTGCCCTTTCAGGGATGGAGACTGTATAGTACTATGGGACATGATCCTTGGTGCCCTTGTGCAGGGATGGAGACTGTATAGTACTATGGGACATGATCCTTGGTGCCCTTGTGCAGGGATGGATGATGTATAGTACTATGGGACATGATCCTTGGTGCCCTTGTGCAGGGATGCAGGCTGTATTGTACTATGTGACATGGTCCTTTTTTGATCTTGTGCTGTGATGGAGGCTGTAGTATTATGGGACGTGGTCCTTGCTGCCCCTTTGCAGGGATGGATGATGTATTGTACTATGGGACATGGTCCTTGGTGCCCCTGTGCAGGGATGGAGGCTGTATTGTACTATGGGGCCTGGTCCTGGGTGCCCCTGTGCAGGGATGGAGGCTGTATTGTACTATGGGGCCTGGTCCTGGGTGCTCCTGTGCAGGGATGGAGGATGTATTGTACTATGGGACATGGTCCTGGGTGCTCCTGTGCAGGGATGGAGGATGTATTGTACTATGGGACATGGTCCTGGGTGTTCCTGTGTAGGGATGGAGGATGTATTGTACTATGGGACATGGTCCTGGGTGTTCCTGTGTAGGGATGGAGGATGTATTGTACTATGGGGCCTGGTCCTGGGTGCTCCTGTGCAGGGATGGAGGATGTATTGTACTATGGGACATGGTCCTTGGTGCCCCTGTGCAGTGATTGATCTAGAGGAGATGTTGTCTTTTTGGCTCTGTGAAGGCTGCATTGCTATGGAGGGACCATGATCAGAGGTGCTGGACCTGGAGGAAGTGTTGACCTTGGTGCTCAGTACGTTTAAATGCTGTACAGTCCGTAGGAAACCATGGTCCTTGGCCCTAAGTAGGGATAGATGCAGGACCATGAAGAAACCATAGTCCTTGGTGCTCAGTTGAGGTGGATGCTTTTTCCTTCTGGAGGAGCTATAGTTATTGGTGCTCATTGAAGATGGATGCTGTTTAGTTATGGAGGAATCATGGTCACCGTTCAGTGTGAATAGATGCTGTATAGTCCTCGGGTGACCATGGCTGTTGGTGCCCAGTGAGGATAGATGCTGTATAGTCCTGAAGGACGCGTGTTCATTGGTGCTCTGTAGAGACTGATGCTCTATAGTCCTGAAGGAAGCGTGTTCATTGGTGCTCTGTAGAGACTGATGCTCTATAGTCCTGAAGGAAGCGTGTTCATTGGTGCTCTGTAGAGATGGATGCTCTATAGTCCTGAAGGAAGCGTGTTCATTGGTGCTCTGTAGAGATGGATGCTGTATAGTCATGAAGGAAGCTTGTTCATTGGTGCTCTGTAGAGACTGATGCTCTATAGACCTGAAGGAAGCGTGTTCATTGGTGTTCTGTAGAGATGGATGCTGTATAGTCCTGAAGGAAGCGTGTTCATTGGTGCTCTGTAGAGATGGATGCTGTATAGTCCTGAAGGAAGCCTGTTAATTGGTGCTCTGTATAGATGGATGCTGTATAGTCCTGGGGGAGCCGTGGTAATTGGTTTTCAGCAGTGATAGATGCTATATAGTCATGAAGGAAGCGTGTTCATTGGTGCTCTGTATAGATGGATGCTGTATAGTCCTGGGGGAGCCGTGGTAATTAGTTTTCAGCAGTGATAGATGCTGTATAGTCATGAAGGAAGCCTGTTCATTGGTGCTCTGTATAGATGGATGCTCTATAGTCCTGAAAGAAGCGTGTTCATTGGTGCTCTGTATAGATGGATGCTCTATAGTCCTGAAGGAAGCATGGTCATTGGTGCTCTGTATAGATGGATGCTCTATAGCAGTGGTCTTTGGTGCTCAGTAAGGATGGATGCTGTATCGTTCTTTGGGAGCCATGCTTCTGGCACCCTTTGTTGTTGGACATGGGTAACTGCAGGATTTTGACTTTACTTTTTGCCAATTATTTATGCTATGTATATACACACTCTTCAAATGCTTTAAAGTGTGTGCTTCTAGCACACCCTGGACAGCAGTTTGTTGCATCAATTATGTGTGCTAGAAGCTCCAGAGCAGAGAGCGACACCCGAGGCAGGAAAGAGGAACTGCACGGGTTGTGATAGGTGCAGGGTGCTAGAATGAAAACTATGGGGTAAATTCAATTAGGTGCGAATTACGAGTAGCGAGTTTGTATCTTGAAACTCGCAGACTTTGCATCAATGCACGCTCCTGAGAATTCTCCAATCCAATTAAAAATGCCTATTCGCACTACTCGCAATTGACTGCCAAACGATATTTGAGAGAAGTGCATGGAAAAAGTGGGGAGACAATCCTGGACCCCCCAAAATGAATACGTTTCTTAGCAGGACCGTATAGAAGACTGTTTGTGGGCATTAGGAAGGTGCTGTAGGTTTTTAAATGGTGTCATATGGTTGATTTGTGCTTTAAAAAATAAAAATAAAAAATGCAAGAAAATGATTTAAAAAAATCAAACTTTTTCCGTTTAATCTCAAATGAATTAAACGAAAAAATTTGATTTTGGGGTACTTTGAGGGCACCTTAAAAAAATGATTATAAAACAATTTTTTTCAATTTAAAAAATACTGTAATTAAATTTGGGGCGCCTAAACTAAGAGAAAAGTTCATTTTGGGGTAATTTGAGGTCATTTTGTACCCCCCAAAAATGTAATGAAAATATTGGACTAATTCAGCTAATTGGAATCTTCAATTTGCCTAATTAGTCATTAGGAGGGGGGTGGTGTCCAAGGGGTTCAGCACAGTGTCCTGACATTTTAACCTTAAAATAAAGATTTTCCGTTCCATCTCTCACCCTCATGGAGGTGCGAATGGAAAAATGTGAATTCAGCCTGACTGATTCAGTACGAGTTGCTATTTGGATTGCAAAATTAATTCGCTATGTGAATTCGAAGAAAAAAATAGCACCTTGCAATTCGCACCTAATTGGATTGACCCCTATATATCTGCTGGAAATGAATTAGTACCATTTTTTTACTTCAGTTTTTTTTCTCCACTGAATATTGTCTTTTGGGTGATTCTGGTTACCTGTAAATAACCCATTATGCTGGCCTATCGATGCTTTCTCATGGGCAGATACAGCTCTGGGGTGTTCTGTAATAGACTGTATTGTTCTCGGGAAGACATGGTGACAATTCCTGGTTACACTGTGGTACTGAGGGATGGCTCTTAACCCCAGAGAGTGAAGGGATTATATTGGGATTATGCAGTTAAACCGAATTTATATGTCCCCGAGGTTCATGGAGTGGTTTGAGCAGATGGTATGGCATTAGAGAATGAATTCTGAGCAAATCATATAGTGGGGGTCTAAGGAGTGGCACCTATAATATTTATTGGATTTATATAATGGTTTGTACTGTATAATAGTATTAATAGCATATACAGTGTTATTTATGTTCATACTATGATAACTATTCTGCCCTAAATAGACCTTTATTTCACAATCTGATTGAATGGCAGCTAATGGAAGAATTACCTGGAAGAATGTCCCAATGTGTTTCAGTTGAGCTGGTGCCCGGGAGTGGAGTTTGCATCAGTTCATTCTCCCACCCAGGTGTTTTTGAAGGCAGATTAGTTGCAGATGGTAATATACTCAGATTTCTTGGTTTTGGGACTGGTTAGTTATTGTGGAAAAAGGAGATGTCCTGTCACATGATCAGTATCTCCCGGAAATCGGTGATATTACAGTTGAGGCAGCTGTGTCCATCAATCACTAAAGAGTCAATGTTCTTACTAGAACAATGTTCTCCCCAGAAATTCCCCAAAGCCGGGCGGCACCATGGGGCAGCCGGTGGGTTAGGGGCAGACCAAATCGAAAACCATCATAGGATTCAAGCAGCAGCCCACCACACTCCCTCCCCTATGCCAATGTGGGTCTGTGAAGGGGTTGGACAGCTGGGCTGAGGTGAAGAGGGCCAGCTGAGATCCACCCATCAGAAAAGGCCTGGTGAGAACACTGTAGAATCCAGGTAAAGACTGGGAGATAAGTGCATCTCTGTAATGTCAGGAACAGTTTGGTACGGATGTGTCCTTACATATCTTTGCTGCAGTCGCGCTAAAAAGCCCTTTTCTGCGCACCAGGTCCCGTGAGACTCTATCTCTGGGCGTCTTTTTTTTTGCGACACATGTATATCAGTGCGCGACTGAGTCTCTGAATCTGTATACGAAGTGCTACAATGTTGTGGCCTTAGCTTTTTTTTTGTTCCAAGTTCCGTTGTGGTTCATATATAGACTCCGGTGCACACAGAGATACAAGTGTCACATATCACATTAACCAGCAGAGTCTGCTGGTGCGTCCTAGTCACATGGCATTGTGATATTCGGCAAATAAAGTAGGGATGTGCGGGCTCGGATTAGTTCGGATTTTCCTGGCAAGAATGGGTCTCGGAAAGAGGCCAAACATCTTTCATGGACAAACAAAAGTCCATGAAAGATGATGTTTTGCCTCTTTCTGAGACTCATTTTTTGTCGGGAAAATCCGAGCTAATCCGAGTCCGCACATCCCTAAAAGAAAGACGCCCGACGCTAGCTGAGTAGCACAGGACTTGGCGCCTCACTCCCTCCAGGCAAGTCGTGCTGCGTAGCGTATTGAGGCTAGATGTACGAGGACGCATCTGTACCATGTGTTTTTAGCAAGTAATGTTTAATATGATCTATTAAGAGATGGCATCTTGTAACAGTCACAAATAAATGTAAAATTCCCCATGCCGTTACATGAGAGGTTACTCAGTTCTGAGCGATGCCGAGTGCCGCTGGAACCTCAAGACGAAGACCCTTCAGGTCTAACATCTTATTGTTGCTCAGGAAAATGAGCAAATATTCTCTGCTGGTTAAAAGGGATTATCACGGTGATGTCCAGCAACACATCACTCAGAATTGAATACCTCCCAAAATATTGTTATTATATTTACATTTTATTTATAAGGCGCCACAAGTGGTCCGCATCGCCGTACATAGTCAACAGTAGGACAGTACAGGGTACACAGAACATTACATTACAGTAACCAGAACATAAACAGAGCACAAGTAACAATTAGCACCACAATTCTCCATACACAATACAGCTGGGAAGATGAAGGCTGTCATTGAAGTGCTAGGGAAGAGGGCTGTGAGACAGTGGGGAGGAGGACCCTGCTCCTAGGAGCTTACAATCTATATATTGTAATGTGATTAAACTTGGTTATATCTGATTGCATTTGGTTATCTTTTGTTATCAGTCATGTAAAGCCGCGTATTCACTTGCCGATTAAAATGAGCCATTGAACGATAACGTTATCATCCAATCGCTCATGAATCGGGCATGAAAATGTCGACAAGCGACCAGCGATGCGCGCTCCCGATGGTCGTTTCTGACATCAGTCATCACCCGAACGTGCCGGTCAATCTGCCGATAACGACAGATTGAGCGTGTTCAGGGATGAGGGAGGGTGCCTACACTGAACGACATATCACTCAGTGTAGGCACTGCAGGGGAAGAGGGACGACTGTACGATTACAGTGTTGTAATGGTAATGTCGTTCCTCTATCTGCTAGTGGATACGCACCTTAAGACTGAAGTGCCCTTCAGCAGTCCTACAGACAGGAGATCTGCAGTGCCTGAGGAAAACCACTTCTCTGTTTAGAAAACGTTCTCTCCAATATCTGTTGTGACATTAGCATTCTGCATAGCTATTAGTAAGGCTTTTATGAGAAGCACTGTGAAGATTTGGTGGGCCTGTAGGTGAAAGTACTGTTTGGGTATGGTGTACTTGTGGTGTTATTGTAGAGAAAGATGACAGGTGTTGTGCTGTACCTGTAAATTACTGATGCAATAACTAAAATCCTAATTCATCTGCTACTAGTTATAAGAGTGTGGTGGATATATTGCTGTGATGCATGCAGGTTATTATGTAGTACATGGTAACATTGAGGGAATGTATGTAAATTGCGATAGGTACAAATGCAGAGCATAATGAGTAAAGGATGACATCCAGTAATGCTGCTAGCAAGTCTGGACTTATAACTGATAACAAAAATGTATCCCAATTTATTAATCGGCTTTACCTTAGGATGACTCACATTAAGGTAAGCGCTTGGATAAAAAAAAATAATAATCTTGTCTGCCTTGGTCTGTGTGTGGCTCTTGTAAATTCTGCCTTCTATACAGAGACATTGCAGCTATTGTGCATCACATGGATTGTCAATCTGATTTCTGGCTCTCCGACTCTTCCGATTTCCTTGACCTCTCCTGACAGCAGGTGGATCAGAGACGCCGCGAGTCACACATACACCTATTCTTGTGCTGAGTCACCTGTCCTCATGTAAGGGTGTACTGCATTGTTGTGAAGCCTGTGCGCTGTCTCTGCTCCCCTGACAGACGATGATTGTAGTGATAGCGAGTGTTTTGTATCTTGGCACTGGTGTTTGTGTCTTGTCATTCTCCTCCATGGGGGATGAAGCTGCGTCACTGATCTCTCCATCGATGCTTCAAGCCTCATCCTTTGACTTGTGCACAGGCGGTGCCCGGGCTCCACTTCCCCTCACATCACTCAGGGAGCCTCAGGAACGATCTGTAATAAGGCTAAAAGCCAGGATTCCACGTAGGACTGTACTGCATATAATCCCAGGCAGGAAGGTTGGAAATTTCAGTGTGCTTTCTGCATTTTGGCTTTTATTGTGTTATGATATGATGATAAATAAATAAAATAATAATTAAAAAAAAAAAATGAAAATTAAAAAAAATAAAATAAAATATATATATATATATATATATATATATACACAGTATAAAAATGCATATAGTGTATGCTTTAGAGTGACGTTTGTTTCTATCTACACTGATGAAAGCTAGTATCTGTCTAGTATATATGAATTTACACTTTTGAGCACCTTTCACTTCTTTATTTTGCTTTTTATTATATCATATGTTTGATAAGTTACTGTTCTAAACACATATATAGAATTACTTCCACTGTAAATTTGCTCTCAGAGGACATACAGGGGAAGTGCACTGGATATTATACCTCCTGCTCTGTTGCAAGGTTAAATATGACATCCCGCATTTCATTGCAGAGGATTATTATACCAGCGAGACTCGGGGCCTGGTCCTCACTGTACGCTGTTGTTGACACACCCTGCCAGTGATGCATCAGGGCACTGTCATTCTTCTGCCGACTCAAACAAAGAGCCTGGCAACAAAGACCTACAATTACTGTGCGACTTGCCACTTAAGAGCATGCAAAATCGTATTCTTCTCATGCCGACGTTCTTGTTCAATACTGATTCATGCGGATTACGAGCTGCGGAAATCGAGACTTTATATTCTTGGAGCTGAAGAGATGATTGACCAATTAAACCACATTTTCTGTTTCCTGGTTGACATGGCAATAACCCTTTACTCATGGGGTAGCTTCAAGTGCAATGTCTGTATGAGTGTTTTGCCATCTGGGCCTTGTGCAAGGTTGACTGATACATGCAGTAGTTGGTTACTTGCATGTATCAGTGCCATGTATTTGAACCTATATAATTTAGCATTGAAGTTATAGGCCCTGGAATTTAGAGTTAACCATTTACCTTTCTGATCATTGTAAATCTATTTTGTCTAGGGCCGAACAGCCATCAGGAGCCAGTTAATGGCACGTTTAAGGCGTGACTTCCATAAACTCTTCAATGACACCCTACTAGAGCTGGCTCCTGATTTCCCCATTTCTTTGTCCAGGCTTGCTGTAACACATAGCCCTTACATTTTTGCTTCATTTTTTTATGTAATCACATAACAAAAAGTTATTCAAATTTGTGATACTGCAGTGTTAAATTATAATTCACATACCCAGCTTGATCCAATGCTGCGTCCTCGGACACACCAGCGGATGGCAGAAGCCGCCAAGAGGCATCTTTTCACCCAAGACTCCTACTGCGGCTTTAACCTATTTTAGCACAGGACGCAGCTGCTGTGACTGTAGCATACAGCGCTGAATCATGTCCTCTATTAAGGAGCTTTATAGTGAAAACAGAGATCCGTCGTAGGTACTGGAGGTCTATCTAGGTAACAAAATGGAATGGATTCCCCACGAGCTACCTAATGGCTGCAGAGCTATACTTTATTTTTATTTTGCTCTGAGAAAATGTGCAGCCTGTCAAACCTTGACAAGTTAGAGCTGTCACACCCTTAAACGTACATGTTTGCTGACACACATAATGTGAGATCCTCATAAAGCACTGTGTAAGCTCACAAGATGTGTCTGCTGAAATGCGACAGCTTCTCAGGAAATGTAGCGTGGGCTGAAAGAGAAATCTAGGCTCTCAGCCTTGGAACACAAGATGCAGCAAGCGGTAGAACCAGTCTTTGGGATCTCGGCAGCTCCTATATTTCTAAATAGGCTGTATTTACCTTCCATATATTCACATGGGGAGGCTTATCCCAAAAGGTTTCTCATCATTGAAAATACTCATGAAGAACTTCAAAAATAAATTCTGTTTGACAGGAGTGTAATAGCTAGTCAAAAAGTAACACGTAGCTGGGGGATGCGGTCAATATCCCGGCGTGCGCTATGCCGGTACTTAAAATACTGGCATCGGAATCCCAACACCTGTCAGAATCCCAGCGCCGGCATCCTGAAGGTAAGTAGTGCAGTTAGGTGGAGGGTTATGGTTAGGCACTTTGGGGGAGGGTTAGGTTTAGGGTGCGGGAAGGGGGCGGTTAGGCTTGGGCACCAGGGGGAGGTTAGGTTTAGGCATCGGGTAGGGAAGGTTAGGTTTAGGGTGCGGGGAGGGGCGGTTACGCTTGGGCACCAGGTAGGGAGGGTTAGGGGGAGGTTTAGGGTGCGAGGAGAGGGCAGTTAGGCTTGGGCACCAGGGGGAGCTTAGGTTTAGGCACCGGGTAGGGAGAAGGGGCGGGTTGGGATACCTAATCGACAGGTGTTGGTATCCTGACCCTGTCGGGCTGCTGGCTTCATGATTTGAAACGCCGGAATCTCGAGCGCTGGCATTCCGTACCTAACCCGTAGCTGGAGGCCAGTACCACTTTATTCAGCTTATTTTCATGGAACAGCAAATATCCTGATCTTCTGACCCTGCCTTTAACAGCATAGAGGACTTCAGGTTGTGATATTCTAAGTTTTCAAGATTTTGTTTAAATGGTCTTTATTTATAATAACAGGAAATACAGAAATAACAATACTATACACAAAATAAAATGTAAAAAAGGAATAAAGCTGGGTACACCCCTTTGCGATCACACTTTTGATGCAATGGTTCGATCGACTTCACTCCCCATCGGAAGTTCTGACCACAGTGCCGATATGGGCATGCACACCTCTACAGGCATATGATCAACCTTCCATCCCTGACTGCCACAATATTGAAAGTAAATGATTGTACCACCGTACGCACTCTCCTGATTCCAGTCTACTGTTGGTGTAGAATCACAGGAACGGTGGAAGGTGCATACATATTGCACTTTTGGTTCCAATCTTGCCTGGTCCCATCGGATGAATATTAAACTGCACACAAGATGCCATCCTTCCATTCCACCAGATTTCTTCCGATAAAGCATGATCGATGGTGCGTACACAGTCTTGCGTTATCGCATGAATGGATCGAAATGGAAAGAACGGCCTGGCAATTGTATAGGTGTGTACCCAGCTTAACAGTTGATAACTACAACTATAACTATTGTTAGCAAAAGTCTGTCTTATAACTACAATGACATGGCAAAAAATATACAGATCTCCAAGTATGAATATGGGAGTAATAGTTCCTGGTGTAGTTTTTTTTATTCAATTATTGAGAAGGTGGAGTAAGGAAGAAATGAATGAACACATTGAAGGACCCAACTAGCTGGGAGAAGGGGTAATGAAATAAAGTTAAAACTACCTTTGATAAAAGCGCTGCCAGCGGAAGAACCAATTAATGCATCCAGCAGATGTTTCGTCTTCCAGTCACAGGAACGGCAGCTTTGGAGTAATGTACATCTACTAACCATCTGGGATCTAAAGGTGGACTGTACTAACAACACTCTGCATATAAATCCAGATCACTGGCAGGACTCCATAAAGATTTTACAATATGTCCTGTCCTCCCTATGGAAAATATTTGAAATGGACATTTCTTATTGATACATAGGGGTGATGCTATATAATTGAACTATATACTACAGATACATTCTGTCCAATTGAAACAAATTGACCAACTCAATGTGCAATATATATATATATATATATATATATATATATATATATATATATATATATATTTTTTTTTTATTATTATTGTTTTGCAATTTTTGTGTAGATGTTTTGGAACACATTTTTATACTACACTTCTGAGGTATATTTTTAGTCAATGGAATATTTTGCAGGCTAATTTTGCTTATTTGTCCCTAAATGAAGCTAGCTACATAGTCAGATTTTTTTTTTATGTGGGACGATTTTTTTGAAAATTGAAAGCCCAAATATCTGTGCTACGTATTATGCAATGTTTCCATAGAAGCTAGCGATTGTTCACCACATCACGCTGATTTTGCATATATCCACCCACAAGGATGATGACATAGTTACAGGAGAACACGGGAACTATGGGCAGATTATGGAGAATGCACACACACTGCTCCATATCGGGAAATTGAGGCCCAGATTTTCGTTCTTGACCGACAGATCAGATAGTGGAAGGAATGCGTTTGTGGATGCTTTCTAACCGTTTTATCAGTGAAACGATCGTTCATACACTCTATACCATAAATCGGGCCGATTATCACGATTAATTGCGAATCGGCCCAATAATTGTATAATCTGTAGGTAGCTTGACCCTCTTACTCTTGCCCGCTGCAGATGTTTCCTTTTTTTTTTTTTTTTTTTTTTGATTATACTTCATTTTGGTTGTTACCACGCATGGGGTAATTGTTGTTGGTTACTTTAATTTGTAAGTACTAGAAATGGAGTGGTTGGGGGGGGGATACTGTGTTTTGTGAAGAAGTCGGCGGAAGGACCTTGGAGCAAAGTGCCCTATAACGTACATAAACCTTTTGACTCCTCCTAGTGTATACTGTACATTAGGGATGTGCAGGCTCGGATAGGTTCGAGTTTGGACCTTGAGTTCGGATTTTTCCCTCCAAAAAAACGAAACTCAGAAAGAGGCAAAACGTCATCTTGCATGGACGAACATCATCATTCCTGGACAAAAGTTCCGTTTTTTTGGAGGGAAAAATCCGAACTCAACGTGCAAACTCGAACCTATCCGAGCCTGCACATCCCTACTGTACATACACACAGTCAGGTTCTCTTGACACCCTGCAATGTCTTATTCTCCCCAGTTACTACACCGGTATAATAGGGCGCATGATGAGTGTGCGTTTGGTAATGCCTGTCAGGTGATGGGTAAACTGTCTAGATGTTTTATACACAGAACGGGTAAAACCAGTGTGTGTTACCTATTGTATAGGTGTGTCATTTATGGTTCTGGACCCTTAGTAGTGTATTTGAACATTTTTCGGAGGACCCTGGTTTTCAGTCATGCAATACATTCTACTAGAGATGGGACATTTTTGTGTAATGGCAAATATCGACCTTAGTTTAAACTATCTCCTGTGTGTGTTTCTGGTAGAAGTAAGTACATGAGCTCATGTTTATGTGGGCTGCTGCTCAGAACTGACTCATATTTACCAGCTTCAGTCATTCTATAATTGTTCCCTTCTTGTTGTAAAGAGCTTTAGAACATTAGTAAACACTTGTCAATGTGTTATGTACTGTAGCCTAACTATATAGATTTTAACCTCCACATGGTTTAGGGGGTCAATTCACTTAGAGGCAACTTACTGGCATCTGTGAGAAAAGTGCTATTATCTGCGTACAAAAATTCACGAGATTGTGGTGTTTCCACACTGTTACAATGGCAACTTGCCCCCCTCACATGTAATTGATAGACCCCAGTGTTTTTTCTGTGGGTGTGTGTCCACTATCCATTTGGGTGTCCATCAACTATATATAGTGGTGGTGCCATGTCCTGGGCTAAAATAATATTTTAGCTCAGGGATAAGCTACACTTCTCTCTGTGAGTGCCAGATATTCTATGTCACAAGCCAAGATGCCACCACCATTACAACATATACAAACATTACTTACCAGAGGCCCAGGCTTTGGTGGCTGTGCAGGCCACGCTTGGGTTATGTGGTTTGGGTAGGGTCTAGTCTTTCAAAAATGTGTCTCCTGTGAGAAGAGCAACGTACCTAGCAGGAGAGGCCCTCACCCTGCAGTTGTCATTCTAATGTCCCGTACACACAGGATGATCAGACTACGATCAGATATCGTTGTCTGACCGTCCTGCATGTGCTGGATGTTCGATATCTAACATCCAGCACAGCACATGCACCAACCACCAAACTACTATAACTTAAGCAGGCTAACCTGGTCGATATCGAACAGCTTGGCCTGCATGCACAGGCGATAATCGATATCGACTATCCGTGCCCGCACATCAATGGTCGTTGGAGGGGGCTAAAAGTAAGGAGGACATAAACTATCAAACGGTATCGTTATCGTTTATATCGTCCTTTTTATCTGAACGTGTGTATGCGCCATAAGCACCCTTGTGTGTCTGCCTCTGTTAAATCATTAGTTTTGGGTAAAATGATAGGCTGCAAACTCTGGCTAGACACAGTTGGGATACTTTCTATGGACAATAATCTGGGTGTAGATTTGGGGGTGCGGGGGATGCACTTCACATTCTGAAGTTTATGGTGAGATCTTAAAAACCACTAATGTCAATTTACATGCCAGGAAATTATTGCTGGCCTGAAGAGCTTACAAATCTATTCTACACATGTATTATTTGAACACTAATAACTGCTAACATATCTTGGTACATTGGTGCAATTCAATTTTTTTTTGGGCAGCGATAATTGAGCACCAAAGCTGATCTTTCCGCACATTTCTGCTCGCCATCTCGGGTGTCTGCAAGCAAAAATGTGGGTGTTTGCAGCATTTGCACCCAATCGGAGCAACCATTCAGGTTAAAAGTACTGTATATTAAATTCACGTGCTTGTATTTTGTACTGTCATAAGATTATTTGAACATAGATGTATGGAAGACTACTGCTTTATCATCACTTCTCAGAATCTTCATCCCTAAAGGCCTGAAACGATGAAGGGAAAGGCGTCTTCCCTAACCTTAAAAATGTTGACCTTTTGTCTATCGACCCTTCATCCGGATACCCTTTGTTTAGATACTTGGTTACCTGGCTTGTCTGTAGAACTAAGAGGTCAGCCTTCTTATCCTGTGTAATGTGACTTAAAGGCACCCATACACTGTGTGATAAAGCAGCCAATCCAACGGATTGGTACGATTTGGCTGCTTTATCGTACCGTGTATGGGCATGATATCGGACAGAGCGCGCACCCGTGGGGTCGTACATGGCACCCCCACATCTTCCTGCAGGTTCAGTTGATCTGGGGATGCGATGTGCGATCCCATGCAGCGCTATGCAGGTGTGGGAAGGGGGTGCCAGCATATCGGGCGGTCGGCCACCCAATCGCTCCGTGTGTGGAGACCGCCCAATATGTCGGACGTCGGATCCCCCGTCACTTCGCACGATGCATATCGTACCGTGTATGGCTGGCATTAGAGTCTGCTGCCTGGAGCACAAGCTATGTTTGCTTTGCCACCTACTTTAAATAAATTGTGGTGCGTCTGAAGGAATAACGCTTTCTGATCTAACATAACCAAATTCAAAGCAATACAAGAAAGGATTTGTTAGCAACACAGCGATAAGGTTTGTTAGTATCACAGTATCCTGAATGAAAATTCTTTGTATCAACAAATTTCACTTCCTCCCCAATTGGGCGCATCCTCGTGTGTACTGGGGAGGAGGCGATTTCCTCTGAGGAGTGTTTTGCAGAACTAGTCATTTAAAGCCTCAGACATTCTCATCTAAAAATACTGTGCACAATTCATGCATGTTTATTGCATGTCCTTTAAGATCGTGTGCCTGTATTACCAATTTAAAATCAAGATGTTTTATTTTAACATGGTGATTGAGCAGTTTTCTCTGTCAGGAAATCACTTGAAGGTCATATGCAAATACAAAGTCTTATTCCCCGGCATTGTGTTCTATTGCAATAGTGCTTTACATACTGATGATTTACCAGTCATTATTGTATTGTTAGTTTAATAGTATGATAGCATAAAGATGGCAGCAGATCATCCCTTATTTATAAGGAGCACAGCCTGTGTCCATGAGCTCTGTTTTGGACATGGTCACTGCAGGAGAGGTGTGAAGCACAGTGGAACAGAGAGAGCTCGTTACGGACCCACTTCCTTTCAGATACCTCTCCGGTCCACAGCAGTCACTGTTTCTCTGCATGTGTTTGTTAAATCGTGTTGGTGCTGATGTCCTCCTTCACAAGCAAACCAGTACCTTCCAACAATAGGAACAGTTCTGCCTGTGGTAAACATCACCAGAATAATCTATTACTTGCATGGCTTTCCAAAGAATCATCAGGGATGGGAGTAGCCTCTGTTTTTCTGGTCAAGCTAAGATCTAGAAAACCCGTATGGCTTTTATATGATTCCTGTTCTAGATTGTAAGCTCTTGTGAACAGGGCCTTCTGTCTTGTGTTTGCACTCTGTCAACCTCAAACCCTTGGTTTGTCACAGATCTATTTAGGATATCATGACTACTTGTGGCTGGCCAGGCACGGTGTTCCCATGAGTATTGGTATACACCCCTGTATGTCATGTATAGAATGCTATGTGGGCTGAGCTGTACATTGCATTTTGTATGACTGGTTGTGTAAAGGTTCCTCCCCGGAACTCTAATGGAAGCTTTCACATTTCTATCCTGTTCTGTCATGTAATTGTTACAGGCAGGTTTCTGTAGTATTTCTGGTTTTGTGGTTTATTTTCAGATGCCCAGTCAGTGAAGGACAAAGGTCATCCGAGCTGGGAACTCTGGTGGGAGACCAGTTCCAGTGTGATTCATCAATCACCTTGGAAACTATAACATAGAGATATGCTACAGTGTGCATTGTGGGATAAGGAGAAAGTACAGTATAATGCATCCCAACCTGTAAATAGTACCTTATGTGATTATTACCAAAGATGCAAAGCACTATGGGGTTCATTTCACAATTGATGTATCTGTTTGTGCTTTTGGGGGGTACGTACAGTTTATTGTATCGTTGCAGAATAATGGCAGTAGTGTATTTTATTTTTCAACTGTTATTTATATAGTGCACACATATTCAATTCTGAGCGATGGCCCGTCTCCAGTTTCCCCATATATGGCCAATATGTGTGCTGTGGTGCTCTTTACGTGTTTATTTGAATTCCCTCCTGTATTCCTTATCACATGGACACGCTAGGGTTAATTTTATGTCAGCAGCCAACTAACCTACTGTATGTTTTTGTAATGTAGCATCCTGGAGCACCCATATGAAACTTGCAGAAACATGGGGAGAACATACAAACCCTGCACAGAACGTCCATGACCTCCGTTCTGTGACGCAGAAATGTTAACCACTGTGCCAACTGGCCCTTATGGTGGGTACACACTGAGCGTTATGTACCCAGCCAATATGTCTGCCTGACATCAATCCTTCATTAACATAAATGGAGCCCCAAGCGATATTGTCAGATTTGATGTGCGGCACTTCAAACCTGACGACCGTGGGAGCGCGCACGCATATAGTGCATACACACTGCATGATATGTCATTATGATTTGGCCAAATCGTACCGACATCGTCTGTGTGTACCCAGCTTTATACAACCAATTGGTATTTTATTCTAAACTTGCACGCACAGAGAGGTCATTTAGCTGCTTTGTGTCTGGCTTTCCCCCTTCATGACCTGGGTAATGGTCACATTATCTGTTTCACAGAGAATAACTATTTCTTAGTATACACAAATGCAGTAAGACAACCTGATTTGCCTCTATAATCGTCAAAGGTGCTGCACATTACTATCAGGAACAAGTTAAATTACTATATTTACTCAATGGAAGTGATACAGTATATGTTATTGCAGGTATTAGCAGGCATGTTAAACCAGCATTACAAGCTGTAACAAATAAGTGCAACAAAGCAGGCAGGAGTAAGGGGCCTGCAAGTGAATGCTCGGGGGGCCACATTCTACCCTAGCGCCATTAATCTTTTATTGTTTTAAAATCTTTTTTATTGCAGCAATGAGTGATGAGAAGATTCAATGGGGGCAATTCAATTGTTAGAGCTGGCTACTGTCAGTGCCGGGCGCCCGGCGGAAAAATTAACTTGGTGCTACATTCGGGTGCGAACAGTATGTGGTTTGGGTGCCCTAACAGGACTTTGGATGTGTTTAACTCCTATATATGGCTAAACCCTTTCTAATTGGGTGCGAATAATTAACGGGCGCCAAAAACAAGTGAATTGCTACATTGGGCGCCCAATAATTATCGCGGCACTGAATGCAGTGCAGAAATACGCATTTATTTCGTAAGACTTTACGTGGATCACTGAATCAGATCCTGGATACTGCATACAAATCGTTTCCGCAGACACAGGCACATCAATTTGCAGCTAGATGTTTGTCATTTATGTGTCATTGACCTAAAGCTGCCTGTCATTATTTTGCGTAGACCGTCATTCACATCTATAACTGGCACCCCTAGGGACATTCACCTTGACCTCTGCAGTCAGCATTGACCATGTTTGATTAAGCAATAAATTAAATGAAAATAAAGGAACACGCTATTGTATTTTGTGGTGGCCAGTGCTAACATTGTTGAAGAGCCCATTACTATTTAATGTAAAGTACTGCAGTATCCGAATATGAATGCAGAACAGGAAACTGCACATGCTGGCAAAATTGCAAGCTGCATCAAAGATCCGTTTTGTGTTCTGCAAAATGTAGTTCATTTCAGTGCGTGCTAGCATGGTGACCGTGTCTGCTGAGCGTGCTCTAATTACTGGAGAGGTGCCAGGTTGTAGAGTCCTCTTTATAAAAAGGTGTTATGTAGAGTTTATATTGGCAGTTAAAATTGTACTTGGGAATGGTGCGTTATATGACATAGTGAATATAGGCACCTGTTGTGCACCTATTTCGCTGTGGCCATGGACACTGCACAAATAAGTGTTCTTAAAATGTATCCAGTACAGTGATGGTACATGTTAATATTTATATACATCGCCAGCACATACAGTAGTATAACAGACAAAGAGGTAAGAGGACTCTGCTTGCTAGCTTGCTATCTTTAGCATATGAAATATAATTTTGGTCAAACCAGATGCAATAAAAAAAAAAAATTACCTAACAAGGTCTTAGCCAAATAGAAATCAAACCCATGCACCCTGTAGGCATTTAGGCAAAAGAATGGACATTGGCCAAGGGCGGTAGAAGTACCAGGACACAGAACTGATTTGGAAAGGTAGAGTTTTCACTGGTCCCTATATGTCATCAGGAGGGAAGAGGGCGAAGTAGGGTATGGCCGACGTAATGTCTCCATTTTTTAAACAATTTTTTTTTTAGAGGTAACTATGGAGAGAGTGGGGGGCAGGTCATGTTTCCATAGTTGGGCAATGGCCGCCTTTGTGCCCGGAAGGTTGCTCTAAACATACATACTGTATGATGTTTGAGAATGGTAAATTGATGCCACAGTACTAGTGCTACTGACATTGTCAGTCGGCAAAGATACCTAAGGTGGTAAGAATGACGTGTTATATGTCCCTCCACAGGATCATTGAACAAAACATGAGTAAAGTGCTCCTCACTTCTCCACAGCTGCACCAGCAAACAAAACTTGGACTGGGACAATGGCCCTCATTCAGAGGCGGTCGCAAGAAGCGAGGGCTCTCTTTGAATGAGGACGGACGCTTCTTTTATTTAGTGCGGCCTCCTGGTCGCTAGCTAAGCTGTGCCCGCAAAACGGCAAGCGTTCCGTTAGGAACGCCTCCGTTTGTGTAGCCACCCCCCGCCCCGCCTACAAAACGGGCCGATCTGTCGATCAACATCGACAGCTGCCCTTTCTCTTTCATCCACTAGGGGACACTGGAGTTGCTTACGCTGGGGTATAGAGGCGTGGATAACTGGAGCCGGCACTTTAAATAATTTAGAAGTGTGAAGCTCCTCCCCCTCTATTCCCAACCAGCCCTCAGTTTAGAAAATGTGCCTACGGAGCTGGTCACAACCTGCTGTGCTCCAGCAATACATTTATTTTATTTTATTATTTTAATAGCATCTTTTACACTTTATTGGTACCCTTCGCCACCTCTTGAAAGGTGGGGTCCGGGTACCTGGCGCCCTGTTATACAGGAAGGAGTGCACAGTGCTTATCAAAAAAGCAACTGACAGCTCCTTATTGCCACACAGCACTTCTACAAGCACTGAGGACAAGACAGTGTGAGAAGCAGGAGTGCTGTTATCAGAGAGGCCATCCAAGGGACGCAGTGAGTACATCAGCTGCGCATCCCCCGGCTCCTGTCCCTGCTGCCGACGCTGGCTTCAGAGCATAGCGCTGCTCTATATTACATGCTCCACTATGAGTATCCTCCTCCCCTCTCCCCGCTGACACCCGCGGCATAGCGCTCCTACACAGCGGGGCTTCACAGGGGGAGGTGAAAGCTCCAGCGCGACTGCTATTTTCAGAGTCCTTAGGGCATGAAGAAGGGGGCGGAGCCTAACAGTGCGGGCTCTCTGTCTCCAGTCAGAGCGGCAGCGGCTGTTAGAACAGCGTGGCTGCTGTTTCACATGTGTCTGACTGCAGCTCTCCAATTTAGGAAGAGTGTAGCAGCACTACTACAGAAGGGCTGGTTCTCCTGATCGCATCCCTGGGAGCCTGTGAGCACAGGGGAGAGTACAGCAGGGAATCAATTCTGTGGGAAGGGAGTTGTGTGATCTCCTCCTCTGTTTCCCAGACTAGCCTTCTGTCTTCTATATCTGTCCCTCTGTATGGATGACTATGGTTGAATGCCAAACTCTTTGCAAAAGATGTTTGTTCAAACTGTACAAGCATGTTATGTGATGCTTGTTTAGTAATCTATCACCTATGGCATGGTACGAGTGATGGCTGACTTAACGTCACAGTTGGCTGAGGCTCGCACCTCCCAGGGTGTCAGGGTTAACCAAGTCTCTAGACACCCTGGTACAGGTTATAGGTACCGCTCTTTCTACTCCCTCCACTTCCTACCAAAGACGGCCCCTAACGACTGTTCTCCAGTCAGTGAGGGTCTGACAAGGAAATCCTCACAACAGAGGATACTAAGGAACGTGAATGGAGGAAGTTTGTATAATGACGGTACGCCTCAAGATTTTCTCTGCCTTTTGGCTAAGATCAAGTGAAAAAGGGCTGCAATAAACAGACAAACAGATCAAGAGAGTCCCATTTAATATCTGATACACCCCCTATCTGTGGGCCATATATAGAGTTTGCCTCTACTGGGGTGGAATTCTTATTTCTGGCGGTCAAGCAGGTATTTAATCTACCTGTGGATATAGTTCCTGCATCCCAGGAGTGTGTATTATTTGAGTACGTTACTCCCTGTGTCAGGGTCAGAACAGCAGTACTCAGTTAGCCTGGAACAATTAGAATGTAATTGGACGCTACCTATCTTCTCAGTGACCAACAAAAAGGGTTGTCTGTTTTTCAGTTTTCGCGGCCCTAGGGACACTCCACCCTGAACACGCCTGATCTCGGAGGGTCAGGCCTGGTTAATGGGAGACTGCCTGGGAATACCAGGTGCTGTAGGCTAAAATTTTCTGGAATCAACCATATAAGAGGTTCCAAATTCCTCGTCTGTTCCTGTTCAGCTACCCATTTCCGTCTTCCATGATAGAAGAGGGGGAAACATCTCCCCCTGTTGACGCGCCTGCTCACTGTCCCTTTAAGAAAACTACACTCCCAGTACGGGCTGCCTCATTGTTGAGGGACCCTTCTGATTGCAAGTTGAAGTCAACGCTGCGCTCTATTTATACTGCAGCGGGAGTTTAACTTAACCCAGGCGGTAGCTAGCATAGGTCTAACAAGGCTATGATTTGCTGGGCTGACCAGTTGATTGCGTTGATCAGATACTTCCAGGGCACAGTTATGTTCTTCTGGCAGAACACATCGTGAGTCTGCAGTTTACCTGGGAGAAGCTTCTAAGGAGCTCTCATATCTGCTTCTGCTATTTCGAACTGCTGAGCCCTCTGGTTGTGCGCTTGGTAACCGGATGCAGAATCCAAGCGTGCGGTGAAGGGTTTACCATTCACTGGTGACATGCTTTTTGGCCCGGAATTGGGCAGATGGATATCCCAGGCCACATGGGGGGGTAAGTCTTCCTTCCTCCCTTCGACTGCTCCGGCTCCCAGAGGGATCTTACATGGGACCTTCGTTTCTTTCCTTTCGTGTGCCCCATTCCTTTCGTGGTAGAGCCAGAGGTGCTCAGAGGTAGAGGTCGTCCACGCAATGTTGCAGGTCGACAGGAACCTAAACCAGCTGAGAAACAGCTGGCATGACGGTTTTCCGCCCCATCTGGGATGTCCTGCGGTGGGAGCCCGTTTTGCAGAAATTTCAACATGTTTGGAACTAGACCTTTTCAGATCAGTGGATTCACAGACTGATTTCCCTACGGTAACAAATAGACTTCGAAGTCCCCCCTCATCTCGGTACTTCCCTACACATCTGCCAATACCTGCAGACAGGGCCAGGGTTCTACGGGAGGCTATCCAGTCTCTACTCCGATCCTCGGAGCTAGTTCCGGTTCCAGAACATCAACGAGGTATGGGGTTTGTACTCAAACCTGTTTGTAGTACCAAATCCGGATGGATCGGTTTAGGACCTCTAGTCCTTTAAAACCTGTATCTTAAGATATATATCGTTTCAACATGGTGTCCCTGCAGTCCATCATTGCGTGGTTGAAACCAGGGGAGTTTCTATTATCCCTGGATATGAAGGACTATCTCCATGTTCCCTTTTGGGAACCACATCAAACCTTCCCGCGTTTTGCCATATTGCAGGATCACTACCAGTTTCGGGCATTGCCGTTCGGGTTATCCTCTGCTTCCCGCATTTTAACCAATCTCATGTCAGTCATGACTGCTCTCCTTCGGTCATCGGGAGTAAACGTAATCCCCTATTTGAACGACTTGTTCCTCAAGGCTCCATCGGTATCCCTTCTAACAAACCATGCCTTACTGACATATCACACTCTAATCCAACACGGTTGGATAATCAACTTCAAGAAGGGAGCAGTAGAAAGAAGGTGTCCCTAATTCTTTGTCTGCGTCTCCTAGGGAAGATGGTAGCTGCCTACGAGGCACTACAGTTCGGACGGATCCACTCCAGAGTGTTTCAGCTGGACCTGTTGTCACAAGGGTCAGGGTCTCCTCTGCTTCTACAGCAACAAATCCGTCTGAGCCAGGTTACCAGAGTGGCCCTCCTCTGGTGGACACAATACAACAGTCTTTTAACGGGCCGAACATTCGGTATGCTTCTGGATCATCGTAACAACGCATGCCAGCCTTCGAGGATGGGGAGCAGTAGTCCTCGATTTTCACTTTCAGTGTCGATGGTCCCCTCTGGATCAGAAGTGGCCCATAAATGTGTTGGAACTCAGAGCGATCTACTATGCACTGATAGAAGCAACAGAGTTGCAAAACACTCGTCGGTAAAAGTTCAGTCCGACAATGCTACGGCCGTCGCTTACATCAACCGCCAGGGCAGGACTGGTAGTCGCATGGCCATGCGAGTAGTATCTCAGATTCTCCGGTGGGCCTAGAAGAAGTCAGTGATCCTGTCGGTGGTATTCATCCAGGGTGTGGACCACTGGGAAGCAGATTACCGAAGTCGCCAGGATATACATTCAGGGGAATGGAAGATTCATCCAAACGTGTTCAATGCGCTGATATGTCGATGGTGTTTTCAGGTGGACCTCATGGAGTCATGATTGAATCTTCAACTCCCACTATAAGTGTCAAGAACTCGCGATCCACAGGTGGAGGCAGTAGACGCTCGGACAGTTTCATGGATCTACAACTTCGTTTACCTTTTTTCCTCCGATTCCACTTCTTCCTTCTAAAAAGGATAAGACATGAGTCGGCCTCTGTCTTTCTCGTGGCACCGAACTGGCCTCGGAGTAGTTGGTTCTCAGACCTTCGGTCCCTATTGGTAGACGACCCGTCGCCCCTTCATCTGCGTACGGATCTTCTACAGCAGGGTCCTTTTCGTCCACTCCAATTTAGCGCAACTGCGTTTAACGTGATGGCTCCAGAAACCGATATCTTTTAATGCAGAAGCATCCCAGACTCTGATTCCCACCATGCTACGCGCCAGGAAGCCAGTTTCGGCTGCGCTTTATCGCATCTGGCGTTCTTATATCGAATGGTATTCCAGTCGGGTCTTCTGTCCTCTTGTCCCGGTTTCTGTTTTTTTCTTCCAATGGGACTGGATTCTGGTCTTCACCTTTTGAACTTTCAAGGTGCAGGTTCTGCCCTTTCTATTTTCTTTCAACGAAAATTGGCCCTCATTCCTGAGGGCAGACGTTACTTTTGTACCACCGATAGCTCCCTGGTACTTAGCTTTAGATAAGTACTTGTCTTGGAAGAGTGTCCTCCTCCTGGCTCTAGCTTTGGCTCGTAGAGTTTAGTTTTGGGTGCTCTGTCTTATAAGCCACCTTAGCTTGTGTTCCTTTCCGTGTCAATCAGCCTATTGGGTACTGTCTTTGGTGGAGGACTCCGGTAATTCTTCTACTTTGGATGTAGTTAGTGCCCTCCGCAAGTCGGAGTCGTTTTTTTTTTTTTGGTCCTCTATGATGCTGTTCGGAGAGGTTGACCAGCGTCTAAGCAGACGTTGGCACGTTGGATTAGGCTGATTATTCTTCAGGCTTATATTAGTGCTGACTGTCGGCCTCCTACGTTCATTCGGCTCGTTCCACACGTTCTGTGGGTGCGTCATGGGGGCCGTTAGGGGCGCCTCCAGGTCACAATTGTGCCGTGCGGCCACTTGGTCTTCAGTTCACACGTGGGTCAAATGTTAGTTTTGATACGTTTGCTGCTTCGGCATCCCGTTTTGGCCGCCTTGTTCTGCAGGCGCCGCAGAGCGCTCCCGCCTGAGGGGAAAACTTTGGGACGTCCCCAGCGTAAGCAACTCCAGTGTCCCCTAGTGGATGAAAGAGAAAATGGGATTTTGGTACCTACCGGTAAGTCCTTTTCTCTGATTCCACAGGGGACACTGGACGCCCACCTCTGCGCTCTTAGCCTGCCTGTTCGGTTTGTTCCGTATGTTGTATGCTTTGATTATTGTGTGTTCTTCTCTCCTTTTTTACTCCGCTTGTTCTCCATCTCCTCTCGGTCTTCATTTTCTAAACTGAGGGCTGGTGGGGAATAGAGGGGGAGGAGCTTCACACTTCTAAATTATTTAAAGTGCCGGCTCCAGTTATCCACGCCTCTATACCCCAGCGTAAGCAACTCCAATGTCCCCTGTGGAATCAGAGAAAAGGATTTACCGGTAGGTACCAAAATCCCATTTTTTGTAGTGAGTTCCGGAGCGAGAGAATTTCTCTCGCGCTCCGGGGCTTGGGCACATGCAGTGTGGCCGCTGCGCGTGCGCAGGACCAAAACATCGACCTGGTTGCAAGCGCTCAGCGCTTGCGACCAGGTCTGAATGAGGTCCAATATGTGCAGTATTGTCCAGCTTCTTTATTCATAGAAACTTTTCTTTTCCCTTCTAAAATATTGATAATTTCAGCCTCTTTGGGGGTGGCTGGGGGGATTTCATTGTATTTTTGTGCCCTCTCACTCCCAATCTCCCATATAAAGTAACAGGCAATATTCAGTTGTGGTGCAGATTGGGCGCGAGTAACTGGGTGCCCATTACTTTTTGCACATGTCGTGCCCAAATTCACTGGGTTTAGATGCGTAGAGCAGCTAAACCTGTCTAAAGTATTGTCGCGTTGCCGAAAATGCAGTTTGGGCACCGAAAAGATGGACTTTTTCATACATTTCTGCTTGTAGCCTCAGGGGGTTGCAAGCAGAAATAATAGGCGCCCAATTGGCACAACAAGTGAATAGCTCCAACGGTGCCCAAAAAACTATTGACCCCCCCCTTGTGTGTTTAATCAATAATGCATGTGAGGGAACATATCTGGATATTTGTCCTCTTTCAGGAAAAAACATATATCTCAAGATAAGTAATAATAATTATTCATATAGCGCTTTTGTCCCGCTAGGACTCAAAGGAGGGAATTCAATTGTTTTTGTGCGCCCGATTGCCCATCTAAACTGACGGGGTGATAATCAAAGCGACTAAACCCGTCTAAAGTATGTCTTGGCGCACCCAAACGAGGGACTTTTCACTGATTCTTCCTCGCCACTTCAGGAGACAGCGAGCAGAAATCATTCATTCGCAATTAAATTAAATTAAATCGTTCCAGTGGGTGAGCGAAACAATTGAATTCCCCCAAATGTGCTTTACATTTTCAAAACAAAAGCATGATAAAAAAAATAAACTTGGGTATTAATGGAGTATAGAAAATAGAGCTTTTTTTGAGGTCTCTAGAGTGGAAGCCCCAAACTGTGCGATGCAGCGGGTTCTGGAGAGTCTGAGCCCCAAAGCTAAAGATTTTGGTAGATTCTAGGTACTGCCGATAGTCTTTAATCTGTGAATCTAAGCGAGCGGGGCAGTAAGGAATCGGAAGCTGCTTCAATTCCCTTTTGAACCTGGTTATATACGAGGGCTTTGAAAGTCAGTAACTAATCTTCAAATAGTTTCACCATCAGCTAATGGAGTAGAGGAGTGGTTCTCCAATTCAGACGCCAGGACTACAAACAGCTCATCTTTTCCAGGTCAGCCAGCAGCAGGTGCACAGGTATATTCATTACTCACTGATACATTGTAAAAGACCCACAGGTGAAGCTAATTATTTCATTTGCGAATCTGTGAGGAGACCTGGAAAACATGCTCTGTTTGGGGTCCTGAGGACCGACTTTGAGAACCTGTGGAGCTAGATAATGGTTATTATGTGACAGGAATGGTGCTGGGTAGTTACCAGTCTGCCTGCTGCCTTTTTTGTAGCAGCTGTGCAAGAGGTACAATGTTTTCTGCTGGGAGTCCCGGGAAGTTAGTCTAAGCGCGAGTATACAAATGTAAGAAGATCTTCCTGAATGAATTGTGTGCTTGATTCTGGCTGCGTTCCTCTGATGAAAGGATGAGGATCTGAGGCCTATTTCAGAGGTGGACACTAATACATGTGCGGCCACAATCTCTTTGGGGTTTGCAGTTGCAATAATATACAAATTCTAGTCTCAGCCTCCCCCTTCTGTGATTGCGAGCACCAGATATTACAAGCCCTGAGACCCCCATTCTCAATATACAGTGACCGTGGAAGTCCGCTGGTGTGCTCAAATAATCCATCATCTGCGCACCATTGCGATGACCATAATCACTTACGGCGTCCTATGGCTGGTGCAGGGTCTCCTTTTGAACTCTCTAAACATGGCATCTGTGGCTCTGCATTTGAGAACTGGCGCAGCACGCACAAGACGCCCTTTTTTTGCGATCACTTCAAGTCACCGCCCATGCCTTTCCACCACCAGCTCCAATAAGAGAGATTCCATACATAACAGTGGTCTCTTACTACACTCAGTGGTACTTATGGCACCATAGGGGTTTTAGGACATTTTGCACATGCGCAGTAGCAAATAATCACTGAACTGTTGCATCCGACTGGCACTCATCCACTCCTGGAGCTTAGCTCGACAGATATTTAGGATTGGTATTGGGTTCCCAGTAACCGGAGCAAAGGACAAGTATAGTTGTGTATCATCTGCATAGCAGATGACGTCTGATTATTTTACCCATTGGTAGCATGTATACTGCATATAGCATGGGAGATAGATAGAATATAATCAGTGGCAACACGGCATAGCAGCGGCACTAGTGAGGATGAGTATACACCCGAAGACTCTCTCTGTGACCTGCTGGTGATAAATGATTTGAACCAGCTCAGCACTGTGCCATCTAGAATTCTCTCAATGCTCTCTCTACAACTTTTGGATCTCATTTAAATGTCCCATCCAACAATACACAGTCTTGGCTTTGCATGTTGTGTAATTTTAGGCACGGTAGTGTGTCCAATATACATTGAACTATGGGAGCATATTCTTGTACTTTGCGAATGATCCAATCACCTGAAAAAAATGCTACAGGATATATAAGACGCAACTTGATAATTACCTTGTCTCCTTATGTTAGGGTTTCCCAAACTCTGTCCTCAAGGTACCCGATTAGTCCAGGTATTAAGGATATCCATGTTTGTGCACAGATGGTAAAATCAAGCTGACTGAGGTACTAATTAAGTCACCAGTTCTTGGGCATGAATATTCTTAAAACCTGGACTGTCAGGGTGCCTTGAGCCCTGAGTTTGGGAACTGCTGCTTTAGGGGGCGATTCAATGGATAGAATTGCTAAACCACCTGGATGTTTGTCCCAGCGCTAATCAATTCTAGACCGACTATAATGACTGTTCTCGCGACTAAAGCAGGGTGTTTAGTCGCGAGAACTGGCATTTTTCGACTAAAGTGCCGGCCGCGAGGCTGTTAGCGCAGTGCTAAGCAGGGAAAACTGCCTTGCCGGACCATTAGTTGGATTTCTTCTCGCCCCTTCAGGAGGATGCGAGAAGAAATCATTAAGTCTCCCTAACTGCGCGCTGAATTGAATTGCCCCCAATGTAGCTTCTCTACGGCTCTTCATAATTGACAAGTATTCCAAAGCTCTAAGCCCTTCCCTGGTGTACAGCTGTGCGACTGACTGCACAAGGACTGACACGCCCACTTTGAGCATCTTTAGATGCTGAAATACTGCTTGGTGCGTCTTTAGATGTTCCCATCGCTTGCACAATGGAACTTACACCTGCACCATGCTAGGTGCATAATCTCCATCAGAGTATGGTCCATGTGAGCGATTAATCGTCTGCTTTCACAACCAGTTTAGCGACACGCCTGCGACACATCACACCCATAAGACGGTGCATCTGCGTGCATGTGCATAACCACCTCCTTGTCATCGCCCAGGACACCCAATACATTTCACACAGCAAGCGTCTCATTGGCTACTGTGGCTCTGTGCGTACACGCAGTGTAACGCATGCGCTGTGTGTGTCTCTTTTTGGATTCTTGCACACACGCAGTAGCCAGAAATCGCTCCTCTGTGTGAACATAGTCCTTGCTTGCAACTTAAAATCAGGCCCATTGTGTTTGCTCAGTGCATTGTGATATCCCCCCTCCTCACCCTCCTCCATCACGTCATGCTCAGATCAGATTCCCTGCGGCAGTGATAGTTGCTTGTTCCCAGAGATTGAAAGTTTATTATAATGACTTTTAGCAGGATAGATGCATTAAATAATAAAAAATAAAACGTGTGATTGCTGCTATAAATCTACCTTCTGTACTGTTCTCTTATATATATTCTGCTCTTGACCACCTGACGTTTCTGTACATGTATCCTGTGAAAGGTTGATGCTATATTTCAGGTCATTTGGATGCAGGGTGGTATCAAATAGGCCAGAGATTCCCAAAAGCGGTCCTCAAAGCACCCCAACAGTTCAGATTTTAGAGAGATCCATGGATGAGCACATGTGTTAAATCAAATTGGCTGAGATAGTAATTAAGTCACCTGTGCAGGGCCAAAAGTGGAGTGGTGCCGCCGCACATAGCGCAATAGCCCTGAGGGCGTAACCGGCTGCCCACTGTAATATTTAATCGCCGTGTACCTGCAACAATATATATTAATAGTACGGGGCCCAGCTCTTCCACTGTACGGGGCATGTCACTCATCCGCCTCCCTCTCAACCCTATCCCGCTGCGCACCGTCTCTTGGGAAGGGGTGACGTCTCTCCTCCGCTCCCACAATTCCTAGGGTAAGGAGCTTGTTGGGTGCAGTATCTTAGGCAGCGGTGCGGTGACTATCAGTAAGCCCTGTCTGCAGCAGGTCCATCACAGACAGTGACAGATAAAGGTGGCGGCCAGCACCAGCCAGGTCCTCATTTACTACCATAGCAGGTGTTTAATCCCCGACAGTCAGTGACTCATTATCAGTGTCGCTGTTCTAGTGCTGCAGCTGCAGACTAGCCACAGTACATGCATATAATGGGGGAGGGGATTATGAATTAAAATTATGAGAATCCCCTTGGAGGACTACTACTGCGTGGGGGTAATGTGTCTAAGTGGTACTTCCGTGTAGCATAATGTGAATAAGAGGCACTACTGTGTGACATAATGTCTATAAGGGGTACTACTGTGTGGCATAATGTCTATAAGGGGTACTACTGTGTGGCATAATGTGTATAAGGGGTACTACTGTGTTGCATAATGTGTATAAGGGGTACTACTGTGTGGAATAATGTGTATAAGGGGTTTGGGTTACTACTTTGTGTTGTAATGTGAATAGTGGACACTACAGCTCAGTGTAATGTGAATTGGTATTTTTGTGAGGCCACGGCTAGGAAGGCCTATCCCGGGCCATTTTTTCAATCCCAGGATTCAGGTTTGAAAAAATGTCAAGTCACTTGACACTGCCTCCCAAAATACAGTACTACTATACAGATCTTAATCCTGGGATTCAAATCCCAGCAATTTTGGCCTCAAATCCCGGGATCCCGCCAATCCTGATCTAGAGACTGGCCTCCCTAGACACGGCCCTTTCTTTTTGGTGCGCTTCAACACTGTGCACTATTTCTAATTAAAATATGTGGGAGGCTGGGACACCAATGCTCTTTCTGGCATAGGGCACCTAAATGCCTAGTTATGGCTCTGCACCTGTGGTCAAGCATTGGATATTCTTAAAACCTAGACTGTTAGGGTGCCTTGAGGACTGAGTTTTGGAACCTCTGAAATAGGCACTTTGAACGCCAGAATTCATATTATTCAAATCCACTCTTTACTGACACATTGATGTGAATGGAGAATGTTTAACCCCTGTTCCATGGAGGCGATTGAGCTGCGAAGACACTGCTTGCAATGTTTTGTGATTGTAATTACTTGTTTGTGACTGGATGAGCGTTTGTTTTTGGTTTTTAAAGCATTTATTTTAGCTGTATAAGCATTAGTGTTAAAGCTTATGCCTACCTTCTTATTTGTACTATATTGATGAGCTATAGATTGTATTTGACTTCATTTGTTGAAGAAAATAAATGAAATCTAGGTACTAATGAAGACATCCAGTGTAGGCCCTGTTTTGGCTTTGGTTTAGAGTAGCTGATCGCCTGTTGCCGTCTTCCATGCAAGAACAGCTGTTCTCAAGCACATTGCTGCCCAACTTGGCATCTCAATTCATATGGAAAAAGATTGTCAGCTGGTAAAAATCCGCTGCCTCCCTTTTTCATACAGGACCGTGGTGTTTCTGCGCTTGTTTTAATAGCAACTTCATTAATGTTGTTGTGGAAGGTTAGATTATTTGTAATTACTTTTTATTTTATGTGGGCTGTTTCCACAATTTTTTACAGTGGGCGGAATTCAAATGTTTTAGCGTTTCCCGATCTCCCGTCTAAAGTGACGGGAGATCGCAGGGCGCTATTCATTGATGCAGATTATCAAGCGGATCGCGCCCATAGAGGTCGGGTTTAACCGCGTAAAACAGCTACCCCCAACCAAAGGGCTGGGCACGGTTGCGAAAATTGCTGTCTGAGCGCCCAAACGGGTCACTTTTCACCCATTTCAGCTCGCACCACTCTGGGGGAGCTAGCTGAAATGGTGTGTCGGCAGCTGATCGCGCCCGACAGGAGCAACAATTAAATATCTCCGTCGGGCGCGAAGGGGGCTGGAAACAATTGAATTCCGCCCAGTGTATGATAAACATAATTTAAGAGCCTTTTTTTTCTGCTCTGGTGTACATGCAGCTAGTTTATGTCCTTGCCCATCTTTGCTGCGGTCGTGCCAAAAAGCTCCTCTCTGCGTGCTCTGCTAGTGCTGGGTGACTCTTTCTTGCATCTTTTTTTTTTTTTTTTTTGCAAAAAAAAATGCGTCTAAGCTGCAATGTGATACGACTAGGACACATCAGTGATTCATTTGATATGTGACACTTGTATATCTGAGTGCGATTGAGTCTGAGTCTGTATACAAAGTGCTACAATGTAGCGGCCGCAGCTTTTTTTTCATTCCAAGTTCTGTTGTGCTTCATATACAGACTTCGGTGCACACACATGTACTGTACAAGAGTCACATATCAATCGGCAGAGTCTGCTGGTGCATCCTAGATGCCTTTTCTGCAAAAATAGACGCCCAATGCTAGCAGAGGTGCACAGGACCCGGCGGCTCACTCATGCAAGTCTCGCTGTGTGGTGTGTGTGTGTATATAAGGCCTGACTTAGAGTTGTATGCTGTTCTGATGTTTTCGCAGTTGATCGATTATTGGCCGTCTGAGTTGCACTGCGCATGTGTCAAGGTACATTAACGTAGTCGCTCGCGGTGACTATTTGCAGTCATGGAGCGTGTGGGGGGAAGTAACGAAAAGTCACGGGCGTCTCACCCTGCGACTGTAATCCCATACACAAGCAATAAGGCTCCAGCTCTTAATTCCCACGGCCATTCTGCGTGACCATAGACTCAGTCAGGGCTGTAACAATCGATTGATCTGGGACCGATGGTGCATCTTTGTACAGAGATGCTGCGACATATTAGGCAGATGCTTGCATTTGCAAAGACGCAGGTGGGGCATCTCAATACATCCCCCAGGGTGCTGTGACATTTGCATACATTCGCATCGCAGCTGTGTATACATACGCAGCTGCAGTAAAGTCCAACTGAATCAGGCACAGAGTACATTATTTAAAATGGACCGGCCATCAGGTCTGGTACGTTTTTTTTGTTTTTTTTTGTGCTTGACTACTTAATATTGTCTGCGAGAGAGAGAGCGCGTTCTGGTCAGCGTGTTGTGATCTCTCCTAGGCGAGCTCCCTCCAGCCTGGCTAGTAGTACTGTGATGTACAGCTCACATTGGAATGGGATCTGGCTGCCGGAGTAAAGGTGGCCACACACATACCGATCTGCCCACGATCAGCTGATGTGTACGATTTGTGTACGATTTCCCTTGAAACTCTCCCCGGCAGTTCTGAACACGATCTGCACAAAATTTGGTGTCCAATCTTCATACGATCTCTCCTCATCCAGACTTTCACAGTGCATCACCTCCTAGATTGTCAGATCTGCCCTACTGTACGGCAGATCTGACGATGAGATGTGCGACCAGCAGGGACACTATTCCCCTTGTGCATAGTTCTAAATGTGGCTTTGTTGATAGAAGTGCTTTCAGCAGCACAGATCGAGCTCATCCAGGTTTGTGTGGGTGTTATTTCCATCTCCCTGAAGTGGTGAGCTGGCCACAGACATAGCAATGTGCCCACGATCAGCCAATGTGTACAATTTCCCTTGAAACTCTCCCCGGCAGCTCAGCACACAATCTCCACATGATCTGCACACGATTTGGTGTCCAATCTTCATAGATCTCTCCTGCATCCAGACCTTTCACAGTGCATCGCCTCCTAGATTGTCAGATCTGCCCTACTGCACGGCAGATCTGACGATGCGATGCGCGTCCCTGCTGGTCGCACATCGCATCGTAATCGTGAGTGGGGACTCACGATTTACTCAGGATTTGGCCATATTTTACACAATCTGTAGTTCCAATGTGTCGGAATCGGCCAGGTCGGGTAAAATAACGCGCTGTGTGTGGCCAGCATTAAACTCGCTCCTGCTGTGCGCAATGGAGCTAGCCTGTCCAGGAGAGAGCAGAACGCATCAAGTGTACTGTAAATTGCGCTCTACAGTGTGAGGATATGAGCACAAGGCTCTGGACCATGAATATTTAACATGTGGCCCCCCAAATGCTGCAGAAGTAAACATCCCAGCATGCCCTAATGGCAAAACGATGGCAGGGAATGCAGCTGGGTAATGAAGCGACCTTGGGTAATGAAGCCAATATCACATGAGCACTTTAATTGGTCGAACGATAATTACAATGCCGACAGAAGCGTTTAAAAAAGTAAAATCACTTGGGCACTTCTAATGCTGGAAACGTGTTTGTGCTCTCACCGTTGTCTATATTTGTTACCAGCAACGCTATAGAGGATATATCTACAGCTGGCAGGTATGTGCCAAACTAGCATAATCGTTAAGTCTGTTATATTGGTCTGTCTTATATGGTGACACATTTATTGTCCTTCGGGCCAGGCTGCAGTATGTGCGGAGCCTGTTACAGGCCTTTGTGTGTCTTCGGTGATTGAAATAAAGGCCTACAGGGCTCAGTCTGAAATGACCATTGATCTGCATTGATCAATACATGGTCTGTTTGACATTACCCAGTGAGTTATTCAGTAATGGGATACTTGCCCCAGTAAGGTCTCACATGCAGATAATTAGGGAAGTTTTGGTGATTAATTAATGACCCACTGGAAATGCTATATAGGGAAATAAGTGAATAATCAAATGAATGTGTAAATATGTTTAGTTTGTCTGTTGCAGTTTCTATATCTCGCTAAGGGTCTGATTTTGAGTCTGATGAAGTTACTATGTTATACGCAGTTCAGCGATTTCCCACCCACCCCCGCGCATACATCCAGAGTCTGTGCGCGCAGTTCCAATTTGAGATGCATGGTCTCATGTATGTATTGTAAAGTCGCAGAGGCAATACCGGCCAATGACGCAGACACGGACCCTGCAGCATCTGACTCGGACCCTATAAATGTCTATGCTCCTGATGGGTCGGTTCTGCTATCCCCTCTGCTGATGGCAATAATAAGAACATGTTACTGTACAGATGAGAACGATGATCTCCTAGTTTGCGGATCCCGGAGAGATCATGCCCTGTGCTGCAATGTGGCCTTTTCTTTCCTTTCTGAACGCCTTAGAAATTAAATTAGTTTAGTTTGCTGCTTTTCTACCATAATAGAATAATTATTTTCTCACACAGCTGTCGGTATGGCGGCATTTACACATATTAATGTGCGCCTATTATGCCTAGCGGAGGCTGACCTATTTTATGGGCTGAAAGAACAGTGAACTTTAATAATTCAACGATGCTGAGAGTTGCTAGAACACAAGGCACCTTGGGCCTGTTGCAGTTTTGATCGTAATTGCGCACACACAATAACGCCACACTTAAAAAAACAGCGCTTTTCTACTTCAGGGTCCATAGGGTATCCACAGGATACCTTGGGGTATAGGTGTGACGTCAGTCGCAGGGCACCAAAGAGTTAAGCTTTCAGCCTCCCAGGATGCACTAGGTCCCCCTCCTATACCCCGCCCCCGGGCCAAGGCACCTCAGTTTAGTTTGGTGCCCGGCCGGCGTCGGGTGCACCTGTCGGAGTGGGGGCTAGAAGAGCCCCTGAAGCTTTCTTCAGTGCAGCTGTGGCTGCACATCTGGATGTACAGCATGGACAGTCAGTCCTGACGTCCATGCTGTCTTCCCTACACCCCCGCCGGTACCAGAACGCCGGTACCGATCCGGGGATGCTGGTGAGCATCTGGGGTCACAGCTAGCGGTGACCCCAGATGTTCCGGACCATGGTCGGATCCAAGGGGGACAAAGGTAAGCAGCGGGGTCCCGCGGTGGGTCCCCGCTGGTCACATGGTCCTGAGTCCCCAGGCAGGGGGCTCCCTGGGGACTGGCCGCAGCGTGGAGCCAGGTACTGAACCTGCGCTTTCCACTACCCCCTGGGACAGCGGACCGCAGCAGAGCGGTAGCGCTGCGGCGTCCCAGGGGTTAAATGCATGCCAGGGGAGCGCGCCTTCCCTGTCTCACAGCCGGCGCCTCCCCCGCTGCACACAGCCCTCTCTGCACTGTGCTGACTGGTCCTGTGTCAGCGCTCCTCCCCCAGGCCAGCTTCTCTCTGCTCCTCGGCGGCCATCTTCTCTGCAACGCATGGTGAACGCTGCTGGAAGTCTGGAAGGAAGCATCGTGGTCTGGGTCCCCCCGCATACCTCTCCTCCGCTGTGGCTCAGGTCTGTGTATGCAGCGCTGTGTCCTACCAGGCCCTGTGTCTGTGTAGTTGAGTGATCAGCGCTGTTAGTGCAGGAATTGTTATTTCTCTGCATTGTATGTGACTGTGCTAGCGCTGCCTGTAACTTTTCTTCTCTAAACTGTCAGCTTTATTACTGTCCCTGTTCTTTCTGCTAAAAGCCCTTGCGGTGCGGTGCTGCAGGGTGGTCTCTCGCCTATTTAATACTTAATTGGTGAGAGAGGTCACATACGTGGTGCCATCATGTCTGAAAGTGATTTTCCCCTCCGGCTACAGTGTACCACGTGCAAAGTACCGTTAGCGGAGGGGGAGGGTAGCGCGGAGGGCCTTTGCCGGCAGTGTTTGTCCATGGCGCGGCCTATTACGGTTACAGCACCGGTACAGGAGCCGCCCTGGGCTTGTTTCGCTCAGGCGTTAACAGCTTTAGTGGGCCAGTTAGCTCCGCAGCCCGCGTTTACTCCGATGGGTTTGTCCCAGCAGTCTGTGGTGTCGTCACCCATGCAGGGGTTCCCACGACAATTGGTGGTACCCCACAGTCTCCCTATTTCCCCGCTCCCGGGTTCTCAGGAGCCAGCGTGGGTTAACTCCCTGACGAGTTCTGTACAGCACTTGTCGGATGTGTTGCAAGGGGAGTCTGTGATGCGGCCTCAAAAGGCCGGTGGCGTCTCTGTCCGCTCCTTATGAGGATGACGAAGGGACGTCTGATGATGGGGAGATTCTGGATCCTTACGATCAGGAACCTCTCCATACTAAGGACGCTGATGCGAAGTCCAAAGTATATATTCCTGGACTTATTCGGGCGGTCCGCACAGCCTTGGTGATTGAGGACGAAGTTCCCCCAGCGGCTAAATCTAAGTATGCCTTTTTCAAAGATGTGAAGGGCGATGCCACAGTCTTTCCTCTTTCGGGTCAGTTGGTGGACCATTTAGAGGAGGCGTGGAAACAACCTGGCAAAAGATACCAGCCGCAGAGACGCCTGGCGGTGGCTTATCCGTTCGCGGATAATTATTTTGCTAAGTGGGAATCCCCTCCACAGGTGGATTCTCACGTGACCCGTCTTGTCCGTAGTGCCACATTGCCGATGCCATCCATGTCCTCCCTTAAGGATGCTACGGACCGCAAGGTAGAAATCTGCCTGAAGTCCGCTTATTCCCTTGCAGGGGGGGCAGCACGGCCGGCTATGGCCATTTGCTGGGTTGCCAGAGCGATGGAGCGCTGGGCGGATTCATTAGAGGCTTCTTTTGAATCCGACTGTCCGGCCGAACAGGCGGAGTTGATTGGCAATCTCCGTGATTCGGCCACCTACATCAACGAGGCGGCTCTAGACATTAGTACTCTGGTGTCTAGAATTTCTTCAGCAGCGGTAGCTGCTCGTCGCACCTTGTGGCTGCGATCCTGGAAGGCGGACGCAGATTCCAAGAAAGGTCTGGAAGCGTTGCCGTTTACCGGAGAAGTTCTCTTCGGTCCGGATCTGGATAAGATTGTGGCCACGCTGGCGGCAGCCAAATCTGCTTGTCTCCCGTCGGCCGCTGCTCCTTCTGGTTCTGGACCATCGTCCTTTCGGTCATCTAGGGCCCAGGGCAGGCCCAAACCACAGTCGTTTCCTCGACAGGCTGGCCCTAAGAAATCGGTCAAGCCCCGGAAACAGGCATGGAGTACCAGACGTCCGGCCCCCAAGCCAGATGACAAGCCTGCGGCCTGACGGTCCGGGTCTCCCCTTGGGGGATCCCAGGGTGGGAGGCCGCCTGCTGCAGTTCTCCCGGTGTTGGTCGTTCACTACGACAGACACTTGGGTTCTGGAGGTGGTCTCCCACGGGTACGCCCTCTCCTTCCGGCACAGACCCCCGGCTCGATTCTTCACCACGGGTCTACCATCAGACCGGAACAAGGCTACGGAGCTGCGGAAGGTATTGCCCACTATGCTCCAGGCTGGAGTTATAGTGCCTGTTCCATTCTCCCAGAGGGGCCAGGGTTTCTATTCAAATCTATTTTTGGTACAGAAACCCAATGGGTCATATCGTCCGATTCTCAACCTCAAAGCACTCAACAAGTCTTTGCGGGTCCCGAAGTTTCGGATGGAGACCCTACGGTCCATCATTCTGGTGCTGGAACCTGGGGACTACATGGTGTCATTGGACATACAGGACGCTTACCTGCATGTCCCTATTCTTTTGCGCCATCAAGAGTTCCTTCGGTTTGCAATCCGCAGCGACCACTTCCAGTTTCGGGCGTTACCTTTTGGCCTGGCGACAGCACCACGTGTTTTCACCAAGGTGATGGCGGTCATGGCGGCTTCTCTGCGGCTGCAAGGAGTCCGCATGTTGCCGTACTTGGACGACCTGTTATTGGTGGCAGGTTCTCCAGAGCTCCTGTTACACCACTTGGACCTGACCATTGCACTGCTGCAACGGCACGGCTGGCTAATCAACTGGCAGAAGTCCACTCTAATCCCGTCTCGGAGGATTCTGCATCTTGGAGCCTTATTGGTCTCGGGACAGCAAAGGATCTTCGTGAAGGAGGACAAGATCTCTGCTTTACAGTCAAGGGTGCGCAGTTGTCTGCACAGCCGCCGGGTGTCCTTACACTCGGCGATGAGGTTACTGGGCTCCATGGTGTCGGTGTTCGACATGGTGGAATACGCCCAGTTTCACTCCAGACCTCTGCAGCACCTGATCCTGTCCAAGTGGAACGGGCTGCCTCAGTCTCTGAAGTTCCAGACGATTGTGCTCACCCCGGAGGTTCGCCTGTCCCTTGCGTGGTGGTTAAAGACGACCCACCTCAACAAGGGACGTCCGTTCTGGGTTCCAAATTGGGTCCTGTTGACAACGTACGCCAGTCTTCGGGGCTGGGGAGCAGTTTCGGGTCCACACTTGTTCCAGGGCAGGTGGACGCCGACAGAAGCGGAGCTTCCAATAAATATCTTGGAACTCCGTGCGGTCTTCAATGCTCTCCTGCAGGCACAGCGGTTTCTCCAGGGTCACCCGGTGCAGGTCCAGTCGGACAATGCTACCACCGTGGCCTACATAAACAGGCAAGGAGGAACTCGCAGTCGGGCGGCTCTCGTAGAGGTCTCTCGGATCCTGGTTTGGATAGAGCGCAATCTTCCGGCCATATCAGCGGTCTTCATCCCGGGAGTGCTAAATTGGGAGGCGGACTTTCTAAGTCGCCAGGACGTTCATCCAGGGGAATGGTCCCTGCACCCGGACGTTTTTCAACTACTGGTGGACAGGTGGGGTCTTCCAGAAATCGACCTCATGGCGTCCCGGCACAACAACAAGTTGCCGGTGTACGGGTCTCGCACAAGAGACGAAGGGGCGTCTCTGGTGGATGCTCTGTCCGTCCGGTGGACGTTCAGGTTCGCATACCTGTTCCCTCCGGTCTCCCTTCTTCCACGGGTAATCCGGAAATTCAAACAGGAAGGAGGGACGCTCCTGTTGATAGCTCGGATGTGCGCACCTTTATGCAAGGTGTTCTCCGTATTCAGCCGCCCTTTGTTCCACCTGTGGCGCCTTGGGATTTGGCTGTGGTCCTGAGGGCTCTCCAGGGACCGCCGTTTGAACCACTGGGCTCAGTGGATATTAAATGGCTAACAGCTAAGACTGTTTTCCTTCTGGCCATTGCTTCGGCCAGACGTGTTTCTGAGTTAGGGGCTCTTTCTTGTAGACCCCCTTTCTTGGTTTTTCATGGGAACAGGGCAGTGCTCCGCACTCGGGCCGAGTTTCTTCCCAAAGTTGTTTCCCAGTTTCATGTTAACGAGGAAATAGTTGTTCCGGCCTTTAACTCACCGGGTCTTTCCATGGGTGAGGCCTCTTTGGATGTTGTGCGGGCCTTAAGGACTTATGTTGACCGCACTTCTTCGTTTAGGAAGTCTCGGACGCTTTGTTTGTCCTCTATGGCTTCTGTTAAAAGGGTTGGCCTGCTACAAAGCAAACTTTGGCAGCCTGGATCCGTATGGCTATTTCTGAAGCTTATCTTCATGAAGGCCTGCCGGTCCCTCCTTCTCTGAAGGCTCATTCCACTAGGTCTGTGGGTCCTTCGTGGGCAGCTCGACGTGGTGCCTCGGCAGTTCAGATCTGCAAGGCTGCTACGTGGTCTTCTGTCCATACCTTCGTGAGGTATTACAGGTTTGACACCTTCGCCTCTCAGGATGCTTCCTTCGGGCGGCGGATTCTCCTTTCTGCACAGGAGCGTCCCCACCCTTAAAGGATACTGCTTTGGGACATCCCCAAGGTATCCTGTGGATACCCTATGGACCCTGAAGTAGAAAATATGAGATATAGAACTTACCCTTGTTATCTCTATTTCTACGAAGTCCATAGGGTTCCACAGGACTCCCGCCCTGTCGCACCTGTGCTGCAGATGGGCTTTGCTCTGGTCACCGGTTTTCCGTCTCCCTCTGGTGAGAATGTGATTCTTGTATGTGTCCAGATCTTTGTTCTCTCTCTTCCTTCTCCTCCTCCGGCCTATGGCTTGGTAACTAACTGAGGTGCCTTGGCCCGGGGGCGGGGTATAGGAGGGGGACCTAGTGCATCCTGGGAGGCTGAAAGCTTAACTCTTTGGTGCCCTGCGACTGACGTCACACCTATACCCCAAGGTATCCTGTGGAACCCTATGGACTTCGTAGAAATAGAGATAACAAGGGTAAGTTCTTACCATATCTCATATTTTACGCCTACATGTCGAGGTGTATGCGTTGCAAGATGCGTGCAGGTCTGCACTCGAATTACATCAGACGTATGTAACATATACTTACACGTTTTCAACTATTTGTTTTACTTAAGAAACAATCACAAAATTTGACCATAGTTGGAATTAATGGCTGAGTTCTAGGTATGTCCTCTGTAGGGTTCCAACTCAGCGGTTATCAGTATGAGTATCCGTACAAGCTCCAGGGACTTCACTGTTACAAAGCTTATAATACACAAAATACTTGTGTGTGAGGCTGGTTTACCTCTCCTGAATCCTAATCCTTTCATGATCTTTATTATGTGATTTGTGTACTGCGGCTTCTCTGTAATCACTTGTTTTGCTGTCATTTCTTTTTTTCCTCTTTCTTTGTTTATATGCCCAATGTTGTCTTGTACACTAGTCTTCATGCCAAGTTCATATGTAACCGTGTTACATTTTGATATTTTAATGACTTATCCTAACTCCGAATATACAGACATTTGGGGGGGGGGGGGGGTAATTCAAGATATCTTTATTAGTTGCATGATGTCAAATCTACCTTATGTTTGCTTTTAGTTGTTTTTGTGTATTTACATATATGTTCTCTTGAAAAGGCCATAAAAAATATTCAATCAAAAAAAGAAGAAAGGACACAATCCTAGTTAGAATTTAGTTAAATGATGGTAGCGCCTATTGGCTTCAGAGAGGAAGATTGCAGTTGGCCAATGAGAAGCGGCTAGCTAGGGATGACTAACGTCCTCTTCATCAGCGGGAATATGCAGCGGCCCTCAGCCGGTAATGACCTGGCTTGTGACAGGTGTGTATGCGTCTCTGTGACGGCCTGCATCTATTTATAATTACGGCTTTGTGCTCCACTGTGTCAGTTTGTGGCTTCGTCCCTACCTCTGTCCCCCGCATATCACCTCCCCTGTCATAAACACTGCAAGACAATCACACAAGAGGACCGGTCCCAGCCTCCCACCAGATAGGTACATACTCTACCCTCCTATGGACATTAGATAGCTACATACTCTACCCTCCTATGGACACTAGATAGCTACATACTCTACCCTCCTATGGACACTAGATAGCTACATACTCTACCCTCCTATGGACACTAGATAGCTACATACTCTACCCTCCTGTGGACATTGGATAGCCACATACTCTACCCTCCTGTGGACATTAGATAGCTACATACTCTACCCTCCTGTGGACATTCCAACGTTCCAGCTGCTTTATCCCTGCATACTGCTAAATCATGGGGACACCGATCTGCAGGAAATGACGTGTAAACAAACATTTATAAATAAGTAATAGGAATCATTGGTACTTGTGTACTTTACGGACTCCATTGCAGAGAGAACCCAATGAATGTTTTAAATGGTACTTGTGTACTTTACGTACACAAGTACCGAAAGTTGTCCCCACCTAAAGAAGAAATTTGTCCCCTCGCTGCGCTCGCCACGCTTCGGGCTCGGTGGCTCGCTACGCTCGCCACAAGGTTATGTTCCCCCACTATGCCCACTTGGATGGTAGGGAATGACGCTGGACACTGGGGAATGACGCTGGACACTGACTGATGACGTCAGGGTCCTCTCCGTGAAGGGGATTTAGACATTACCATGATTGATGATGATGATAATAATAATGAGTGTAGGACACTTGGGTTCTCTCTGCAATGAGTCCGTAAAGTACACAAGTACAGAATCATTCAATGGGCAACATTTCTTATCACCTTCTTGTGTATCTTTCTTTCTAAATAGGGAATATGTAAAAATAGAAGTACACATTAAATCGAAGAAATTGTTTTTATCTTCTAAAAAGACGTTTATTAATACGTTGTGTAAAATGAAGTCTAGTTGAACTGTTGCTGCCTAATTGATTAGGAAATGATCTAGTTGTGAACCCTCTGCAGATGGCAGCATGATGACCACGAGCCTCAGCCCAAAACACAGAGCAAGACCTCTTTCTTTAGTAAAATCTCTTGCAGAGTTCAGTTAGATTTCATTGTACACATCCTGTAATAATAATATCTGAATCAACCTCCATCCTTTGGCCCAGTACAGCTGTGTATCTATATGCTGCTCTGTCTGCTTCACTCCTGCTGGGCTGGAAACACTAACCCTAAGAAAAGCAATTCATCTTGTTGAAGGGAATGGCCGAGCTGTCCTGTGTGCTTAGGAATCGCACCAACACTGAGTAATGTTTCTATGGCTTGTTGTCCTCCCATGCCCTGCCTTATTATGAGCTATACGTTTTCTGCGCTGTCTGTGTTATGCCCTTTGTCAGTGCCAGTGGACCCCCTTGTGGCACCGTATAAAAACGCTAAATGCCATATTTTCACATTTTTTTTCCTCCTAGTACCTACAAGACATGTAATGCAAAACCGATTGTAGTTTTAATTTCCACATATATTGTTACGTGCAGGTGCTTTCTCTGGTGGGTCGGTGCCCCTGTGTAGGGGGTGTAGTTCCAAACAAGTGTGCCTAGTCTATCTGCTGCCGGACGTGGCAACTGAAATGGCACACTCTGAGATCCACCATGGGGACAGCCTCCGTAGAGATCTTTATTATAGACCCTTGTTCTCAAGCACAGAGAGCTGCGGCATACATGAGAGAGTAATCTAGACGAGGGGTAGGCAACATGTGGCACTCCAACTGCTGTGGAACTACGCATCCCAGCATTCCCTGTAACCGTTCGGCTATTCAAGCATGCTAAAACTGTGACCAGGCATGCTAGGGTGTGTAGTGTCACAGCAGCCAGAGTGACGCAGGTTGCCTACCCCTGATCTAGACTATAAATATGGGTGGTGACGTGGTAAGCATTGCTGCCTTGGGTCCCATCTGCATGAATTTTGTCCTCTTTATATTTGCATGGACATACTGGTATGCTATTTGTCATCTCCCTGAATTAGCCCTAGTATGAGGGATTTAAGTTCCACTGGAATGGAAATTAGATTGATGTGAATTACTAAACCTCGTTTGATTGCACAGCGTTTTGTATAGGTTGGTGCCATATAAATAAAGAACAAGAGCTGGTATTTAACTACTTTTTGTTATACCTGCTACCTTTCCCTGTCAGAGATGGCTTCGGCTTTATTACATATGCAGCTGGGTTGTTTCCTTATCTGAGAGCTTGATTTAGGGCCTGATTCAGAGCCGGACGCAAGTGGCTGCTCGTTCGCTCCGAGCGATGTTTGCCCAACTGCGCATGTGTACGGTTCGTAATACGCATGCGCGAACCAGTCAGTGCGGCTGAAAATCGTGTGCTCGCAAAATAGCGAATGCCTGCTATTTTGAGTGACAGAATGAGGCGTATGTGGGTGGTAACAGGGGAAGGTGCTTGAAAACGGGGAGTGGAGATCCGATCGCAGGCGTGCTTAAAGGTCAAAACGGGCGTTTTATGGGTGTGCATATTTAAAACATCAGCGTCATTGACAACGTCACTGGGGTTTTTTTTAGCCAGAACTGCTCGCAAAATTGTGGTAGCAAAAAACAACCACAAGAATAGCGAGCAGTTCATACCCTGTTCGATGTACTCGATTAATCTAATAAATAGCGGACATGACGTAGGATGCGAGCGGCCAGGGGGCGTAGTTTCCCAAAAAACGAATGCAAGTTTTGTTCGCTCATTCAGACCTAGAGGCGTGAACAGACCGCAAACAGCGAACGGTTCATTTGAATAGCCAGCCCCTATTTTTTGGACGAGCGAGCGCAAATAGCGACCGGCTCTGAATCAGGCCCTTAATGTTTTGCATATTCTCAAATGATCTACATAATAAACCTGCTATAGCATGTCCTGAGATAGGTATGTGCAGTGGGTGCTCACCCCCTATTCCCTCTCCACCATCTGCTCACTGCTGCACCGCTGACTGGACAGGAGAGGGGAGAGCATTGTAGCACCAGGCCTGGCACAGGGTAAGTATAGCAGGGGGGATGGGGTGACACTGCGTATATTGGGTTCATATATCTGGTTGTCTAGATAGGATAGGGGAGAACCCTTCAGTGCCAGACTCAGCACTGGGTAAGTATAGCGGGGTGGGGTGGGCTTAGGTGTCCCGGCATTTCCCTGGTCCATGTTACATATGTTCTAGATCTAATTGAACATTGTAAATACGCTATGAAACAGCAGGGGGTTTGTGTCTCTTTCTGATTCTCTTCTAAGCATTGTAATAAGAAATATTCAGAAAACTTCTGATGATTTCCGTAGTAAATTATGTAGTTACTGTAGTGAATTCCAGAGATGGAAGTTCCTGGGCAGAGACAGATGGTCGTCATTACTTCTCATTTTTTTTCCATCCTGACTAAAAACCACTCATTTCCTTAACACTGGTTTCCTACTGCAAAGAACAAACTCTATCTCGCCTAATAGAAATATTTCTGATGAAGCCTAACCCATTAATTACAAGCATCCAGTGTTCTGATTACTCCTGTTCTCCTCCCCGGTTGCCCCATTGGCTATTATTCCATCATCTTTTCACATACTGCTTTCTCCGCCTGTTCCTATGACGACCAATGGGTATTACATAGTTTACATTTCCAGTACTTCCGCAGCCCTCGTTGTCCATTCAGTCACTTATGCAGGCCCATTGGCTGTATTCTCCCTGCACCCTGGTGTGTGGTGGTAAGGGACAACAAGGACTACGGTTCATCAGGCCACTCTCTCTGTACACAACTTGGGCTACTCTCCAAGTCCTATATGGAGAGGGCTGGAAGGCTAATTGTAGATGTAATAATAGTCTATCACCTGCCCAACCCAGGTGCAGAAGAGGCTCAGTATATATGTTTATTGTGAATAGTGGAGACCGTGATGGTGACTAGCTTCTATTGGTGACCTATTTTTGTTTTTTCATTTCGTTGTCTTTGCAGAATGTATGACAACATGTCCACAATGGTGTTTCTGAAGGAAGATAAGTTGGAGAAACTCACCCAAGATGAGATCATTTCTAAGACCAAGCAGGTGATTCAGGGCCTGGAGGCCTTGAAAAACGAGCACAATTCCATCTTGCAGAGCCTACTGGAAACCTTGAAGTGTTTGAAGAAAGATGACGAGAGTAACCTGGTGGAAGAGAAATCCACCATGATCCGCAAGTCTCTGGAGATGCTGGAGCTTGGTCTTAGTGAAGCACAGGTAATTCGGAGCTGTACTACCTTCCTGAAATGCAGTTCCAAAATGCACTTTTAGAATATAGCTGGGTTGGTACCATCCCCTAACTGCATATTTGTATCCAACCTGAAAGCTGCCCTGAAACATGGACATTTGTCTGTGTATAAAACCCTCCTGTGTGAAGAGAGTTGGGGATGCGTGCGATCAGCCATTTTGAACTCCGTCTACCTTGCAGTATGTTCAGTTGATCATGTTGATTGCTTAATCACTTATTAAAATAGTTATGCATTTTCAGCAATCCTTGTGATCGTTTTAGAAAATGGTGATTGGAATGACGTACAGTGATTTTATTGTTACACTAGTTATAAAAGATTTTTTATTAAAAAATGTAACGAGTTGCTCCTTTGAGAGGTTACAGACAGGAAGTCTGGTGTGCTTAGAATAGAATAAGAATCTCTCCTCATGACCACACCTTGTATCTTCTATATAATGTTCGTTTGAGTTCCAGGGGACTTTTTTGTATATCACATTAGATATAAAATATTAAAACATTTTAGCAATGGAAAAAAACAGGAATATACTTCTTCATAGGAAAAAGAAAACAAGCAAAGAAAACAAATGGCAAATTGCAGACGCTGAAATCCCTCAGGGGTTATTGCTTATGCTGGGCATACACGGCAAGATAAAATGTCTGTCAGACCGACAGACATTTTATCTGGCCGGCTGCCAGCCGCAGATGTCCGCGGCATACACTGTGAGAGAAATCTCAATGTATAGCCCGACATCTGCGCTCCGCCCCCGGGGGAGGAGACATATCCCTGTTCCTTCCACAGGAAATGTCTGTCTGTCGGCCGCGCTGGGCATACACTGCCCGATGCGGCCGACAGTTACCGGGTAAATATCGCATCGGAAGAGCATGCTGGACAATCCAGCATGCCCAACGGAGCAATATTTAACCCTCGGTCGCCCCCCCCACACTACAATTATTGCGGCGATCCGCCGATATCGGACGGATCGTCCCGATAATTGCAGCGTGTATGGCCAGCATTATTAGTGATTGGAGCACATAGTCTGGAACACACTTATATTTGTTATAATTAGTTTTTATTGCTACAAGTGTTTTCCCCTCATAGCCTAATACTGCAGCCGGCATCTTGTGACTTTTGCGCTGGTTTCCGCAGGTGATGATGGCCTTATCGAACCACTTGAATGCAGTTGAGTCTGAGAAGCAGAAACTGAGGGCTCAGGTCCGCCGGCTGTGCCAGGAGAACCAGTGGCTGCGGGATGAGCTGGCCAACACCCAGCAGAAACTTCAGAGGAGTGAACAGTCTGTGGCTCAACTAGAGGAGGAAAAGAAACATCTAGAGTTCATGAATCAGCTGAAAAAATATGATGACGATATTTCTCCATCAGTACGTAACGTTTTTTTTTTGGATGTTTTTTTTTTTTTTTTTATTTGCTGAAGATTTTTTACTGTGGTTGTTTTTTTATTTTCCATTTTTTTGTGTATATTGTTTACCTAGGTGCCATGATTCCTCATGTTAAAATGTTTACTTGATTATCCAAATTGATCTATGTTGGTCTTTAATTGCCATCTACTAAAGCGATGCCCGGACCACTCCACACCCTCTGCCGCTCGTCCATATAACCATTCCTGGGGCTGATTCAAAGTGACTGTAGTTGCTGGCAGCATCAGAAACCGGATTTATTGTCCTATGCTACTGCACGAATCCATAGGGCTAATGCGGGGGATTGTGCGTCTGCTGGCGGAGACCCGTGCCACCCATTGATTTGTTTTGAAATTTCTCCGTACACACGACTCAGGGAGCTTTTAATTCATGCCCATGACACTGCCACAAGTAAGGGCAGTTCCGTGCGCAACCCGAAACTACCAGTTTCACAGCTAGACGGATGCATCCGAGTTCCATATGACTCAGAATAGAACGGGGATACGCAAAAATGGCGTATATTGGCATCTGCACATGCGCTGTATGTTAAGCAATTTAGTATCGGCTGCTCTGTGTTCAAGCTGTGATTGTATCCTAGTAGCACCAAGCTCCCCCAGAGTCATTGTTACACTGACCTTTGTGAATACTACAGTGCGCCCTGGACCCCAGTGCGCTACACTAATATATAGTCCTAAAATTAAATTAATTTCTCCTTTATATGTGGTTAGAAGGATGCATATCGCAGGTGGTAAACTGCAGTTATGAGGCAAGTCTGCTTCGGGAAGTTGATAGGACTGGCCTAAGGGCTAATTAATCAGGAAGTTAATTGGACTGGCCTAAGGGTTAAGTAATGTAGTAAAGATGTTGTTAGTCACGTAGTGTGTTCTCATATCTGTGTATTTTACCTTCGCACATGCCCCACCGTTCGTCATTACAAGAGCCTACACAGCAGTCACACTATATTCACTCCCTCATAATGGGGCCCATGCACAGGCAGCCTGAGCACTGAATGACCAAATCCTTTGGAGCACATATAGGTTAAAGACTGTAATCTGATCTCTGTCCTCATTCAATCGTGTTTTCTTCTGCACCCCCGATCTGCAGCTAGACCGTCTCACACTCCTCACTAGAGCATAAATATGACCTTTAGATTCAGCTTGAAAGTGCTCACTGCATGTCTGCATCTAGATTGTGTTAGTGTGTTTTCATCTCCATTGGTTTAAATTGAAAATGAATATGGTAACTGTATATTGAGCAGTTGTTAAGTCTCACTTATAATAAACCAGGTATCTCTGTTTTTTTTTTCAGGATGATAAAGACAGCGACTCCTCTAAGGAGCCTCTAGATGACCTCTTCCCTAATGACGATGATGACCAAGGACCAGGAAGTAAGTGTCCTGTCACATGACATAGACTTTATCTCCTCAAATAAAACTTCTTACTGAATTGTTGAATGTGAGAATATAAAAAATCTCAAACGAGATGAGAATATGTTGGGTATTTTTTTTTATACCAGACAGAGAAACTGGACAATCCCGTTTAAGTCTTAGGGGGTGATTCAATTGTGTTTTGGGCGGCTATTTGTTTTGGGTGCCCAATGGAGAAATTCAATTGCTGCTCCGTGTTGCTCCGTTCGGGTGCAATAGGCGCCGGCATTTCCTTTCGCACCCTCACGAGGGTGCTAGAAAAAAAGTGCGATTAAACTCGGGGGTTAGGGCACCCATAAAGCAGCAGTTTGGGCGCCCTAACCAGGACTTTAGACTGGTGTAGCCATTTTACACCGCTAAACCCAGTATAATAGGGTGCGATGACCCCGATAATCATTTGGGTGCCCAGAATAATTGAATTGCAACACCATTAATTATAGCCACCCACAGCACAATTGAATCGCCTTACCCTAGGGCAGGGTAGTGTGCCTTGAGGACCGAGGTTGGTAATCACTCCCCTAGGGTATGATCAGAGTGGTAATTCAGTTGCGGCCAGAGAGCCACAGATTTTAGAAGCATGATTCATTTGTCGTCATTTGCTCTCTTGCATGATTATTACATCTGATTAATCCAATGCACTGTTTCCAGTACAACAACAGCACAGCAGTGCGGCCGCTGCGGCCCAGCAAGGCGGCTATGAGATCCCTGCACGGTTAAGGACCCTCCATAATCTGGTGATTCAGTACGCCTCCCAGGGCAGGTATGAGGTGGCTGTACCTCTCTGTAAGCAAGCCCTGGAAGACCTGGAGAAGACCTCAGGCCACGATCACCCAGATGTTGCCACAATGCTGAACATCCTGGCTCTGGTATACAGGTCGGTAGCATCCTAATAGTATAAGGGCCAGATCTGTGTAGTTGCAGCATAGAGCAGAGGGGTGGCAGCCCGGCTGTGGCTTTCCAGCCGTTGTGCGGCAGAGGTTCAGAGCAATTGCAGAGCCACAGGTTGCTTAAACCCGCCATAGAGACACTGGGACTGGAGGTTATTGGGACTCCAGTATTGGTCATTTAGATATATAAATACAAGGCTAACATGTATAATTCTGTGACAAATATGATCGTTCATCTTCAGTTGTTTAGCAAAACTTTCTTCATTTCCAGGGACCAAAACAAATACAAAGATGCTGCCAATCTATTAAATGATGCTCTGGCCATTCGAGAAAAGACTTTGGGAAAAGATCACCCAGCGGTGAGTGGTCCATTTCTTTATCATGGTGTGTTATCCTCCCTACACCATATTCCCCCCCCCCCCCCCCCCCCCCCCCTTCCTAACTAGAAGTGTGTTACATTCTAATGTTACACTCAACGGGAGAGATTGCTAATCACCAGGCCGGTTCCTTGCAGCAGCAGGTGGTAGGGTTCTGCAGCCATGTGCACTGCTACTAGTCATCTGTAATGAGTCACTCACAAAAGCAGCAAGCCTTATTGGGGAAGTGTCGTTGGCTGGGTAAATTCAACATCTACCTACCCCCCCCCCTCCTCCCTCCCACCACAAAAAAAACAGCCAACAACTACTATTAGTGTTATGGTGCATACACACGGGACGATCATCAACTATATCGTTGAACGATCTCCCGGGTGTGCTGGATGATTGACATCCATCATCCAGCACACCACCAATCCACTAACGATTGCGGGTCCCTATAGTGACCTGGTCGATATCGACCAGGTTGGCCTGCATGCACAGTCGATGGATGATATCTTTATCGTCCAATACGTGCCCGCGCATTGCAGGTTGTTGGTGGGTTGGAGGCACCGAAAAATGCACGATATTAACGATATGATCGATATCGTTCATATTGTGCATTTTAATCATACCGTGTGTATGCACCATTACTGGGCTCCTATTTTGTTAACAATCTTTTTTTATTTATTTCTTTTTGTTTCTTTGCTTTCCCTTCCTTCCCTGAAATGGTTAGTTTGGCCTTGTGTAAATGGTAACCTGTATGTTTATCATTTGTACCCGTAAATGGGAGCTGTTTGGAATTACATACAGATGTCATGTGCATAGACACTGTAATATGCTCTTCCCTTTCATGTAACAGATTTAGCACATGTTTGTATGTGAACTGCTTTCATTTTATGTTACGTAGTGCATAGCTTGGATTGTTTACTCACATTGAAATAATGAATTTATGCTGGTTTGGGATTAACCATATCCTACATGTTTTGCTGCACATTTGTAGAAATGAAAGCAAAATAACCCTGTAAGCAGGAAATATATTGATGAAAGACTTTGACTGTCTTCAATGTGGCGGTTTCATACCCTTTTTTGTAAACCAATTGTACGATCTTTATTTGGTGTAAAGTTGCTTTAACCAAATATTGCTGCTTTTCACCATTTGATTTTGTTATTGTATAATCTTAGCATAAAAATTGTTCTCTATTTTAAAAACAAAAATGTGGATTACTATACTGAGGGGATGATTTATTTCTGATTATTAAGGTTCAATAAGATATGTACGCATTTCTATAAACTCTTTAATTGACTCATAGCAACGCAACTTCATAAGTTATGCCTAACAAGCCTGCTCTTGTAAAGGCCAGTTATTCTAGGTGGCAGCAATAATAAATTCAGAAAGTGTTACACCCAATTTGCAAGGTGAGCTGAAAATGTATTTTTTATTTTTTTTAAAGATCCTAAAAACATTTGCTGCACTGCAGATACACATGCAACATATAGCGCCCCCCAGTGTTACAGAACAGTATGTTTCATGATTCTGAGCCATCCAGTGCCAGCATGAGAAGTATGGGGGGACATGTAGTTGAGCAATAGTGAGTGAGGCGTCACTGTCGTTTTTAATCTTCACAGTCGTTTGTAGTCTCCTACTTTTGTAGGAGCATAATCAGTATTTCATTTAGGTGCCTCTCTTCCAACAATGATCTCCCTCTATGCTAACATTTTAGTGACTGCTTTGTATGCTTTTTGGAAATCTGATGAAGTTACAGAGCTGATGCTCTTTTATACTGCGGTGCTAATTGCTGCTATTTTTTCCTCCACAGCTCAGCCTGAATTGATTTATTTTTTCTTCCTACAATGATCTATGCTTGCCCTTGGGGACCCTGTGTACTTTGATGTGATTGTGCTGAGAATGCTGCCTGTGGATATTAAGCAATGTCTTCCCCCCCCCCCCCCCCCCCCCTGCAGGTTGCAGCTACACTTAATAACCTGGCGGTCCTCTACGGGAAACGGGGCAAGTACAAGGAAGCAGAACCATTATGCAAAAGGGCCTTGGAGATCCGGGAAAAGGTAAGACTGGGAACCCCAAGTTACTGCATCTTATAAGACCATGTGGGTGAGACACTACTTTTGTGTTAATCAGTTTGCCTGTAACTCTTTACCTGCCGTCAATAGCAGAGATTCTATGATTTCTGAGAGAGGTTTGGCTTTTGTTTAGTAACTCAGTACAGTATTCTAACATTTTGCATAAGATGACCACTTGGGGGCACTATTGCACTGGCATGTATAATTAAGGAACCAGTCTAGCAATTTGTATATGTCCCCTATGCACAGCATTTTGTTGACTGAACCAATATGAGATTGCAGTAATTCCATGGAGGTGTCCATGTGTTCTGACACCTCCATGATCTCGCTGCTTCTACCCTGTGGGTTCTATGTGCTAAGTAATATCCATGTTTTACTGAATACTTAGATAAACATGAAAATAGAAATGGATATAGCTTGTCTTTGCTGAGCAATATACGTTTCTAGCTTCCCTTTACTTGGTCAGTGGACAGTCTGCCAGATTCATCAGGGTGTCCCTTGAAGCTGATTGGACGGCAAGGCTCACGCTGGTCATTTAGACATCTATCATCGGGCAAACATGCTGGACAACCTGAAGGTAACGTCAGGTTGAGCATATATGCAGATGATTTATGACCCTGCACTGAATGACTGCTCGTTCAGTGCAGGCACATCACAGGCTGACAAATGACTGCCCGATTACAATGTCATAATCGTGCAGTCGTTTTCATGTCTTTAAGTGGATGGGCACCTTAAGGCTCTGCATCTCTGGCTGTATGTATCTTTATAGTGTAAAGCTTTATACAGTCAGCTACAAGGATAACTTATGCGGGCCTCACATCTACAGCCCCGATTCCCTGTCCTGACGATCGGCCATCAAAAAAGCCAGTCTACAGACATTAATAGTTGCCGATACATCGGTGGACAGCGAGAAAACAGCATGTTAAAAATCCCCAACTTGCTGATCCTGATCATTTTTTTTGGTCGGGATAGTTAAATCAGATTTAGCTTTTATTTTCCCTTTTTTATACGAGTGGTGTAATGTGTGATTACATAGTAGATGTTTCTGTACCATTACTGTAGCGTTATATTGATCGTCGGTTTCTGTGCAGGTGCTGGGGAAAGATCACCCCGATGTAGCTAAGCAGTTGAACAACCTGGCCTTACTCTGCCAGAACCAGGGGAAATATGAAGAGGTGGAGTATTACTACCAGAGGGCACTGGAGATCTATCAGACCAAACTGGGGCCAGACGATCCAAATGTGGCAAAAACTAAGAACAACTTGGTAAATGTGGCTGCTTTGTGTCCCTTCGCCCCCTCCCCAGGCTGTCGGAGACTAATGACCATTGTTTGTGTGTTTGAAGGCTTCCTGCTATCTGAAGCAAGGCAAGTTCAAGCAGGCGGAGACCTTGTACAAGGAAATTTTGACGCGAGCACATGAAAGGGAGTTCGGATCAGTCGATGGTAAGGATTGGGATTTGCATGAAATTAGTTTTCTTACATATAATGGAATGCTAAAGCCAGGTGATATTGGACTAATCTGTTTGTTCTTCTGTGCTTTATGTTGGGTTTAGTTGTCATTAGACCTTTTTATAATCTGCTGTTAAAGACCAATGAAATTCACTTTTAATTACCAATTTGGATTAATAGGAAGGTCTAAAATGATCTGTGAAAGGAAAGGACTAAGGGGTATATTTACTAAAGGCCGATTTTAATCGATTGAAATGATCAACATCGATGTTGTGTTTCTGGGACTTAGGGGGGTATCCAATTAGCCGTGGTAAATGATCGCAGCTAATTACCTCGCCCAAGGCTATCCAATTAGCCAGACAGCACTTATCAGGGTTTTTTTTTCGGGACCTGATGTGTCCCAAAAATAATCCACGATAACTGCCGTTTTTTCACCTAAATAAAGACAAAAATACATAGGTCCGCGAGTTTATCGCGGCACCTATGTGTTTTCGTGAGAACTATCCTATTATTTCGACCGAAATAATAGGATAGGATGGAAAAAAACATCGCCGACCGTGGGGTTCAAGTAGCGCCTGAACAGTGTTTGGGGCTAATTGGATACCGCTGTATTTTTATTTATTTTTCTTCCGTCCTATTATTTCGGTTGAAATAATGGTATAGTTCTCACGAAAACACATTGGTCTGCGAGCTTATCGCGGCACCTATGTGTTTTCGCCTTTTTTCAGGTGTAAAAATGGCAATTATCGTGGATTCTTTTTTGGGACACATCAGGTCCCGAAAAAATACCCCCAATAAATGCAGTCGTCGGGGCTAATTGGATAACCCCCTAAATCACACATTTACTAACGGACACTTTTCGATTTTGTTTTCTTTAAGTATTAGTAAATGTGTGATTTAGCCCCAGAAATAAAACATCAATAATGATCGATTTTTCATTGATTTTTAAATCGATTAAAATCAACCTTTAGTAAATATACCCACACATTGTAGCCTCACAACTAAGGAGGCTTAATGGTGCCCTGTACATGGACTGTATATTCTACACATTGTATGTGTCTCTTCTGCCTGATGGATTAATTCTGGTCTCCCCCCCCAGTGACACCCCTTGTATCTAGGCCAGGCCTCAGTCTGTTTCTTTGGGATATGATTATCGCACATGGATAAGTATGAAGGAGGGCTTTGGTAAATTGTAAGGTGTTTAAGACCACAATAATGGTTCTGGGAGGTAGGGTCTGCAAGCAGATTTAGTGACCATTATAGAGGCTCAGTAAAGTCTGGTAATAGGATTATTCTGTATTCTTATTTACTATTTTGACTTTATTTGTATTATATTTATGTATTTGTGCCTTTTAAGTCATTAAATCTTGCATAACTAAAACAATACCTTGGTGCATGGAAAGTCATACTGCCAATTTCTACAATGCGTGAACCATTTAAATTGACACACTTGTAGAGGCCATTTCCTTTAGCCGTGAGGCGAGCTCCATACTTCCTTCACGGCGCAATCCCACCCCAGACTCGCAGAGTTTTGTTTACAGTCCAATGGGGCTGCATTAAAAATCAGCTTGTCCTGAGGTACCATAAGTGCAGTATATAGCCTGATTTAGGGCCTGATTCAGTAAGGATCGCTATTGCGATCCCCAGCTCCGTAATCGCACGCAGGTCTACTGCAAAAATGATAATGAATGATATCACAATGCCGTCACACTACCAGCATAGAGACGCCCACTGCCTCCCACCATCTCATATCCGTAATACCTTGCAGTCCTGCGTATACATCGGTAACATGGAGTACCATCGGCCCTTCACGCAGAATTAAAGCAGCCCTGACCTTACTTAGAACTTGCTAACCTCGTCGCACGCAGTGAGTACTCGGGCTGCGTATGCTGTCGCAATGGCTAATTTATGCACGCCCATGTAAGGGCATTCAAACGGGCAGACGCGCCTGCGTTACTCTGACCTCCCGTCATTCACTCTGCGATGGCTTTCTTTCCGCGTGAGTGATCGCAGAGCGATCGCAATGCTAACACACGTACACTGCAGTGCATACGCATGTGCAGAACGCATAATCGACCGATCTGCGTTTGCAAATGTGATCCATGATGAATCAGGCCCTTAGTCCTGCCGCGAGCCGACTCGCGTCTAATTGAATCGAATCTGTAATATTGGTAAAATGTGTATAGCTCCTTTGGATGCTTTAGAAGCTGTACAGTGACATACTTCCTTTTATCTTTGTATTCCATGTCTTGTAGATGAAAATAAACCAATCTGGATGCACGCTGAAGAAAGAGAAAAATTCAAAGTAAGATTTGGTCGAAAACTGGGACCAACATATAAAAACAGCGACGGATAAGAGTATTTCATCCCATCACGCATTCATCAGTGTCCTGTAAAATGGACTGTCACTAAGTAGTGTTTTGCCTTTTTCACCAATTAAAATAAAACACTTACAAAATAATCAATGTGAGAACAATATCTAAAACATTAATGTTAGACATACATAGGCGTGTGTGTGTGGTAGTGTGTGTGTGTGTGTGTGGTAGTGTGTGTGTGTGGTAGTGTGTGTGTGTGTGGTAGTGTGTGTGTGTGGTAGTGTGTGTGTGTGGTAGTGTGTGTGTGTGGTAGTGTGTGTGTGTGGTAGTGTGTGTGTGTGGTAGTGTGTGTGTGTGGTAGTGTGTGTGTGTGGTAGTGTGTGTGTGTGGTAGTGTGTGTGTGTGGTAGTGTGGGTGTGGTAGTGTGGGTGTGGTAGTGTGGGTGTGGTAGTGTGGGTGTGTGTGTGGTAGTGTGTGTGTGTTAGTGTGTGTGTGTGTGTGTGTGTGGTAGTGTGTGTGTGTGTGTGGTAGTGTGTGTGTGTGTGTGTGGTAGTGTGTGTGTGTGTGTGTGGTAGTGTGTGTGTGTGTGTGTGTGGTAGTGTGTGTGTGTGTGTGTGGTAGTGTGTGTGTGTGTGTGTGGTAGTGTGTGTGTGTGTGTGTGTGGTAGTGTGTGTGTGTGTGTGTGGTAGTGTGTGTGTGTGTGTGTGGTAGTGTGTGTGTGTGTGGTAGTGTGTGTGTGTGTGTGTGTGTGGTAGTGTGTGTGTGTGTGGTAGTGTGTGTGTGTGTGTGTGTGGTAGTGTGTGTGTGTGTGTGTGTGGTAGTGTGTGTGTGTGTGTGGTAGTGTGTGTGTGTGTGGTAGTGTGTGTGTGTGTGTGTGGTAGTGTGTGTGTGTGTGTGGTAGTGTGTGCGTGTGTTTAGAAAGCAGACACGTCCACTACATCTATGTTTAGTAATAGGAAGAGATTGTGACAGCAGTAAACATGACCTATCTAGTTTTTGCTTTTTTTTTGAGCATTCGCTCCTCCCCCCCCCCCCCCCCCCCCTTTAAATCTATGCAAAGCATTATTAAATTCCCCTGCTATTAGCCTCTGCCACCTCTGTTGGAAGGCTGTTCCACATATCTACTGTCCTTTCTGTAAATTATCAGTTTCCCTGACACCTACTACTAAGTAGTAACTACTAGTTTTAGCCTTTTGTAATGTTTCCTCTGTAGAACAGTCCTCCTGTGCCTTCATATGCTTTCACATTAAAGTAATACATACAGATGTGTCCTCATACATCTAGCCTCCTTGCATGTTAAACAGCCCTTCTAGTCTCGCCATCCCACGGTGTGACTCAGTAGCGTTGAGCGTCTTTTCGTGCGACTTTTCCCCTTCAAATGCTTTCCATGCGCACAGCGATGCAAACAGACATGCAGCTTCTGCTGATTAAAATGATATGCGGCATGCCTATGTTCTGTGTGCGACTGCATGTGCATGTGAAATGCTACGTTAGTGTCCCAGCCGCTGACACTGTAACGTAGCATTTCGCATGTAGATACACCCACACACAGAATACTGGCATGCCGCATATCATTTTAATCAGCAGAAGCAGCCTCTGTCCTATTCTCATCACTGTGAAAATAAGACTCATTTGAAGTGAAAAAGTTGCACAAAAAGACGCTTGGCACTACCGAGTCACGTGGCACTCACACATTGTGTAATGTGACTTGTAGCGCACGGAGAATAAATGTATGTGGACACATCTGTATTGAGATCATTTAGTCTGTCTTGGTAAGTTGTGTGATATTCGCCATCAAACTCAATGCCTGGAGATGTGGACCCCAGAACTGAGCACCATATCCTAAGAGTGGCATCACCACCTCTGATACTCATTCTTCTTTTATGTAACTTAATAACCAACTGATCCATCCCCATTGTGTTGCTCCATTGACTACCTGCATTTACGTCACCAGAAATAGTGATCAACCTAATTTTGTTCCGCTGCAACTTCATGACCCCCTACTACTGACTGATTCATGTGTACTTCTCTTGTACACCCTCCATTGGACTTTGTCAATCCATATTTCTCTGGTTAACTTCCTATTTCTTAAACTGCTCATTTTAGTGTCTCTACCTCTGTCACATCCTCCTCTCCCCTCCCGCTATCTGTCTGGGTTCCACAAGGCTTGTTCCCAGCCCTCAGCTTTTCTGTGCCTGATTCAGATTTTGGAATAGAGTAAGATAGAGCAAGTAACTGTGCACCTGGGCAAACCATGTTGCAATGCAAGGGGTGCAAATACATACATTTTTTTGCATGCAGGGTAAATACTGGCTGCTTTTGCATGAAACCCACACCTGCTGGACACCTTTATTTTTACAGTGCAATTTAGAGTTCAGTTTGGACAGACCCTTCCCAAATCTAAATTTCTCTCTGCCCATTTTACATCTTCCCCCACCTGCAGTGCAGCATGGTTTTACCAAGATGATCAGTTACAGGCTCTTTCTTTATGTGTGTATCCACTACGCGATCTTACTGAGAGATTGCATGATTACGACATCGTAATCGTGCAATCGCTCAGTAATCTGCTGCAAATCGGGCATTTAAAGGTCAAAAACGAACAGCGTGTGCCCGCTGGCCGTTTTTTACATCTATCATCGCCCGAACATGCTGGTCAACCTGACGACGTCGTCAGGTTGCCAATGTTCGGGGTGATTGATCTGCCTACACTGAACGCTCATTCGTTCAGTGTAGGCACTGCATCCCTAGGGAGACGACGGCACGATTATGATGTCGTAATCGTGCCGACGTCCTGGGATCTAGTAGTGGATACGCACCTTTGCTCTGTTACCAATTCTGAATCAGGCCCCATATCTGTTAGTAATTCTATTCACTCATCTGTCCTTTAGTACCAACTCTACAATGATGATGCCCACATCTACCTCTCCTCTTCTGTACGATCTTGTGTAACCAACTCTGCTGCGATTTCCACATGAATGTCCCAGTGCCTAAAGCTTAACATGTCCAAGCAGAGCACATAATCTCCCCACCTTCCTTCAAACCTCCCTCACCATCAACACCACCACAATTTCCTCAATATCCCAAACCTGAGACTGCCCAATACTTTTACTCCTATCCAGTCTGTCTTCCAGTTTAGTCACCTTCACTATACAATTATTGCCAGAATACAGCCTTTTCTCACCTAGCATGCTAATACAAATACTCACACCAACCCTATTCCCCTGCCTATGCTACCTACTTTAATACACCTGTACACATACCCTAAGCTATACTATCCACACTAGTACACCCTCACACCCACACTAATGCACTCACACCTAGTCTACTCCCACCTATACTACTCATACTAATACCTTTACACCTACCCTATGCCCACCTATACTACCCACACTAATACACCCTCACACCTACCCTAATCCCTCCTGTACTGCCCACTCTAATGCACTCACACCTACCCTACTCCCATCTATATTACCCATACTAACACACTCACACCAACCCTACTCCCACCGGGATGTAGTCTGGAACCCGACGGTCTAAATGCCGAACGCCGGCTTCCAGACTGCTTTATCCCGACTAGGGACGAATGACAGGCGTCTAAATGTAGACGCCTGTAATTTGCCCGATGTCTGGAGACCGGCATCCCAATAGAGCGGATGCCGGGCGCCGCAGCGGACAGCCGTGGGGGGGGGGAGGGTTAGGTTTAGGGCTCCTGGGGGGGGACATAGGGTTAGACCCCCCCCCCCCGGGAGGTTAGGGTTAGGCTAGGGGGAGGGATGGTTAGGGTTAGGCACCCCCTCGGGGGACCTAGGTTTAGGCAGCGGGGAAGGGGGGGTTAGGTTTAGGCACAGGAGGGGAGGTTAGGGTTAGGCACCCCTAAGGAGGGTTAGGTTAGTAAATACTTACCTTTAGGACGATCGGGATTTCCTCTGTTGTCGGGCAGCCGCTGTCGGGAATTGAACCGCTGGCCATGCAGCCGGCGGTAATACATATCACACCCCTCCCAATTATACTACCCACACTACCCCCTCACACCTACTCTACTCCCACCTATACGACTCAGACTAATGGCCCCTCACACCTACCTTACTCCCACCTATACTACCCTACCCTTTGTTTTCATATCTACAGTTATATTGTCACCTTACTAATCATTTATACACTATTAAGTATGTTTATACCATATTGTATATAATATCTTAATAGGAGCGGAAGTATATTATTACAGGAAATAGTTCTGGGACAGACTACATTAGGACATGGATGGTGGCAATTTGTCTATACTTTGCATATCTCTGTTTTTTAGGGGAAACAAAAGGACGGCACATTTGGGGAATATGGAGGCTGGTATAAAGCATGTAAAGTTGACAGGTAAGTGAATGTCTGTGTACGCTCTTGATTTAAAGCATGACTTGTCTATCAGTTGTCGATCTACCTTTAAGATCATGGACTCCAGCATAGAAGAGGTGCAGTTCCATTACACCAATGCCACTGACTTACTCTCTACATTAAAGGCTATATACTAATATACCTGCATCGGTTCTTCAGGATCAGCACCAATGTAATATAAATGCCCTTGTTACCCTATGCTTACCCTTAAATAAAATATCCAGCACACCCAAATGACCCCTTTATATGCTAGTTCTACAGTAGCCAAGGCATTTGACAGGCAAGAGTAAATGTTTTTATTAAAATATGAACCAATACATCACTTCTGTTGTGATATATGATGTATACTGGTACAGACAATCTGACTAACACTTTTATTTTTTTTATTTTTTTACAAACTCACTAGTTAGAAAAAAATATATCTGCTATTAATTACTTGAGTCACTTGATTTAGCAGGGACATCACAAGATCCTGCCCCATCGAGTCCTCCAGCGGGTAGTTGTCCCTGCATTGACTAAAGCTGAGTATACACTCGACGACTGGACGACGATCAGAAAACGATCATTATATGATCGTTCTGCATGTGTTAGATTAACCAATAACGACCCGCGATTAACGATTGCTGGTCCCTATAGGAAACTGGCTAACATGGTCGATATTGACCATGTATGACGGTTTTTCCGGACATCAGTCGATGGTCGTTAATGACCATTCGTGCCCGCGCATCGACCATCGTTTGGTCGTTGCATGGGGCATTAAAGTGAACAATTTGAACGATAACGATAAGATCATTATCGTTTAAACCGTTCACTTTATCTGAACGTGTGTACGCACCTTTTGGTTTAACCATGGTGCTGTCTTGTCAGTGTTGCCAACTAGTTCAGCATAGTCTCAATCAGTGAGTGAAGAAATACACATATGGACAAAAGTATTTGGCCACACCTGTTAATTATTGAATTGAGGTGTTTCAATCAGACCCGTTGCCACAGGTGTATATAATCAAGCACCTAGCCATGTAATCTTCATTTGCAAACATTTGTGATATTAAATGGGTCGTTCTGGAGAGCTCAGTGACTTCAAGCGTGGTACTGTGATAGCGATGCGTGGTACTGTGATAGCGATGCGTGGTACTGTGATAGCGATGCGTGGTAATTGTGATAGAATGCCACCTTTGCAATAAGACTGTTCATGAGATTTCATCCCTGCTGGATATTCAACAGTCAACTGTGATATTATTAGAATGTGGAAGCGTTTAGGAACAACAGCACCTCATCCCCGAAGCGGAAGACCACGTAAAATCAGAGTGGGATCAACGACTGCTAAGGCGCATGATGCGTAAAAGTCGCCAACGCTCTGATTCCATAGCTGAAGAGTTCCAAACTTCCACTGGCATGTGAGCACCAAAACTGTGCGGTGGGAGCATAATGGAATGGGTTTCCATGGCCGAGCAGCTGCATGCCAGCCTCACATCACCAAGTCCAATGCCAAGCGTCAGATGGAGTGGTGTAAAGCACAACGACACTGGACTGTGGAGCAGGAGAACGTTACCTGCCTGACTGCATTGTACCAACTGTGAAGTTTGGTGGAGGAGGGATAATGGTATGGGGCTGTATTTTAGGGTTTGGGCTAGGCCCCTTATCTCCAGTGAAGGGCAATCTTAATGCTTCAGCATACCAAGGCATTTTGGACAATGCTATGCTTCCAACTTTGTGGCATCAGTTTGGGGGAAGACCCTTTTCTATTCCAACATGACTGTAGTCCTTGCTTTGTGCACTGGGGCACAAAGACATGGTTTGGTGTGACTGCCCCACACACAGAGCACTAGCTTCAGCCCCATCGAGCACCTTTGGGATAAACTGGAACGGAGATTGTGAGCCAGTCCTTCTCGTCCAACATCAGTGCCTGACCTCCTAAATGCTCGACAGAATGAATGGGCACAAATTCCCACAGAAACACTGTAAAATCTTGTGGAAAGCCTTCCAAGAAGAGTGGAATCTGTTATAGCTGCAACAGGGGGACCAACTCCATATTAAAGTATATGTATTTGAATACAATGTCATTACAGACCCTATTGGTGTAATGGTTAGGCGTCCGAATACTTTTGTCCATATAGTGTAGCTTTAAGGTGGGTTCCCCTGAACTGTGAGGGCCCGTAACACGAGAATCCCCTTGTTTTGCTAAGTACCACCCACATTTTCTAACAGATAGGGGACTGTCCCAGCTGCCAGGACTGTTGTGCTGCAATGCAGTGGTCTCTTGAGCAGAAGATGTTGGGGTGGCCAAGGAGCACCACAATGTGACGTAACCCCATCCCTTTGAGGAGGCGCTGCGTGTGACTTACTCACCGTCCAGATTCTCAAACATGAAGTGTTGGGAGTAATGTAGCTGGGTATTTGCCTTGTAAACCTGGATACATGTGAAATACACCTTGTGCGGTTGCATTGCAGTTAGATCATATGCAGACTGCAGGTTTGCTTGTTATATAACTGAAAGTGTTGACACTAATAGCAATGCAGTCTGAAAGCCTTGCTAGTGAATACTGGAATGTAATTATTATTGTACAATGTGTTGCACATAAAGGCTGCGGGCATTGCTTGCATGTAGGTAACTAAACCTATATTCAGCCCAACAGTGACCACGACACTGAAAAACCTTGGAGCACTTTATAGACGTCAGGGCAAGTTTGAAGCTGCTGAAACACTGGAAGAGGCAGCAATGAGGTCACGGAAGCAGGTACGTGTGGACACCACCATAGTGTTCATATTCTGTATGTGCCGTAATGCCAGCCTTTGCTATTGCTTCACTAGCTGGCACGTGCTACCTACACATCGTGGAAGCAGCCATTTGTGGGCCAAAAATGTAGCCTGTCCGTTCTCTGGAACGAATGTCATCACTAACCATTAGCGCATGACCACGTGGGGCCCATTCTACGTTACACCCAGGTCCGAATGGGGATGGATTGCACACGGAATACTGGTGCCACTATATGTATGTCTCAGTGTATGCCTTGCACTGCCCCTGACTAGGCCTAACGAATGCTGTGGGTCATTTGTAGTGGACAGGTCTTGTGTATTTTTCCTCCATTGCGCTACTTTTTCCTCCATCATGCATCTTCGTTTGCTGATCGTGTACTAGTTACTTAGGATTAGTGTTGTGGCGCTGCCATGTAGCAAAGTCTGTGGTGCGCTAAATGGGGCTATTTGGCACGATTTAAGGAAAGGTGTATGTGGACACCTCTGTTCCCCATGCTAGGTGCTAGAGATGAGCATAGATGGGCATGTTCTCAGTTGGCTAAAATTGGCTAGATGCGGCCACAATTGGACCTGCGCACAACGTAGAATGAGACCCATTTCTATTCTCCTTGCGTCAGTCCACCTTATGACTGCTTCACTGTCTTACTACGTTTGTAGTAATGACTGACCTTGTGTCCATCATTTATTGTTTATTGGTAGCAGTGTTTGCATGCTGTGTTCCGTAAGTCAGCTTTACGTTTCCCTGTTTTCTTCTGTAAGTGATGTGAAACCATCGATGGGTCAGGCATAAATTTACAATATATCAAATTCTGTCCCCCATATAAAAGTGAAGGTTTTGGGGAAAAGTGGGTTCTGGATTGTAGACTTTATTATGGCTGTCTGACATTACTTTGGCTCGAGGATAAATCTCTGCCCTCCAGACCTAAGCCAGGGATATCCCATGTATCCATCTTCAAGACACAGATGGATATGCAAAACTTTGTCTGGTTCAATTCCATACCGTAAAGATTTCTGTAACCGTGCAAAAGTGACGTCCGCTAATTGACTAAGCGAATATTACGTATATATTAATGCACATTTTCAAAACATACCTTGGGGTACTTCAGTAAAGGATTGAGCTAATCTGCTGTAGATGTTTGTACCCTGTGTGATGCAGGGTCTGAGTGCCCTGTTGCATAGATTACTATTAAGGGGCCTATCCACTATGCGGACTGAACGTCTAGTGTTCAGACCTTCATGTCGCTGAGGTGCGGTGCCCGCACTGAACGGCGTTCACTGAACATCATTCAGTGCAGGAGCCCGACCTCCTATCTCTGAACATGCCGAACCTGACTAACGTCGTCAGGTTGACCAGCATGTTCCGTAGATAGTCGGGGTCGGCAAGGACCCAGCGTGCACGTGCATCGCTGGTCCTTGCCGGCTATCCATTACACGACCTTTGTGAACAATGCGACCAAAACATCCTGGTTTTGGTTGGATTGTTCACAAAGTCGTGCAATGGATAGGCCCCTTTAGAGATGTGCGCTGACCCCTCTGTTTTCGTTTTGAACTGGATTCATTTTCGTGTCTTGGTTTTGCAATAGCAACCTCAAGTATTTTGGTTTTGGATTTGTTTTTTTTTTGTTTTTTTAAAATAAGTTTTTAAAAACAGCTAAAATCCTGATATTTTTGCAATTCAAAACCTGAAATTTGGATTTAAAATCTGAATTCCGAACCGCTGGAAAATCAGAATAGCGATTTGGATTTATCCGGATCTCCTCAGGAGATCTGAACTCTGCTCTGTCCGGATTCATGAAATTCGTGCGGATCCGGATTTGCGCACATCTCTAATTACTTTATAGACCTACACATTAGTTTAATGAGAAATCATCCTAAATGATCTGCGTCTTCACTTTTTGTGGCTTTTGTGTTTTCTCGCCCATTTTCATTTACAGTTCATCTCCTGACCATGGCTGATTAATTGCATGTATCATGTCCCGTGACCTGCATTTGTCAAATGTTTAATGTAATGAAAATGTCAAGGTGTAATGGTCTTTGTACAGATCCACCTCCCTGGAAAGAAAACGGGGTTTCCTTTCCAGGCCTTGACAATGTACAGTCGCTATATCTTCCTTATGTAAATCTCAGGGCTTCTTCCTTTACTTGTAACGCAAAGGGTCCTGTCTCACAGGGACTAGACAATGTCCACAAGCAGCGAGTGGCCGAAGTGCTAAATGACCCGGAAAGCATTGAGAAGCGGAGGAGCCGCGAGAGCCTGGATGTGGTAAAGTACGAGAGCGGTCCTGACGGAGGGGAGGAAGTGAGTATGAGCGTAGAGTGGAACGGGGTAAGTGCAGTACACAGTGTGGACAAATAATGGACAATCTTGCTTTGCAATCAATCCTAAAACAGCAATTAACATTGATCCGCATGCTGTTCTAATCGTTATGTAATAACATGATAATATACGGCAAATCTCCTGTCTGATCGATTGTTATTTCATAAACTTTCATCTGGCCTCTTCGCCCTGTCTTATGGTGCCGATTGAATGTCCTGGTTTTATCTTTTGTATTAGTCATTGGTGCATTAGGAAGTACATTGCTTGATGCTTTAGAGTACTAATCCATATAGCCTTTTGTATTTCTTTAGCTTCTCATCTTCACTAGTTAATCCTGATAATAAAACAGGCTGCGCTGCCACGCTGCTTACTAGCCACATATGGCCTTTGGCATTTGTTTGTTGGTCCCCTCTGCCTTACCAGGAGCTTAACATTCCTTCTGCATTGGCTGACCCCTAAAATACTCAGAAGAACCAGAACATATGGACTGGCATCAGAGGCGTCGCTTATCTGCGTGACACACTGTGCGGCTGGACTGAGTTCTCGAAAGGAGGCGCTCTTGAAAGAAGGTGTGGCTTCATGGAAAGGGGTGTGACCGTGACTTGTGAATCCACGCCCCCTTGTGTGTGCCAATCCTGGGGGCGTTACCGCCTCCCGTTCTCGGCACACAGTGGGCTTCCCCCAGCGCTCCTGCAGCTGCCGGGGCAGCCCACAGTCTCTCCCCATGTTCTGGCTTCACGGTGACACCATCCGACGGGGTGACACCAAAATAGCAGAGCAGCTATTTTGTGCGGCCCGCACCCCCCTAGTTACGCCAGTGACAGGCATTACTGTGCCTTTACAAGACCTGTAGTTCTGCCACTGACTGTTAGGGATCAATTCAATCAGATGCGAGGGGGCCGAGCTGTCAATGCAGTGGTGTAGAAGCCGGCAATGGCAGCTGAATTCTCCCCCCCCTTGCTGTCTGATCGCGCCTCAGATTCTATGGGGCTGCAAACAAATATCCGGGAGTCAAGCGGTACCGTAGGTAAGGCTATATAGCTGCAAGTAAGTCCTAGTAGAATTGACGAATTATGTTGTATTGTATTTAACACCATTCCCCTTGTGCATAGTTCTAAATGTGGCTTTGTGGATAGAAGTGCTTTCAGCAGCACAGATCGAGCTCATCCAGGTTTGTGTGGGTGTTATTTCCATCTCCCTGAAGTGGTGAGCTGGCCACAGACATAGCGATGTGCCCACGATCAGCCGATGTGTACGATTTCCCTTGAAGCTCTCCCCGGCAGCTCAGCACACAATCTCCACATGATCTGCACACGATTTGGTGTCCAATCTTCATAGATCTCTCCTGCATCCAGACTTTCACAGTGTATCGCCTCCTAGATTGTCAGATCTGCCCTACTGCACGGCAGATCTGACGATGCGATGTGCGACCAGCGGGGACGCGCATCGCATGTGGGGACTCAGGATTTACTCAGGATTTGGCCATATTTTACACGATCTGTCGTTCCAATGTGTCTGAATCGGCCAGATTGGGTAAAATGCAGCATTTTACCACTGTTACTGGCATTCTTGTGTGTTTATCATCTGATTGTTTCCAGTAAATGTGTGCACTCTATTGCACTCTCAGGCTACTTATCATGCGTTTCCCCCTCTGCCAATGTTACAAACACTCCATGGTCCTGATACAGAGATACACACAGAGCGGCCACTTTCCCTGCTCAGAAATAAGTGACCATCCTCCTGTATTCTGAGTTGGCCGCACCACCCCATCCGTCCTCTTTGATAGCGATGACGGCTACCTTCACGCGTGGATTTGTACCAGCACTATCCTTCGTGCAAGTTATCCAAAGGCTCTCGACACGCCCATGGCGCACTTACCCGTTGGCCAAGCTGTGCAATTCCGAGTTGAACATCTACACTTTCAAAGTTGCATGTGCAGGTTGTGACGTGCTTTGTTGCTAAACATCACGTGTTCCATCCAAGATACATTACACATATGAATCTGACCCTATGTGACCAATGTTTCATCGGTGATGGATCTTCTGGCTCCCCACTGTTCTCTGTACACATATCTGTGACCTTTCTAGACCTACTGACCCAGAGATCTTTTATAATGTGAATTCTATGATACATACCAACTGTAAAAGACAGATCGGTGGACCTGAAACTATTACCTGCTTAAATATATAATGCCACATGGATGATTTTAAAGAGCTTCCAGTAATCCTAAAATATTGAATATGTAACAGCGGCAGGTCTGTGAAAGCCTGGAGTAATGCGTTGTGGGTCCTGATATTTTGCCCATATGTTGTCAGATGTAACTGAAAGCTGGGTCTCTGGGTCAGACTCTTAATGGTCCCAGTATAACTCCTCTCCAGCTATGCTGTCATCAAGCACAGACCTCGGCATACACACATCTCACATTAAAGAGGTTGTCCCGTTTTGGATATCCCAACTTTAATATAACCTGCCTCACTGTCCCCCGTGTAGCAATTAGGGGTGCTCCCACGCCCCCCACCTACTGTTACCTGAAGAGCATTGTTGAAATTAGGTGCAGGGCTGAGCTGTATTGTTATAGTTATTTCCCCTCTTTTCTCTCCTTGGGGCAGATTATGTTAAGGATGCAGTGTTCAGAACTGGACAAGTCCCCTTTTAATATTCCATGTAGTTCCAGGACAATCAATCGGCATCTCTTCCACCTTCATACAGTTTCCTGTAATCCGTGCCATAAAATGTGAAGCATGCGATTCTGGCTAATATACTCTGCTGATTATAAACTGTGTACTGTGCTCTTCCCTTCATTTCTGCTGCACTCTGCATATTGTGCTGTATTATACTTGTGACTCTTCTCTTGTTTCAAGGTGCTTTTTTTTTTTTTTCTTTATTGGGGAAATAATAACGGTATTTCTAGGTCATGTGTGAATCCTAATGAGAAATGTGATTAAATTATTCAGGTAGTGTTAGAACAGTGGTTTTCAAATACAACCAACAGGTCATGTTTTCTGGATTTCTGTAATCCTGCACAGGTGAGTTAATCTATTTTGCTGGGCCAGTATTTATGCTACCTGTTTCCACAAACAAAAATACTGAAAACATGACCTGTTGGGGGGTACTTAAGGATTGGAGTTGAAAGACACTATTTTAGAGGTAGGGGGCGGTGCTCTAGACATGGTGCTGTTCCATATTGGAGTTGATCAATGTTCTGCTACTCAGGGGCGTGGCAGGTATTAAATATATGTTTAAAATTTTATCTGATTTACAACATTTTTTAATTTTTTGAGCACTTTATATTTGTCTTGTTTTATCTTTAATTTGACGTATACAGTGATCTTTTGAGTTTTGTCATGCTGTTTCTGTCTTTCGAGAAAGTACCACATCCCATATACTTTATTTTTATTGCAATGCAACATTGTGTTCATGATACATTTTATGCATGAGTTTGCCTGTGATTTTGGTTTAATGTTTCAATCCCGTTCCCATGTTAACTAAAAGTGCATGATCAGTGCAGGCTATAGTTCCTTAATGCCTAAGCTCAGAAGAAGTCCAGCTTTCTTTATTAAAGGGGGTTCTGAAATCCATTTGAATGGTCTATAATTGCACCCACCAAAGGTATCTATGTTGTAAATATTCTGGGGCCACACAAGTCTGTTGTCTTCCGCTATCTAATAAAAGCATTGAGATGGAGACACAAGCTGTAACTTCAAAGAGCAAGCCAGGCTCTTCAGCCTTGGTGGAAATAGTAGCCCCAGAATGCCCTACTAGGCCGATTATGAAAGGGCATGCTGGTACTTGTATTCCCCAAGGCTGGAGTCACAATCTGCTCTAGAGCTTTGCAGGAATCGGGTATGCAGCGTATTGCTGGGCTTTAGCAGGCGGTAGCCGGCCATTACCGATGATGCCTGACTTGCATTATTTAATTTATTGCATGTCTGTTTTCATTTTCCAAGTGACCATTCCTTTCCTTTTATTACTCTTTTTTTATTTTTCCACAATTCATGGGTAGAAACGTCAGCAGACAATGGGATTGTAAGATTATGTGTAATGTAGAACCCCAATCTGTACTCCAAAATAATGCCTTGAAAGCATCAGTCCCTTTACTTCAGCAATGCTCACGTCTACCGCGTACACACGCACTGTGTCAATATAATATATATTATATGCAGCAATCCCCCGATTAGCACTGTTACTTCATTCTTGAAAACTGGAGTCTTATCAGAAAAAAAAAAGCACAAAAAGAAAATTGATTTCCCATAATATTTACTGGAAATATTAATTTGCTCCCAAGGTTGCGGAATATGTATAAAGATACAGTAAAATGTGTGGCCGTTCCACATTTCCTCTACATACATCATCCTAATCTCCACTACCAGCAGTCACTGCTCTCACGCAATAAGCTGTCTCTCATATCAGATCTCGCACCAGCTGTCTTGTCCGCTAACGTGAGATCCTGCTCCTGTAGTACAATAGTTATGCATGTGCAGCCCGAACTTAATATCAAACTTCCTAAATGCAAAACAGATATATGGGATAAAATAAAAGATCAAAAAAATAATTTGAGAGATTACTATATATATTATAATGTAATGCAGGAACACTCTCTGCTTGGGAACGTTGTCTGGGACTGACGGTGTCCCGGATTACCTGTACCTAGATGTATCGTTGGTTTTTTCACTTGTCGCCTTTGACCTTATCTCGTAGCGACCTGGACTAATTAGTGGCTGTGCAATCTAATGAGTTTCTCTGGCACAGATCAGCCGAATATTTGATATTTATGTGGGTTTAGGTCTGTTCTCACTCATGTTTTCAGGAGCATGTTCCTTTCTCATGTCTGTCTCTGGCCTTTCTTCCTTATTCTGTGTGTTTTTTCAGTCCTGTGAAACCGCTTATAACAGTCCAGGTATTTACAAGTCCCATATACAGTAATTATTGCAGTCATTAAATGAATGCTACAGACTTTTACCCCTGCGTAATAGTGACATTACAGTGCAGAGTCTTGGATAGCCCAGGTTTAATTTTAATCAAAGAAATAAAATATAAAGAAACACAATTGTAACATAATCCCTGGCTACATTACACTGGTCCTTTTTATAGTTTAAAGCATCAGCTATTTGGGGACAAAGACTGTTTTATACTAAAGCACATTCGTAAGGTTCTATATAAACTGAAATGAGGCACTGTATAGTGAAGAGCCCTTCAGCGTTTCATGCGACGTTCCCATTGGTGACTGTTATAAGTGGCTTTTACCAATTTATCCTACTGTTGTCTGTGATGCAGCCGATCGTTCTCCCTCTGCTAGAAGATTAGAGTAGACGTTTTGTTTGTTAGTCAGATTTTTTTTTTTTTTTTTAATTTTCCAGTTTTCTGGACAGAAGTTAAAGCTTTTATTCGTTTTGGGTTTTTTAATTTTTCCTGCTCATGCTGTCCCCAGAAAATAGCCAGTCTGGCTACCTGACCTAGAAATACTGTGAAACAGAGCTGTTTGACGGGGAAAAACTGCTCATTAAGTCTCCAGCGGTTTCACGGAGATATGTTTTTTTTTTTTTTTTTTTCTCTCTCCATTTCCTTCCACAGGCCTAGATGCCTTGTGTGACTCTAATTCTGTCTCCTGCATGACGGACGTGCTCCATCTTCAAGCTTTAACCTCTCTCTCCAGTACTGACCGCTGTGTTCTAGCATTCCCGTCCAAGCTGTCCTACAAACATCCTTTGTAAATTGACTATTTTCACCACCAGAGTTGGCACTTTTTTTTTTTATTTATTTCTTTCCCCTCACTCCCCCTTAACACTGTACATGTGTCGCCTTGTCCTCCTGTAATCTAGCTATGGAGAATTGTAATCTGATCTTAAAGCGATGTGTTCTTATAATGTATTAAGTCACTAGGAAAGCACTCCTCAACTAGCCGCTCTTTCATGGAAGGTAATTTAATATCATGAGGTCTGTTAACGGCATGATCAGGACCTCTGCGCAGAAGCTGTACGCTGTAGAAATCCAAGCATGTTCTGCAAGTGCTTGAAACAGTCACGGAAGAGCCATTTGCGTGGTTACCATCGAATATGGATGTATGGATCTTCCACCTTGAGTTTTAGTTGGATTTCGAGCTGTTTCAGTCTTAGTGTTATATTTTGGCAGTCATGCTTCTACTAATCCTTAAAGTGTATGGTGATTTGTGTATAAGTCTTTCTAACTTCTAATAAACTCTCTCGAACTGATCTGCGTGTGTGTCTCTTGTCTGCTTGTTGGCCTCTCGTGCCAGTTTCCTGGTAAGATACCTTCAAACCTAAAATATGTGGCTGGACGCCTGCTAGAGATTCCCATGCATGATGTGCAAACATTTTGGGCGTTAATTAGAAAGAGTTACTGAAAATAAGACTCTATGTAGCCCTTCCATTTGGCGCTCTAGCTATCACGTCTTAGCCTTCTCAAGAATCACATTCGTTCATCTAGATACAAACACTATTGCATGTCAAGATGTGTCCTCATACATCTAGCCTCAATACGCAATGCAACTTGCCTGGCCTGAGTCGCCTGCCAGCATCGGGCGTTATTTGGGGGGGTAATTTGCCATTTTTTTGCCGAAAATGCATCTAAGTCTCAATGTGATGCGACTAGGACGCACCAGCAGCCTGTGCTGATTAATTTGCAACCCTTTAATTCAAATTAATCAGTGCAGTCTTCTGGCGCGTCCTTGTCGCATCACATTGTGACTAATGGTGCATACATACGGTCAGATGAACGATTTTACCAACGATTTGAACGATTTCAGACAGTATTAAAATGAATGGAGTCGTCCAAATCTGACTGCAAACACATGAGATGTCCGATATCGTTATCTGACATGCGGGAACGCGCATCGTTCATCGTTGCAGGCCCACATGTCAGATTTTCTTTCAGATATGAACGATTTTTAAAATCATTATCGTTCAGATATGACACAAAATCTGACCGTGTGTATGCACCATTAGACGCATTTTCGGCAAAAAAGACGCATGTTGCTAGCAGCCTCACGGGCCCTGTCGCGCTGAGAGGGGCTTTCTGGCACGACTGCAGCAAAGATGTTTAAGGACACATCTGTATATATTAAATGCCTTTTTTTATTTTTCTTGTAATTTTAGGTAAATGGATTTGTTCTATTGATCTGATGTTCTGCTCTTTGGGATAATTTGGGACTGCAGTATATTTTTAGAACAGTCGCGAAGGTGTTTTTTTGTTTTTTTTAAACTTAAGTGGAGTATCTATACCTCTCGACATCTCTAAGTAAAGGGTTTGCGTATGTCAGCCTGCGTGTCTGTGAGTCTGTCTATGCATATGTCCTGCGCCACTTAATAGTCCAACCACGACGCCTGCTTAGAACTAGCAAACATGATATTGAGAATACTGGTAATAAAAATACCAAGCACATCTTATCTTAATTATTTGAGACCTTTACATTAAACCTCAACATGTTCATGCAAAATTCTTGCATATATTACTCCCTATACGTTGTGATATATGCTTTTCTTACTAACGTATCATTGTAACAGTTTTAGAATGCAAAGTGTGTGGGGTTTGTGTTTTGTTTTATTTTGTTTGGTTTGTTTCTATCTTCTAATTTTAACCCTCAGGCAAAATACATACACATTCACAGTAGTAATGTGTTTGGTTTATCAAACAGATGTTGTCACAAATGTCGACTCCACCCAGGTTACGCTCTTCAAGTAACACTAGTATCTGAAGTCACATTAAGCATGATAGCTCTACACAGAACAGCCATGTGTGGGCTGATCCTATATTCGTGACAACAGTCTATCAATTCTCTAGAAGCCAGTGACATACGAGGCACAACCAACTCTGTCACTAGACCCAGTGTGCATACATCATGTATCAATGATGTCACTAGTTCCTGGTGAACTGATTGGCTCTCCTGCACTGTATGCAAGAAATGGGCAAACTTTAGATCACAGCATCTTCAAAATGACCATAACCGAATGAAGTGAACACAGTATATGGATGTGGTACGTTTTCAAAGGGGTCAAGCTGATTTTTAAGCTAGGTTCTCATGGGGGTTTTAGCTCACTGGTTAAGTGCCCAAAGCTATGCAATTGCTTCCCGCAGTAACATCACGACTAGCCCTGCTGTGAGTAATTAGCTCCAGGCACTTAACTGGTAAGTCCAACAGCTAATTGAATAAGTTAAGACCGATTTTAAGTGGCTATGGGTAAATAGAAGACAGATTTTAAGTGGCTATGGGTAAATAGAAGACAGATTTTGTGTTCATTGTCTCCTAAATTATACATTTTAGTCTACATTTTAAATGTTTTATTTTTTGCTGGAAAGCCTCTCTGGCTGAGAAGAGATGACTTCTTATGTACTGACACACATGCATATAATATGGAGCGTTTGGTTATTATATAGACTGGATTCCCGAGCAGCGCGGGTGACTGGTCTAGAATAAGTGACTGCTTTTTCATGTGTGTTAAACCTTTTGTTCCAGGACGGCACTGGGTCTTTAAAACGCAGCGGTTCCTTTAGCAAACTCCGCGCTTCCATTAGACGCAGCAGCGAGAAGCTGGTTAGGAAGCTGAAAGGAGGCAGTTCACGGGATGGTGAACCAAAGAATCCTGGGTAATTATCCATTTCCCGTAGCTTAGCACTGTGGCGGATGGAGAAGGAATGTGCTGACCCTGTATGCGTATTTCTCCTGTGTGCACTATGGGAAGTAATACACAGGCGTTTGGTGTATTAGTACATTTCCAGGGATCGCACAGAATCAGAACAATAAATCTGTATTACATATATGTGTACCACTAAGGCTCTGACAGATTTATCCAAGCTAGAGTCATTGCAGCCTGCAGCCGGGAATAAATTAATATGTACATAGAACCTGTATTGATATATTTACATGTCTTTGTATATTCGTATAACACATTATACAGCGTTGTCCGTTTTATTTTACATCTGCAGAATATAATGCACTTTAGATTGGACCTTTTGTCTAAGCACTGTGAGGCTGCGATATTGTAAGCTAAACCACCAGGAATGGGTGACATTGGTCTGTCATGAGGACTAGTCGCTAGTGATCGGACGTATTGTCTGGGGTACTCTTACCGCATATAATGGCTGCCTGAACTCTGTGTGGGGGACGGGTCCACCTGATGTGGTGGAATATGTTGCAGAACTGCTGTGGGAAACGCAATAAGCAGAGCTGTACGTGTAATATTGTCTGGGGTACAGAGGTTTCCGCAGTACTAGCTTTCTAACGTGCGTTATGCCCCAATGGGCGTCATGAAATTGTAAATGGGTGCCAATGGTTTCACCTTTATTAACATTTATACAGCGACAGCATATGCCGTTACGCTTTACAATTGGGGAACACAGTAATCAAACGAGACTGGTAATAACAGACAGACCGCAAGGTAACAGGGCCTGCTTACAACCTTTTGGCTCATTATATAACTTTCTAAAAGAAATTAGTTGTTAAACACTGGGCACAATGCGTGTTGGTTATTGTAGTTCATTAGAAAGTTGTTGTTTTTTTTTCTTCTTTAGTGAAAATGAAAGCCGCATTACCAGTAAAATATAACTGATTCTCCTTCCTCTCAGTGATCCCAGGAAGTGCCTCTGATCTAGTTTTTCCCGAGACGTAAGAGTCTCTGTAGTTCTATAGGGGTGTGACCGTGCCGACCAATAGGAAGTTGCGAGCACAGCGATTGCAGCTCCCTATTGGTCCTCTCTCACCCATTTGTAATTAGCCACATTACAAAGGCTATCAAGCAACATTTTTACAGCTAAACATGAGGTCACCTTCACAAGTAAAGAGAATTTTCTCAAACTGAGGACAATCTTGTCCACTACAGCCATATTATCCATTGAATGCATAACTTTCAGACATGAATTAAATTTCTGGCCACACGCCAACAGGATAATAAGCTACAGAAAACATGAACTAGAATTCCCCTCGCCTCCATATATAAAATTGAATCGGTCTCTTTATATTTCAGTGCTAGTGACACCACTTAGAACATGCAGTGATTAATTTGCCTTTAATCCTGTTTCTAAACCTCTATCAATAGAGAAATGCATCATATTTCTTTCTTTGTTTTAGTAATTGCACAAAGCTGCTAATTAGACACTTTTTTTTTTTTTTTTTTTTTTAAATGGACATGATCATGAAAAGGAGGTTTTTTTTATATATATTTTTGTAACCTAGATCAAAAGATAATATACTTGCACGAAAGTCTGCCTTGGTATTCAGTGGCGGATCTACATTTTTAGGGCCCTGAAGCTTGAACTGTTATGGGGGTCCCTTTGAAACCAGCAACAATAAGGCAACATCCAACAAGGTCCAAGGGGCCTTGCGGCCCAAAATGGCGGAAGATGTATTAACCCCTCCAGAGAGTAAGAGACTGTAGATAGGTAGATATATGTAGAAACCCACCGAGATTGAGAGACGATAGATGTAGAAACCCCCCAGAGAGTGAGACTGTAGATTAGGGGTGGGCAATAAGCGACCCCCAGGTGTTAAACTTCACATCCCAGCATGCCTTGCCACAGTTTTGCTATTTGGCCATGCTAAAACTGTTGCAAGGCATGCTGGGAATTGTAGTTCAGCAACAGCTGGAGGGCCGCTTATTGCCCACCCCTGCTATAGATAGATGTAGAAGCCCCCCAGACAGTGAGACACTGTAGATAGATCACATACAAAACCAAAACTTCCTCTGTAGGATCCCATCTATTGATCCTCCTGAGTGGGATATCTGGAATCCTCCTGAGTCGGGTCTATTCCCCCATGCTGCATGCTCCCGCCTCTGAGCTGCATGCCATCCCGCAGTCAGCTCAGCTTTCAGTTTGTGGTCAGCACTGCAGGGCTGACTTCTGGCAGATGGGACAGCACAAATTGAGATGGGAGCATCTAGTGGCACCTGGAGGAACTGCACTCAGCAGTGACACTGACAGCAGCTCTCTATTCTGCGCCCGGCTGGCTCATAAGAGCCAACCTCTGGTCGGAGCTGTAGATGGCGTTTGCCGGCCAGGACTGATCGGGTGGGGGGTTCTGGGTACTCAGAAACCCCCCTACATGCACTACTGTAGAGCATATTCTAAGCTCAATTTTAAGTACTTCAACCCACCGGCTTATGATTCTATCACTAAAATAACCTTATTTTAATAACACACACTTAAAAAAACTCCATTGATTTTGTTAAAAAATTCACTCCTAAAAAAAAACAAAACAAAAAAAAACAGGCCCCTCCAGGGTTAGGGGCCCTGAAGCGTAAACTTCATTAGTTTCACAGTAGATCCGCCTCTATTGGAACAAATTACCCTACATCTTGCATTTACTAAACATTTTAAAATTTCTGGTTGATTAGCATTGTCCTACAATATGTAGCTCAATTATTGCCAAATAGCCATAAGTCTACTCGTTAGACCTCTTGAGTGAATGGTGCAAGACATCACCTGATGAGCTGCTTATACAAGGCACCATGCATGTGCCTGTATGTATAGCTATATATCCATACAGCTGGCTTATCGTAAACATAGAATATAAAGCCTGTAACTTCAATGCACTGTCCTTCTAAAGAATACCTTCTAAATATATATGTTACCTTCTAAATATATATGTTGCCTTCTATAAAGAAGCTACATTGTGTCCTGCAGTAAAACAAAGGCAGGAAGACCGAGGTGCATAGTGGGAAAAAAAAATCTCCCACATAATCCGTTTTATATATAAATGTCTGTAGTTCAGGAAACTTTATGTGCACTTGTCTCACTGTTATTAATAGTGCTTTTATATAACCTAGTCTTAATTTGTTGTGAGACATCCACAGGGGGATATATATATATATATATATAGATATATAGATATATATATATATATATATATATATATATATATATATATATATATGAAATGTGTAGTTCCACAGCAGCTGGAGGGCCGCATGTTGAATACCCCCTGATATACAGAAATTAATACTTATTGTTGTCCTGACATTTGAGGGATGCTGTACATTGTCTTAATTGATCTGTATAAAATTGACTATAAGAAGCGTGTTATGTAAATAAAAAAAGGCTGACAAATTAAAACTTTTAAGTTCATGTTTATACCGGGTTTTGTCTTTTGTCGTGTGGGGAAACCTTTATTCCATTGCCCGCTATTGAGTTTTGTGCGCAATTAGTCCCCGAATTGCTCGGTGTCGTCAGAATTGGTGAAACGTTAATTCGTGCTGCTGGGATTAGTTTGGCTGATGACTGTGTTCTGTCGTCATCCAGCTGCACTAAGAGTCTCCATGGGCAGTGTCATTTTTTGGGACTCCATTAATAATTGACCCTATATTTCTAGAAGGAGTAAATTCTGTGTTAGGAATTACAGATCCCCAATTTCCACTATTGTCCTCATCAAATTTATCAAAAAGATTAAACATAGCGTATGTATCCTTAATTCGCTAACAAGACAACTCTCAAGAATGCATTCAAACGTGTTTTAGGATGCATTCATATTGGTTTGCCTGAGATTAAAGTGATGGAATTAAAATATCTGCATTCTGTGTTCTAAACCCAACCGTACCTCAACATCTAAGTAAAATCTAATGGTGCATACACACTGTCAGATGAATGATTTCAGACCGTATTAAAATTAATGAAATCGACCAAATCTGACTGCAAACACATCAGATGTCAGATATCGTTATCTGACAATCGGGTACGCGCATCGTTCATCGTTACAGGTTCACATGTCAGATTTTCTATCAGATATGAACGATTGAACGATTTTTAAAATCGTTATTGTTCAAATCTGATAGAAAATCTGACCGTGTGTATGCCCCATTAGATTTAATGGGCCCCCCTCGTTTAAGGCTAGATTTACATTGGTGATTTACTAATGGCAGATTTGTTTTTTGTTTTTTTTAATTAAATTAATTTACTGCTGAGTGAAAGACAAATTTTAAGGTGTTATAAATCCTCAGTTACCGGTATGGAACTCTCTTTTTGAACATGTTTGTGAATAAATGGACTAAGCCAGTGGTTCCTAAACTTCTTGAGTCATGGCGCCCTAGAGTATTAGGATTGTTTTCACGGCACCCCTAAATTTAAGTTTGTTTTAACAAATTCAGAAAAAAAATGTAAAGTGAAGTAAATTGTGCTGACCTGTCATCCTTAGGTGGTGGACAGGTATGCACTTTTTGTTTGCCCACATATTTACATTACATTGACCATAAATAATTTGATTTGGTGCTGACCACCATCCTGAGGCACCCCTGCAAGTGTCCTGAGCCACCCCAGGGTGCCACGGCGCAGTTTGGGAACCACTGCACTAAGCTTTAACCTTGATTCATTGTTTCTTTGACTTCTCATGGGTTGTGTGTCAACTGCAATGTAAATGAAAGCTGCCTCTAATAATCAAATGTACTTTGATTCCCCCCCTTTTAACAGTCTAATGGTTTTGTTCCTGCATGGTCCTTCTACTAATGCAGACTGTTTATATGTGAATACTCCTGTTTTGTGTTCCGTGTCTGTGTTCCTGCTTCCAACTCTATTCCTAACCAGAACATAAGCTGCATACACAGGGCTCCCAGATTCTGTTCTCAGATCTCCCCAACAGAGCTATCACTTAGGATGTACACCATGGTGCCCCAGGCCCTGTATGAGAGCCCTGAGTACAGTCTGACACCCAGCACACATTGCCTCACGGACTGAGATGTCTACAGCTTTCCAAGCTAAAACAATCTCCCTTTGTATAAATAACCACTACAGGCAATGTGTTGAGATCAGTGGGGACCTGAACACTGCTTTATGGCATTTCAGTGCTGCCTCTAGATCAATATGCACTGACAGTACCCTGATCTCTATTCAACTAAAATCAGACACAGCTGGCGGGTGGGAGCCACAGTCTAATTGGTAGTGGTCTTGCGGCTTAATCTGTTCTCGGGGTTAACCACAAATATTGTTTCCCCCAGATGTATGAAGGAGGGACCACAGCAGATATCTCCAATAGCTTCTGCAATCCCTTCATTCCCACTGGCAGCCCCTTCCCTCATAGGTTTCTATGGGGGATGTGATGCTGCCAATTCACTAACTTTTCCGGAGTTTGGCTTTAGCCCATTGTAGCCTATGGGCTACACATCACAAAACTTACCGGGAGAGGGTTCCATAGGATCATTCATATATGGGCCCCTAGATATCCCTGTAAAAATAAGCACTTGCTGGCGCCTATAGATGCTGCATTAGGGAGTTGCCATGTACACTTGGAGGTGAATGTAACTTGGGTGGTTCACAAAACTGGTGTCTTGCTTACTGAGAACTGAAGGTAGTACGATTAATACAGACCTCAACCGCTGGATGGAGCACAAAATCAGCAAACGTAACTACACAGGTAGTGATAAGCCTCACAATAGTTAGTACAAGTTACCGCACTAAAATCCCGACATGGAAATGTAATTGCCAACAATAATGTTAATATTTATTTTATAATGTCCAATATTGCTGGAGATGTCCAAAGAGCCAGATAAAGGACAGACTGTAAGTGTGGCCCACACCACTGCAATAAAAGAACAGTTTACTAACACACACATATATCCCGATTCCACTGTATATGTACTAAACAATGCAAAGTGATGTTTCACGCCTGTCGTTGAGTGCAAGCCCCGAGTTATGTTGGCTGTAGAAGGTGGCAGGACATGTTGCAGTGGACTTGTCACAATGAATCCTCTACTATAAATTATGAGGACCTCAAATATACACAAATACATAATGTGCTTCAGAAATATATATATAGATAGTCCAGTGTACTTTCTGGCTGGTTTCTCCATGACCCCCCCCCCCAGTATGGGCAACATTCATGCAATGCAGCTGTAGAATAATATTAATGGATGCTACTAGCTTGGCATAGCGCCATCATAAAAAATTAATATGGAAATAATTTTTTAAAAAGTACTCATTTTAAGATGATAACGTAATATTGGGTAGACAAGTCCACGTTACATGGAAGCTGTCTTTCCAGGGGTACTCACAGTGAATGTCTGCAGAGATCAGCACTGATGTTTGGTACTGAAGGAACAGACCAGTCTCTTTCCTCCCAGCTCATAGGAAGGGGCATATGATTTGTATTGCTTTGTCTACACCTCCAGTGATTCTCATTGGTTTGTCCTTGCATGTCCACTATCCTGGTTGCAGCATGAAGCGTGCCAGTTCTCTGAATGTTCTTAACACGGGTGGCAAGGCTGCTGAGGACCACATGCAAGTAAGATGCCCGATCATGTTCTTACATCATCACTTAGCACTAGTGTATGTGTGTGTGGTTTATGTGATTAGTAACCCCGAGCCCTTTCTAATTTAAGTCCTTTGTTCCTTAAGGGGACAGTATCCGCGCACTAAAATACAGCTTTCCCCTATCTTGTGACGAAAAGTGCAGATTTATTTCACTATAAACTACATGCACTACTGCCATAGTCCATGGACTTACACTAGAACTGCTCCTAACTGTGATTGCGTGACACCTGACCACTGCTCTTTACTAACATAATGACACACTAACACGCTACAGCTTTACCGTGTGCTAGCTTATCATTCATGTGTGTGTCACCGGTCAGTCATCCAGATTCCATCTCAACTACTCATTCTGGCTTTTTGGCACACACAGTAATACATTTAGTGAGAAACATGTTTAGGATAAGTGATGGGCGTGAAAGGGTTACAGGCCTGGTCATACGTGATCCGTTTATAGTCCTGTATGAGAGGTGGGGGCGGGAAGCCTAGTCTGTGTATTACGGTAGTAGTACTGTGGCCTATATGTAAATGACCTTTAACTGCGATCATGTAGAATAAATAGGCACGCAGGCTTTAATTATGGGAATACAAATACATTGTGGTTGTGTACTGTCTGATATTTTATTCTTCATTTAATGCAAATGGGTTTACAGTACATATGTAATGTAATCTTACTAATACAAATATATACAGCATTTTATTCTAAGCTTATGGTGGATGTAAAGAAGATGCCCCCTTTTTTTTTTTAAACACTTGATCATCTCTTTTAAAGGGAAATAGGTAATTAAAAATGCAGTAAATCTATTGGATAAGAACATTTCCGTGGAGAAAGTGAGCAGCTTACTTGGGTGGGGGGGGCTTCCTGCCAGGTCCCTTTAAAGAGATGCTTAGTAAAGTGTGGATTGTCCAGCTAAAGGAACGTGGCACTGATAGAGGTTTAGCAAATGGAGATATAGATAGATATATAGATATATTGTACAGAGCAGGTCTGATCTTAAAATGGCACAACAATGCTGGTGCTTCAGACTGACTGAGTAATTCTGGCTAAGGGAGTGATCTAATGGATACAATCACAAATGTGGGGTGTTTCATTTCATTCTAGTCTATATAGTATACAGTAGATTAAGTAGAGTAAAGAATTACATAATAGGAACACACACTATACTACTGTCAGCCTGGCACCAGAGACACAATTGTCTTGAAACATGTATATAGAATGAAGCCTATTCTACATACACATAGATGGACGGGCGCTATACTATACTATTATCGGTATTTCAGTATCACCAACTACATTAAGATCCTGCCCCCAGCAGAGCTGTAATTGGGCTATAAGGCCAGTGTGACAACTAAACACATTGATGAAACAAACCCCAAAGAGAATGTGGGCACATTTTTACAGTTTTAAGCTTAAAATATTGCACAACCAGTAAGAAACCTTACCCGTCCTGATGCTCCTGACATGCGCTGTGGATGGCTGCAGGCCTGGCCCTGGCACAAACCTAATCACTTTGTATTTAGACAGAGTAATAGGTCTCTGCCTTGCTATGATCAATTCTGGAAACACTGGCAAAATTGCCCAATGGAGGGGGAGGGCGACGCCCATCAAAGATGGCAGGAGCTTCAAGGCAGACCAGCTCTATAAACCCTTGACTACAAATATATATATATATATACACACACACACACACTCTACTGTGCAAAAGTTTTAAACAGGTGTGGAAAAAATAGTTTACTTTTTATCAATTAACAAAATGCAAAGTGAATGAACAGAAGAGAGATCGGAGTCAAATCAATATTTGGTGTGACCACCTTTTGCCTTCAAAACTGCATCAATTCTTCTAGGTACACTTGCACAAAGCCTGGGATTTTGTAGGATAATAGTCAGGTGTATAATTAACCAGTCATATCAAACAGGTCATAATGATCATCTGTTTCATATGTAGGTTGAAACAGTCATTAACTGAAACAGAAACAGCTGTGTAGGAGGCTTAAAACTGGGTGAGGAACAGCCAAACTCTGCTACAAAGGTGGGGTTGTGGAAGACAGTTTCATGTCACAGGTCATATACCATGGCAAGACTGAGCACAGCAACAAGACACAAGGTAGTTATACTGCACCAGCAAGGTCTCTCCCAGGCAAAGATTACAAAGCAGACTGGAGTTTCAAGATGTGCTGTTCAGGCTCTTTTGAAGAAGCACAAAGAAACGGGCAACATTGAGGACCGTAGACAGTGGTCGGCCAAGGAAGCTTAGTGCATCAGATGAAAGACACATCATTCTTCCCATCGGAAGAGGTCCAGCAGTGCCATCAGCTCAGAACTGGCAGAAACCAGTGGGACCCAGGTACACCCATCTACTGTTCGGAGAAGTCTGGCCAGAAGTAGTCTTCATGAAAGAATTGTGGCCAAACAGCCCTACCTTACTGTACACGTGGAAACAAGGCCAAGTGACTCAACTATGCACAAAAACATAGAAACTGGAGTGCAGAAAAATGGCAGTAGATGCTCTGGATTGATGAATCAAAATTTTAAATATTTGGCTGTAACAGAAGGCAGTTTGTTCACCCAAGAGCTGTACAATAATGAGTGTCTGCAGGCAACAGTGAAGCATGGTGGAGGTTCCTTGCAAGTTTGTGGCTGCGTTTCAGCAAATGGAGTTGGGGATTTGGTCAGGATTAATGGTGTCCTCAATTCTGAGAAATACAGGCAGGTACTTATCCATCATGCAATACCATCAGGCAGGTTTGGAAAAACCTCCCGGCCAAGTTCCTTCAAAAACTGTGTGCAAGTGTACCTAGAAGAATTGACGCTGTTTTGAAGGCAAAGGGTGGTCACACCAAATACTGATATGAGTCTGATTTCTCTTCTGTTCCTTTGCATTTTGTTAATTGATGAACATAATTTATTAACACTTTTATTTTAGAAAGCATTCTTACTTTGCAGCATTTTTTTCCACACCTATCTAAAACGTTTGCACAGTACTGTATATATGTAGTGCACTATTTTACAAAGTCTACTTCAGATTTGCACATTTAAACATCCCTCCACCCCGCTTGAAACTATGCCCTATTTGTCAAACTTACTGCTGTCATCCCCAAAAGACTATGGGCCATATGTAATAGCTTCCACTTTCTCCATTCAAATGCGTCTTATTTGCAGAGTGTTGCGAATAGGACGCACAGACAGCTTCTGCTGATTAAAATATGTGGCATACTTATGTTCTGTGTGCCACTGCATTTGCATGCTACGTTATAGTGGAATCGGTATGTAATGCCGGCGGACTGAATACCGACGCTAGAAGCCTGAACCGGGGCTAGTAAGTACCCTAACCCTCCCTTAGTGGTCTCTAACCTCAGCCCGTTAGTGCCTAACCCCCCCCACCCCCTTCCTGCACCCTAAACCCAACCCTGTGAGGTGCCTAACCCTAAGTCACCCACCCAGGGGGTGCATAAAACTAACCCCCCCCCTCAGCTAACCGCTAACAGTTCCCGCTTACCTTTGATTGGGATGCCGGGCGTCGGGATTTCGGCATCTGTCTAAAGATGGGCGTCAGTATTTAGATGCCTATCTTTAGTACAGAGTCGGATTCCGATATCCGGCATTTCAAACGCCGGTAAATAAACTGCATTCCGTTAGTGTTACAGCCGCTGACCGTGTAACGTAACATTTCGTATGCAAATACACCGGCAGCCACACACAGAATATAGGCATGCTGCATATCATTTTAAGCAGCAGCTTGTGCATCATATTCGCATCGCTGTGTGAATTAGACTCATTCGAAAAGACGCTTGGCGCTAGTCGCACAGTGGTCACGTGTTTAACGCAACTTATAGCGCACGGAGGTAAGATGTATGTGGACACATCTGTATCCTATTTGGCCTATTGTCTTTTGGAGGTGACTAATTAGGATTACAGATTACGTAGCTATTGAATACATTGTGTATGTTGTTAATAATTTGCCTTTTTTTTTTTTTTTATAATCCCCCTCTTCCTCTTTTTGTACACAGGAACGAAATAATTGTCTGACCGACTCGCGAGGTTTGAGTGCTAGTCACACTGACTTGGCTCATTAAGATTCGCGCAGAGAGACGAATTACAGAACCTTTACAATGAAGACGCACTGAGACACTAAACTTCCCCCACCCTGTACAAGAAGCTTACTCATGTTTGAGAACGAATTGATCTTTTTACTTTTTCTAAAAAGGATAGGAATATAGATTTTTAATTTAGTGTAATTAGGTTTTTGTTTTTAAATGGAACATTTTATTTATAGGTGTGTATGTATGTATAATTTGCTGCTTGCCCTGTTGGCCTTAGAAATATAATATATATATATCGTACAGAATAATTGGATCGCTGTTACAGCAGCCACACATCAGGCAGAAAATGTTAAACAGACATTGGAGATAAACAAATGTCCACATGGATTGAAGATAATTACAGTATGGAGACCATTGGAAAATGATCTATTGTGAATAGCTGAATATATGCTAACTTTAAAGTAAATCGGTAATTGAAATATTGGTTTATAACGATACAATAGCGGTTTCCATTTTTTAGAGGAAGGGCCTACAAATGCATTATTTTTTTTTTTATTGTATGCAAGAGATTAAGGGCATGTACTGGCTGGTTTTACACAGCTGTCTCCTGAGATCAGAATGAACAGACCTCAATATAGTGATGAAAATGGAAGTGGTACATCAGATGGTGGATATGCAGCTGATCCCTATTTGGTCTGTCTGGCATTTTACATCACCAAGGTCCTACTGCTCACTATTCATAAGCACACTTGTGCTAAATTTGCTGGAAAGGGAACGAATGAATGCATAGGCTGTCACACAAGAGGATTGTCCTGAATGTCTAAACTTTTTAGGCTTCAACAATGGTTTTTCAGTTAGCATTAATGTTCCTAAATATCTCTGGATGCTATTTTTAAATCCAAGAGGACCGACTTAAGCAACTGAAAAATCTACGTAGCCACTGAACTAACTCGTAGCAAATATAACTTTAACAGTACTCTGGTTATTGGGTCATGTTCAGTCCTACAGTCATTACAAGAGTTTCCTTTTTCTGCTGCAGCTTGGAGTGTGGTTTAAAGAGAACAATCTATCTTACACACACACACTACAAGTATTGCAACAGTTACACATTTAAAAGGACACAATCATTAAGAGATTATAGCGTTAAATAAAATCAAGAGACATAAAAAACCACTACCCCTTCCTCGATCCATCTATAGCTGTCAGTTCTCTAATACCTTCTTTATACCAAAAACCCGAGTCCGACCTGGATTTTTGGATATGGTTCCAACCCAGGTCAGACCCCATTTACACTGCACCTTCAATCTGAGTTTCTCCCAGGTCTGCCCTGCTAAATCTATGAGGTCATAAAAAGTGGGAGGTGACTGCTCCACAACCACCAATCAACTCATTTTAGGCATGACCCAGGTCGCACTGTTTACACTGCACCATTACCCGGGTCCAACCCTGGTAGCTACCTGGGTTGGAATGCTGGGTCATTTTACCTGGGTTATTTTTCAGAGACCCTTTTACACTGAGTTGCAACCCGGGTCGACCCCGGCAAAAACCCAGGTTTTTGCTCTGGTGTAAAAGGGGTTTAATAGAGAATCGGCACATTAAATTGCTGTATGGCTGGGCTTCCCAAATTTCTTAGGGGCTACTCTTCCATTGGCACATTGGTGAAAAAAACTTTTACATAGTTGGTATGTTAAAGGGACTGTGTGTGCTACACAATGCTTTGTTTATACCTCTGTGCAGGCTATAAGTAACTACAGGGGGTGTTACATTTTCTGTCTTTTTTTTTAACATTGCCATTGGACTGTGCCCACAAGCTAATTTTATTGAGAGGATTTGTACATCCTAATGAGTGATGTAAAAATGGGAGCACTGAGAGAAGAGAGGTCAAACTATGGCGACTATACTGAGTGGTCAGATCTGCAGGGAGCGTTACGGAGTCAATCCGAGGAACTATGTATTATCCTATAATGGGGAATATTTTAGACATTCAGACCTTTAGCACTTAATTTGGATGTTTTATTCCAAAACTTGTTGGATAACGCTGTTCCTGTGCCAGAATGTGTTTCCTGTGGGGGGGGGGGTTCAGAAATGGACACATTATAGCTAAATGTTTTAGCCATGACTGGGAAAATATAGACCGGGGCAATTTATATAAATGGAATCTGGTTATATGATGAATTGTTTAAATTTGTTTACTAGTACAAGTGGAGGGTTGCCTAGTCTTTCAATAGGAGCTTCAATATGTGAAAGAGACCAGCGATTGGTTTACTCCTTTCCCCTGTACATATTCACCATGATACCAGGCACTTTCTGCATATTTGTTTGGTTCTCTAGATTGGACTGTTACAGATGCAGCGACTAGTCTCAGATGGACTGATTGTACATAGCTGTCACTCAGCTCTACGTAGTACCTGGGGTACTATATTTATGAATGTCATTTGTATTTGGAATGTGAGGTGTGTATCATTGTCATCTATGCTTTAATGCCAGGACGATACTTACCATATAAATACTTTGAAATCTAATAAAGATGACTAGATCACCCGTCTGTCAGTGGTTTTCCTTGTGGTGTTGAAGATGAACAGCCCTGTATATGAGAGCTAAAAGGTCTGCACCTTAACCCGCAGAATGCTCCCTTATTTTTAATGGAACAAAAGGGTCATTTGACTTTATTTGCACTCTATGAAATTCAACTTCTATCAAGCTGTTCCTGTCATCTGTACATGGCGGAGGCAGCCTAATAAGTCACCAGGAACTGCTGATATGACTGGGGCTGACTTATCCATTATTTGGCCAGGGGTGCAGTGGGCACTGACAGGCCTGGATTACCCTAGCACATTTTCCATGGTTCATTTTGACAGAAGGAGACGGGTACTTAAAGTAGTAACTTACCTCTGGTCATAAAAGGTCTGAACACTAACATGCAGCAGAGGACTCAGATTATGTGTTTACATCCCCAAATTGTCATATTTTTGTTTTCGAGTTAATAGATTTATACTGCTGCTGAACTAAAAATCCAAACTGCAGCAACCATTCTGATTACAGGTGAGTGCAGAACGAACCTTTTCTACAATTACCTATAGAATATGGACACACGGGACAGGAAGATGAAGGATGAATTGACGTTTTAGTAATTACTTGTGTGAGACATTTAGACTACATCAATATTAAGATGCATGCAGAAAAACCTTCATAGCCGTTATGTATGTAGAAAGAGGGCTCAACTGTAGTGTGGCTGTAAATCACAGGTTTTGTATTCATACATAGGATTTGTAACTACAGCGTTATCTTGCTGTGAGTACAGACATAATAAGTACGTGACATAAGTAACTTAAAAAAAAAACACTATAAGACTTGTGTAAATATTTAGTACAATATAGAAAAAGGGCCAGTTAATTATTGCATTATAATTGTTCACATTATTTTCTCTCCAGCAAATGTACAGCGCTATTCTTTCTACAGAAATAGCTAAAGCATGAATAAAACACAATATATAGTACAAAAGTGTCCCGAATCCAAGCGCCATACATTCTGCAGCACCTCCGCGGATTGTGTGAGCAGGCTCTAAATACAGGCCCACTCTGGTTGTGATTTGGGGTCCGATCAATACCACAGATGTGCTGTATTTGTAGCTACAGGGTCACTCAATATTGACTGTATCTCTGAGTGGTGGTCCAGGCAGCAGCATTCATATCTTCTGAAGGCATCGGTAACCATCACCGGGGAACGTCTCCAATACGTCTGACCTCATTTCTGTACCTGACCGCAGGTATTTCCAAATCCACTTTATAAACCGTTCATGTCCCCTCTCCATCAATTCCCTTCACACCTTCCAGGTCTACTGTGTAGTAACCAGTGGCCCGAGGAATATGGGGGGCAAAGATTACTTCCATTGTCCTTAAAACACTCCCTGTGTGTGGCGGAGGTGCCATGCGCTGCGTGCGAGTGACCATGAGTCTCATCAAAAGCTGGTTAGACCAGGAGATCCCTAACGCTGGCAATACCTTTCTATCCTGTAGCCTGATTAAACACAAAGGAAATCCATTCAGTGCAGAATAGGGAGGAATCTAAGGCAGATACTATTTGCAGTTTATGTACGAGGCTGCTATTCATGCTGCATCAACAGGTTTTGGGCACTGTCTCTCTTTTCTTTTCTGGTTTGGACTGGTGACCATAATCTCCATGAAGACAGACCGAGCCCTTACACCCAGGCATAACTACAAACCTCGGGTTGCTCTCTATATGAAGAGATCCTATCACTGTACATCTGTCTAGAACTGAACTGATGGAAGATGGGCTGACCGTCATGACCTCAAAGCCTAAAGCCGGGTACAGACTAGGACGACTGATAGGCAACTCATCTAATCCTCCATCCTATCTGACAATTGGCAAGTGCATACACGCTTGCCAATCGTCGTCATGATTGATGTCACAACTGGGCGAGCATGTAAATGTCTGCCCAGTTCAGTTGTCAATCACCGGCGGCCTCCGCATCAAGTGTACAGGTGCTCGTCTGACCGCCCGTACACACAGCACGAAGCTCCAATAAATCTGCAGCTACACTGGGCATCGGCTGTGCTGCACAGCCAACGCGATATGTCTGTGAACGTCGTCGTTCAGACATATCGCTGGTACACACCAACCGACGCGCCAACGATATATCGGCAGTTCTATTTGAACAACTGATATGTCGGCCAGTGTGTACCCAGCATAAGATAATATTCCTTTATTTAGAGTGTCACCATGTTACCCGTAAATAGAATGCATGTCAGTACTATTAATCAGTTTACTTTGCATCCTATTTAACATTATTTTGAATGATAATAATTTTGGAGCCATTTAAAATTGTGACGATATGGCAGGATTTTATAACCGTCCACTTTATTGGTGTAAGTGATGAGATAGATTTACTGAGAAATATGGTAGGATGCAGAGTGAAACAACATAGTAATAAAGACGACCTACAAAAATAAAGTCAGAATGGTGTGACCACACACAACACTTACCCACAGTGAGCCAGCACAGAGTCTGTTTCTTTTACCGTGTCTGTGACCTACAGGGCAGAGTAATATAGGGTACATTATGTGCTATTCAGGCAGAGACAATGCATCTCATAGCGGCTTCTCCTGCTGAAATCTTACTGCAAATATGTATACACTCGTACCCTAAGTACCTGCAAATGGTATAAGTGTTGTATATCACATATTATATGTTCTTCACTCAGATCTTCTTTTTTATTAATTTAGAATACCATTATACTTAGGCATTAGAGTACCATTGGCAGGATACCTTTATGTCCTGTTGCCAGCAGTATCAGGCTGAAGACAACAGAATCTCTTTCCGGCAGGCACACCGTCCTAGTAACCCCAGGCTGACTCTGTGATGACTGGTGAGCCAGCTCACGTGTGCAGAGGTCAGACACACCGTCCTAGTAACCCCAGGCTGACTCTGTGATGACTGGTGAGCCAGCTCACGTGTGCAGAGGTCAGGCACACCGTCCTAGTAACCCCAGGCTGACTCTGTGATGACTGGTGAGCCAGCTCACGTGTGCAGAGGTCAGGCACACCGTCCTAGTAACCCCAGGCTGACTGTGATGACTGGTGAGCCAGCTCACGTGTGCACAGGTCAGGCACACCTTCCTAGTAACCCCAGGCTGACTCTGTGATGACTGGTGAGCCAGCTCACGTGTGCAGAGGTCAGGCACACCTTCCTAGTAACCCCAGGCTGACTCTGTGATGACTGGTGAGCCAGCTCACGTGTGCAGAGGTCAGGCACACCGTCCTAGTAACCCCAGGCTGACTCTGTGATGACTGGTGAGCCAGCTCACGTGTGCAGAGGTCAGGCACACCGTCCTAGTAACCCCAGGCTGACTCTGTGATGACTGGTGAGCCAGCTCACGTGTGCAGAGGTCAGGCACACGGTCCTAGTAACCCCAGGCTGACTCTGTGATGACTGGTGAGCCAGCTCACGTGTGCAGAGGTCAGGCACACACGGTCCTAGTAACCCCAGGCTGACTCTGTGATGACTGGTGAGCCAGCTCACGTGTGCAGAGGTCAGGCACACCGTCCTAGTAACCCCAGGCTGACTCTGTGATGACTGGTGAGCCAGCTCACGTGTGCAGAGGTCAGCCACAATGAAGATCAGGGGCGGTGAACCCATCTAAAATCCTATTCTAAGGAACGCACATTTCCTGTTAAATAGTTGCTTACAATACATGCACTTGAGAAGGATAACCATTGAGATAAATACCTCACACTCTTTTAGAACAGCTTATTAGATAAGAGGTAATTACAAACAGAAGTGTTTCTACAGACCCCATCCACCTACAGATGTGTCCTTATACATTGTTGCTGCAGTCGCACTAAAGAGCCCCTCTCGGCGCGATAGGTCCCATGAGACTCTGCTAGTGCCGGACGTCTTATTAGGATGAAAATGCATCTATAATGCGATGCGACTAAAATGCACCAGGACACTGTGCGGATTAATCTTATATGTGACACTTGTATATCTGAGTGTGATTGAGTCTCTGAATCTGTATACAGAGTGCTACAATGTAGCAGCCGCAGCTTTCTTCATTCCAAGTTCCATTGTGCTTCATATACAGTCTAATGCTGCCCATGCACTAGCAGACATGAAAACGACTGCACGATTACGACATTGTAACCATACAGTCGTTTGTCAGTCTGTGATGAGCCTGCACTGAACGAGCAGTCATTCAGTGCAGGCTCATCCATCATCTGCAAACATGCTGAACCTGATGATACCGTCAGGTTGTCCAGCATGTTTGCCCGATGATAGATGTCTAAACGACCAGCGGGATCGCGCATCACTGGTCGTTTTAGACATTTTTGCAAACGCTTTCGGAACGATTACAATATTGTTAAAACGCTCAACATAATAATGTAGTGGATGGGCACCTTTAGTCGCACACAGATATACATGTGTCGCATATCAAATTAGTCAGCAGTGTCTCTTGGTGCGTCCCGGTCGCATCTCATTGTGACTCAGACACATAGTTGTTCAAAAAAGACGTCCGATGCTAGCAGAGTAGTACGGGACTTGGCGGCTCACTTAAGCCAGACAAGTGGCGCTGCTTGGCATTTTGCGGCTAGATGAATGCGGACACATCTGTACCAGCCCTAACTGTACACTCATATACTTCTCTCCTGTCTCAATTTGCAAACACCTAGGGAGGAATTAAATTGTATTTGCACACCCGATCGCCAGTCTAAACCGAGGGAGCAATATTCAATTGTTTTATTTTTTTGCACATGTTGCGCCCAAATAAACCACGTTTAGACGCGTAAAGTGGCTTAACCCATCTAAAGTGCCGCTTAGCGCGCAGAAATGTGGAACTTTTGGCCGCTTTCTGATTGCCACCTCAGTAGGGCGCGAGCAGAAATTATGCAATCGTGCCTGGTGGCCGAAACAATTGAATAGCTGACGGGCATGCAAAATACAGCAGCACACAAAAACAATGTATTCCCCCCTTAGAGTGGGGCAGTGAGAGAGTGCGGTTGGTTGAATTGGGGTGAGGGCGCGTGTGGATGGGAGCCCTGCCTCATTTTTGCCTAGATAAATGTTGGGAGGTATTTGCTCATACAAACATGTTTCTTCAATGCTGCTGCAAATCCCACAAGGCTACAGAAGGGGTCACCAGCAGAGACCGCCATGTGAGGAGCTGCCATGGCCTAAAGAAAACAGTTTTCATTATTTAAAAAATATGAGATATGGTAAGAACTTACCTTTGTTATCTCTATTTCTACGAAGTCCATAGGGTTCCACAGGATACCTTGGGGTATAGGTGTGACGTCAGTCATCGGGCACCATAGAGTTAAGCTTTCAGCCTCCCAGGATGCACTAGGGTCCCCCTCCTATACCCCGCCCCCGAGCCAAGGCACCTCAGTTAGTTACCAAGCCATAGGCCGGAGGAGGAGAAGGAAGAGAGAGAAAAAAGATCTGGACACACACAAGAATCACATTCTCACCAGAGGGAGACGGAAAAACCGGTGACCAGAGCAAAGCCCATCTGCAGCACAGGTGCGACAGGGCGGGAGTCCTGTGGAACCCTATGGACTTCGTAGAAATAGAGATAACAAAGTTAAGTTCTTACCATATCTCATATTTTCTACTTCAGGGTCCATAGGGTATCCACAGGATACCTTGGGGATGTCCCAAAGCAGTATCCTTTAAGGGTGGGGACGCTCCTGTGCTGAAAGGAGAATCCGCCGCCTGAAGGAAGCATCCTGAGAGGCGAAGGTGTCAAACCTGTAATACCTCACGAAGGTATGGACAGAAGACCACGTAGCAGCCTTGCAGATCTGGACTGCAGAGGCACCACGTCGAGCTGCCCACGAAGGACCCACAGACCTAGTGGAATGAGCCTTTACAGAAGGAGGAACCGGCAGGCCTTCATGAAGATAAGCTTCAGAAATAGCCATACGGATCCAGGCTGCCAAAGTTTGCTTTGAAGCAGGCCAACCCTTTTTACGGAAGCCATAGAGGACAAACAAGGCGTCCGGCTTCCTAAAGGAAGAAGTGCGGTCAACATAAGTCCTTAAGGCCCGCACAACATCCAAAGTGGCCTCACCCACTGAAAGACCAGGTGAGTTAAAGGCCGGAACAACTATTTCCTCGTTAACATGAAACTGGGAAACAACTTTGGGAAGAAATTCAGGTCGAGTGCAGAGCGCTGCCCTGTTCCCATGAAAAATCAAGAAAGGGGGTCTACAAGAGAGAGCCCCTAAATCAGAAACACGTCTGGCCGAAGCTATGGCCAGAAGGAAAACAGTCTTAGCTGTTAGCCATTTAAGATCCACTGAGCCCAGTGGTTCAAACGGCGGTCCCTGGAGAGCCCTCAGGACCACAGCCAAATCCCAAGGCGCCACAGGTGGAACAAAGGGCGGCTGAATGCGGAGAACATCTTGCATAAAGGTGCGCACATCCGGGATTGTAGCAATCCTACGGTGAAACCAGACAGACAGGGCCGAAACCTGTACCTTCAAAGAAGCAAGGCGGAGCCCATGATCTAGTCCCGCTTGTAGGAAGGCGAGTATCCGAGACAGACGAAATTCCCGCGGTGCATAACCTCTCGGTCGACACCACTGGAAGAACGTATGCCACACGCGATGGTATATCCTCGCGGAAGACGGCTTCCGAGCTCATAACATGGTACGCACCACAGAGCTGGAAAACCCCCTGGACCTCAGCATGACTGTCTCAACAGCCACGCCGTCAAAGACAGCGGAGTCAGGTCCGGGTGAAGACAGGGACCCTGCGACAGAAGGTCCGGTCGTAGCGGCAACCGCAGAGGACTGTCCACGGACAGACCTTGAAGGTCTGAGAACCAGTGCCGTCTGGGCCACGCGGGAGCTATCAACAGGAGCGTCCCTCCTTCCTGTTTGAATTTCCGGATTACCCGTGGAAGAAGGGAAATCGGAGGAAACAGGTATGCGAACCGGAACGTCCACCGGACGGACAGAGCTTCCACCAGAGACGCCCCTTCGTCTCTTGTGCGAGACCCGTACACCGGCAACTTGTTGTTGTGCCGGGACGCCATGAGGTCGATCTCTGGAAGACCCCATCTGTCCACCAGCAGTTGAAAAATGTCCGGGTGCAGGGACCATTCCCCCGGATGAACGTCCTGGCGACTTAGAAAGTCCGCCTCCCAATTTAGCACTCCTGGGATGAAGACCGCTGATATGGCCGGAAGATTGCGCTCCGCCCATACCAGGATCCGAGAGACCTCCACGAGAGCTGCCCGACTTCGGGTTCCTCCTTGCCTGTTTATGTAGGCCACGGTGGTAGCGTTGTACGACTGGACCTGCACCGGACGACCCTGGAGAACCCGATGTGCCTGCCGGGGAGCATTGAAGACCGCACGGAGTTCCAAGACTTCCGTCGGGGTCCACCTGCCCTGGAATAAGTGTGGACCCGAAACTGCTCCCCAGCCCCGAAGACTGGCGTACGTTGTCAACAGGACCCAATTTGGAACCCAGAACGGACGTCCCTTGCTGAGATGGGTCGTCTGTAACCACCAGGCAAGGGACAGGCGAACCTCCGGGGCGAGCACAATCGTCTGGGACTTCAGAGACTGAGGCAGCCCGTTCCACTTAGACAGGATCAGGTGCTGCAGAGGTCTGGAGTGAAATTGGGCATATTCCACCATGTCGAACACCGACGCCATGGAGCCCAGTAACCTCATCGCCGAGTGTAGAGACACCTGGCGGCTGTGCAGACAACTGCGCACCCTCGACTGTAAAGCAGAGATCTTTTCCCCCGTCACGAAGATCCTTTGCTGTCTTGAGTCCAATAAGGCTCCGAGGTGCAGAATCCTCAGAGACGGGATTAGAGTGGACTTCTGCCAGTTGATTAACCAGCCGTGCCGTTGCAGTAGTGCAATGGTCAGGTCCAAGTGGCGTAGAAGGAGCTCCGGAGATCCTGCCACTAAGAGAAGGTCGTCCAAGTACGGCAACATGCGGACTCCCTGCAGCCGCAGAGAAGCCGCCATGACCGCCATCACCTTGGTGAACACACGTGGTGCTGTCGCCAGGCCAAAAGGTAACGCCCGAAACTGGAAGTGGTCGCTGCGGATTGCAAATCTGAGGAACTGTTGATGGCGCGAAAGAATAGGGACATGCAGGTAAGCGTCCTGTATGTCTAATGACACCATGTAGTCCCCAGGTTCCAGCGCCAGAATGATGGACCGTAGGGTCTCCATCCGAAACTTCGGCACCCGCAAAGACTTGTTGAGAGCTTTGAGGTTTAGAATCGGACGATACGACCCATTGGGTTTCTGCACCAAAAAAACATTTGAATAGAAACCCTGGCCCCTCTGGGAGAATGGAACAGGCACTATAACTCCAGCCTGGAGCATAGTGTGCAAGACCTTCCGGTTCCGGTCTGATGGTAGACCCGTGTTGAAGAATCGAGCCGGGGGTCTGTGCCGGAAAGAGAGGGCGTACCCTTGGGAGACCACCTCGAGAACCCAAGTGTCTGTCGTGGTAACCGACCAACACCGGGCGAACTGCAGCAGGCGGCCTCCCACTTTGGGATCCCCCAAAGAGAGGCCCGGACCGTCAGGCCGCAGGCTTGTCATCTGGCTTAGGGGCCGGACGTCTGGTACTCCATGCCTGCTTCCGGGGCTTGGCCGATTTCTTAGGACCAGCCTGTCGAGGAAAAGACTGTGGTTTGGGCCTGCCCTGGGCCCTATAAGACCGAAAGGACGATGGTCCAGAACCAGAAGGAGCAGCGGCCGACGGGAGACATGCCGATTTGGCTGCCGCCAGCGTGGCCACAATCTTGTCTAGATCCGGGCCGAAAAGAACTTCTCCGGTAAATGGCAACGCCTCCAAACCCTTTTTGGAATCAGCGTCCGCCTTCCAGGATCGCAACCACAAGGTGCGACGAGCGGCCACCGCTGCTGAAGAAATTCGAGACACCAGGGTACTAATGTCTAAGGCCGCCTCGTTGATGTAAGTGGCCGAATCACGGAGATTACCAATCAACTCCGCCTGATCGGCCGGACAGTCGGAATCAAAAGACACCTCTAATGAATCCGCCCAGCGCTCCATCGCTCTGGCAACCCAGCAAATGGTCATAGACGGCCGTGCTGCCCCCCCCGCAAGGGAATAAGCGGACTTCAGGCAGATCTCCACCTTGCGGTCCGTAGCATCCTTAAGGGAGGACATGGATGGCATCGGCAATGTGGCACTACGGACAAGACGGGTCACGTGAGAATCCACCTGTGGAGGGGATTCCCACTTTGCAAACTAATTATCCGCGAACGGATAAGCCACCGCCAGGCGCCGTTGCGGCTGGTAACGTTTGCCAGGCTGTTTCCACGCCTCCTCTAAATGGTCCATTAACTGACCCGAAAGAGGAAAGACTGTGGCATCGCCCTTCACATCTTTAAAAAAGGCATACTTGGATTTAGCCGCTGGGGGAACTTCGTCCTCAATCACCAAGGCTTTGCGGACTGCCCGAATAAGTCCAGGAATATATACTTTGGACTTAGCATCAGCGTCCTTAGTGTGGAGAGGTTCCTGATTGTAAGGATCCAGAATCTCCCCATCATCAGACGTCCCCTCGTCATCCTCATAAGGAGCCGACAGAGACGCCACCGGCCGTTTATGTGGCCGCATCACAGACTCCCCTTGCAACACATCCGACAAGTGCTGTACAGAACTCGTCAGGGAGTTAACCCATGCCGGCTCCTGAGAAACCGGGGAAATAGGGAGACTGTGGGGTACCACCAATTGTCGTGGGAAACCCTGCATGGGTGACGACACCACTGACTGCTGGGACAAACCCATCTGTGTAAACGCGGGCTGCGGAGCTAACTGGCCCACTAAGGTCGTAAGCGCCTGAGCGAAACAAGCCCAGGGCGGCTCCTGTACCGGTGCTGTAACCGTAATAGGCCGCGCCATTGACAAACACTGCCGACAGAGGCCCTCCGCGCTACGTCCCCCTCCGCTAACGGTACTTTACACGTAGTACACTGTAGCCGGAGAGGAAAATCACTTTCAGACATGATGGCACCAAGTATGTGATCCCTCTCACCAATTATATATTAAATAGGCGAGAGACCACCCTGCAGCACCGCACCGCAAGGGCTTAGCAGAAAGGACAGGGACAGTAATAAAGCTGACAGTCAGAAGAAAAGTTACAGGCAGCAGCGCTAGCACAGTCACATACAATGCAAAGAAAAATCAATTCCTGCACTAACATCGCTGATCACTCAACTACGCAGACACAGGGCCTGGTAGGACACAGCGCTGCATACACAGACCTGCCACAGCGGAGGAGAGGTATGCGGGGGGACCCAGATCACGATGCCAGTGCTTCCAGCAGCGTTCACCATGCGTTCTGGAAAGATGGCCGCCGAGGAGCAGAGAGGAGGCTGGCCTGGGGGAGGAGCGCTGCTACAGGACCAGTCGGCAGTGTGCAGAGAGGGCTGTGTGCAGCGGGGGAGGCGCCGGCTGTGAGACAGGGAAGGCGCGCTCCCCTGGCATGCATTTAACCCCCGGGACGCCGCAGCGCTACAGCTCTGCTGCGGTCCGCTGTCCCAGGGGGGTAGTGGAAGCGCAGGTTCTTACCTGGCTCCACGCTGCAGCCAGTCCCCAGGGAGCCCCCTGCCTGGGGACTCTGGACCATGTAACAGCGGGGACCCACCGCGTGACCCCACTGCTTACCTTGCTGTCCCCCTTGAATCCGGCCATGGTCCGGAACATCTGGGGTCACCGCTAGCTGTGACCCCAGATGCTCACCAGCATCCCCGGATCGGTACCGGCGGGGGTATAGGGAAGACAGCATGGACGTCAGGACTGACTGTCCATGCTGTACATCCAGATGTGCAGCCACAGCTGCATGAAGAAAAAGCTTCAGGGGCTCTTCTAGCCCCCACTCCAACAGGTGCACCCGACTCCGGCCGGGCACCAAACGAAACTGAGGTGCCTTGGCTCGGGGGCGGGGTATAGGAGGGGGACCCTAGTGCATCCTGGGAGGCTGAAAGCTTAACTCTATGGTGCCCGATGACTGACGTCACACCTATACCCCAAGGTATCCTGTGGATACCCTATGGACCCTGAAGTAGAAAAGCCAGATACTAATATATTAGGCAGGGAAATATTATACACCTCAGTCCATTTCTGACCAGTAAGCAGAGTGCCGCTATCTTAGAAAAGTCGGGAAATTATCATGTTAATGTATATAAACTGGGTCAGATGGAATAGCGTAAGACCATACCTGATTGATGCAGAATACGGGAGTTGTGAAGCTACTGCTGAGCTGGTGAAGTTTGGCCCCAAGTGTCTGCAGATGTTTAGCCTTCAGGACGGCATCGCTGGCAGCAAACTCGCTGCGAAACAAAGCCGCAATGGAATCGATAACGATCAGGCGGATCTGACCACGCCGGAGGAGGACGGGAAGTTTCTTTGTGATGCAGTCTGTCAGCATCTCCTGCAATATGGCAACGAGTCCCCAATTAGTCAGGAATTATAGAACTGTGTCATACCGAGGTTCAGAAAAAAAGATCCAGGTACTGACTCATATCTCCTGGTCACATACATTTGCCTGATGTGCACCTTTTTCATTGCCCAATATAACCCCTTAGAAGGTTTATTTTTTTTAATTATTTTATTTAACAGAAGTCATGGATCACAAAACAGTAGGTAGCGTGTAATGTCCCAATTGCTTTTAGTCAAGTACAGTCCAAAAATCTAGCATTTAGAGATATACAGTCCAAAATCCGCCATCTTAGAGATTTAGGGCCTATTCAATTAGGTGCAAAAAGTCACGTTTGGCGAAAAGAGTTCGCCGGTGAAAACTTTTTGCGCATACGTGTGTATCATGCTATACAATTGCCTGCGAAAACGCCATAGGCAGAAGCCGGCAAAAAGTAAAAAGTTTCCCCCTCTCAGAGCAGGTGATAACATGTGCGGAATCCCTGCTTTTGGGGGCCTTGGTTTAGAATTCTTTGGACATAGCCCGCCCCAATGAATAATTAGGCAAAAAAAAATAAAAAATTATAATTCGCTTAATTCCCCCTAATGATGACATGTCATTTTTTAGGGTGAAAATATAAAAAGCATTGGAAAATGGTTTAAAGTACTGGGGCAGGTCTTTTTTTTCTTTGGGGGGGGGTGGGGGGGGGGGGCTGTATGGATGGGTCAGGTATTTTGGGGGGCTGTATGGATGTGACAGGTGTTTTTAGGATAGCAGGTGTATTTTTAATATTTTTTTTTTTTAACTGCACTTTATAGACACAAATATACTAATGTACCCCAAATTTAACTACAGCAATTATTTTTTTCCAAAAGTAATTGCTTTATATCATTTTTACACACTTAGGTAAATATGTATATAACTGCCCTTTGACTCAATTACTTTTATTAGGGCTATTAATACACTTCTATATTGATTTCCAGTACAGACTGATTTCCCCAAAATGTGGTGTACTTTTCACTAGTTTCGCCATACGCAATTATCGCACATATGCGTTTTCGTGTGTTCTGCAATTGGATAGGGCGAAAAGTGGGAGAGTGCATTGAGAAAGTACACGAAAAGATCGAATCAAAACTGGCGAATGCGGCGTTCAACATGCAAACGTTTTTCGCCAAACGTGACTTTGCACATAACTGAATACAGCCCTTAGGGGTATATTTACTATTTAGGATTACAAAAGTGGAGATGTTACCCATAGGCAACAACCAATCAGATTTTTATTTATTTATCTAGTACCTTCTAGAAAATGATAACTAGAATCTGACTGGTTGCTATGGGCAACACCTCCACTTTTGTAAACAAGCATGTTGACCGGATAACCTCAGCTCGCCACCCAATCAATGATTAGTTTTTGATCCCATTAGGGATTTCATTAGGAATGACGCCTTCATTAGTACCATGTCGGGATTTGACAGTCGGGAAGCATTCCACCGTCGGCTTCCTGACTGCATCCCTGCCCAAGGCATGCTCACTCTTAACATTGTCCCTAATGGACAGTGGGTAGTTGTCACTCCTCTATGCCTGAGCCCACCAGCAGGGCTCGTTGACGCCCAGGTGCCATCATATCTGGGACAAAAAAAAAGTTCCCTTCAAAACGTACTTCTAGGAAACTGCAAGGGACCAAGCCTGCCGCCTGCCACCTGAATCTGAGCTCCAGAGGATGGGCAACCAAGGTCCCTGGGCAGAGTTTCCTGGCCACGCAGGGGAAGCTCTTTGGAGCTCCCTGAAACCACTTAGCTGGCTGCATTGGCCAGCTCCCATGCACCTTCCCATACCACTATCAGGGATGAAGCTGCATGGGAAGGCAATCTGATTTCCTGGAAGAGGGTTGGGGGATCCCCTGGCCTTCTAGGACAGAAGGTAAGTGCAATTCTACTTTAGATTACATTGAAACCTTTGTCCATTTAAAATACATTTAGGCACTTTTTAAATATATAATATGTTAAAATATATACACGGAGCCTGTGCCCTGCAACAGGCTTTCTCAGAATGCAGCAGTGCAGCTCGGGACTGCTTTCCTGGCTCAGTGCTGCACACACCTTTGATCATATATTTAAAACCTTTTTACATCTTATACATATCTGTCCAAACTTGCTTTAAACATTTACATTATTAGATCTCCCGGTATATTGGGTGATCCTCGCCACTTATTAGTTCTCTAAATTCAGTTTATTATATTTTATTTTTTTTATTTAATTTTCATTTTTTAGGCGGCAGGGCCTGTAGTGCTGCTTCATTGTGTAAGGAGCCCCAAATTATTTGTTACAATGCCCATCACTTGCCTTTCTATTAATGCCAAGGGCCTGAACACCCCTCAGAAACGTTCACATCTCCATTTGACACTTAAGAAATTGTGTGGGGAGTGATATTTGTGCAGGAAACTCACCTAAAAAAAGATTCCCATCCCTCACTATCCTCCAAAAATTTTCCAAATGTTTGGTACTCTAATCATGTCTCTAAACGAAATGGGGTAGCAATTCTCATCCGTGGCTCTCTCCCATTCCAACTGCTAGACACAAAATTTGATACGGACGGTACATACATTATGATTCGTGGTAAGATTGGACATGAGGAGATTACGCTGGCTAACCTGTACGCCCCTAATACTGGCCAATCCCGATTTTTTCTGAATTTTTTCCACGAACTATATCTTTACAGACGAGGAAAGACGCTAGTAGGTGGCGACTTTAAATCAGTCATCGCCCCTCAATTGGATAGACCAGGCCTACCCTCATATAATGGTGCGGCATTGAACTCTTCTGCACTTTATAGATGTATGGCAGAGGCTGGTCTGTCTGATGTTTGGCGCGCCCTTAATCCCATCACCCGAGACTATACTTTTTATTCTCACCCTCATGACGTTTACTCCAGAATAGATCTTTTCTTGTGTTGTGCTTCCCTATCACAAACAGCTCACCGCTCCTCTATTGTCCCGAACACATGGTCAGACCATTCTATTTTAATTGCGTCCTTTGGCCTTTTGGAAGCGACAAGGGTTAGACCTTCCTGGAGACTGAATGAACATTGTTGAAAATTCCTCAGTTCCAGGAAAGCATTAAAGCCAATATTAAGGACAACTTCTCTCTGAACCCCCCTGGCGACTGTAGCATGTCCACGATCTGGGAGGCCCATAAAGCCGTTGTAAGAGGAGCTATAATTCAATACGCTTCTCGTAGAAAAAGAGAGCAGGAATACTGTATTAACTCTTTGACTACAACTATAGTGAATTTGGATAGGGAACATAAACGCACCCTTTCTAAAAATGTTCTATCTCGACTCTCTCAGGCCCGTGCCGAGCTACAATCTATTCAGGTTGAGAAAATTGAACGTTCTTTACGTTGGGCCAACCAGAAATTCTTTGATAAAGGTAATAAAGCCCACACCTTATTGGCTAATAAACTCCGTGCTAAACGGGCTTCTCAAGCTATTTCCTCCGTCAGAGATCTCTCCGGTAAAACGACTTACGATCCCACACATACTAATGATGCTTTTTTCAAATGCTATGAAGCTTTATACAATTTCCCCCCCCCCCCCCTTCTGACCCACTTGCTCATTTAAAGGAGTGTCAGGAGTATTTAGACTCTTGTAACCTGCCAAAAATTGATTTGGCGACTTGCCAAATGCTTAATGAAGATATCTCGCTAGGCGAGTTAGAAATTGCTATTAAATCTCAAAAACCATCTAAATGCCCGGGCCCGTATGGGTTCCCAATGGCATATTATAAATTATTTGCTCCCCAACTTATGCCCTATATGATTTAATTATTTAACAAAATTATGCGCGGAGCTCCATTTCACTGACTCGACGGCCTCCCGCATAATAGTCATCCCAAAACCAGGTAAGGATCCTTCCCTCTGTGCTAATTACAGACCTATTTCCTTACTAAACACCGACCTCAAACTATTTGCCAAAATCTTGGCTAACAGACTGATTGGCATCTTGGCCTCTCTCGTGGATCCTGATCAGGTGGGCTTCGTTCCGTGTCGACAGGCTTCGGATAACACGAGAAGTACTATTGACATAATTCACCATATCAACTCTACTAAACTTTCTTCGGTTGTCCTGGCCCTCGATGCGGAAAAGGCATTCGATCGCATCTCCTGGCCTTTTTTATTTTCAACACTGTCCTCTTTCGTTTTTCAGGGTCATTTTTTGTCTACAATTAAGGCTCTATATTCTAACCCCTCGTCAGCGGTTATGACCAATGGCCTTTGCTCCCCACGGTTTCCTCTGTCTAATGGCACAAGACAGGGTTGCCCACTCTCACCATTAATCTTTGCCTTATGTATTGAACCACTGGCGGCTCGCATCAGGAACAATTTGAATATTGGAGGGATCATTATAGGACAAAATCAATACAAACTATCATTATTCGCGGATAATGTTCTTTTAACATTGTGTAATCCTTTAGTATCTCTCCCCAATCTCCAGACGGAACTGCTGTTGTACGGATCCCTCTCGGGGTACAAAGTAAATCATTCAAAGTCGGAAGCTCTTGCTTTAAATGTTCACCCTCGAATTCAGGCAACACTGACCTACAAATTCCAATTCCTTTGGAGACCTTTAGCCATTAAATACTTAGGGGTGTCTATCACTAAATCTTACTCCTCCCTTTATAAAGCAAATTATGGCCCCATGATTAAGTTACTTACACAAGACCTAGGCAGGTGGACTAATCTGTATATTTCGTGGATAGGCAGGATTAATACAATTAAAATGAATTTCCTCCCCCGTTTATTGTACTTATTTCAAACCCTTCCGGTTGCAGTTCCGTGTTCGGCACTCGCTTCCCTGCAGAAACTATGTAACAAGTTCATATGGGCTGGTCATAAGCCCCGCATTCATAGGGCCATCCTAGCTAAGAGTACAGTCTCGGGTGGTCTGGGTCTCCCTATTTTGCAAAACTACTACTCGGCATGTCAACTCAATCACATTATATCATGGCACTCTGCAAATGGGATTAAGAAATGGGTAGATATTGAAAACTCCTTAATTCAGGGTGGGTCTGTTAGCTCTAATATGGCTCCCTGGATCGTGCAGACCAGCCTCGGCCTTTTCAGTTCCAACTGTATATTTTACTATCCGGTTATGGGATAGGCTTTGTAATTCCTGTGATTTAGCTTCTTACCCATCGCCCCTGACCCTGATTTGGAACCATCCTTTGTTCACCCCAGGATGTGACCGTAAATTTGCTGCTCAGTGGCGTAATTGTGGCATCGAACGTTTCACCCATATTAAAGGTGCATTTGCTCCTTTCACATTTTCAGACTTCCAGGACCACTATATGGCTTGTCCATCTCGTGTCACTTTCAGTATCTTCAAATTCTTAGTTTTATCCGTTCTCAAACTAAGTCCTCTACATTACGCTCACCTACCCCTTTTGAAAGGTTATGTTTATACTCAATTGGCTGGAAAGGTAACATTTCATTAATCTGTCATTCAATTTTGGCCCCTGATCCCCCAAACCGTGAACCCCACGAATTGGCTTGGGAATCTGACTTGTCCTTAGCTCTGGAGGATGATCAGTGGGATGAGATTAAATTACGTACAGCTAAGGCCTCCATCAGTGTATCAATTAGAGAAACTTGCAACAAAGTTTATTCCCGATGGTATCTAGTATCCACCAAACTCCATGCCATTTTCCCAGCTACATCCAATTTATGCTGGAGGCTATGTGGAAATGAGGGCACCTTCCTACACACCTGGTGGTCCTGTCCATCTATACTTCCTTTTTGGGACCAGGTTCGTTCATTGATTTGCCGTGCTCTTGGGTTTAGGGTAACTTTAGATCCTGTAGCGGCCCTATTGAATGCTCCTGTACCTGGAATTTCAAAGTCTCAAGACAAATTGCTTGTACACATATGCAACGCAGCCAAAAACTTAATTGCCAAACATTGGAAAGACCAAAACCCGCCTCCATTGCCTGCTCTTGTAGCAAAGATTAATTTCATAGCCTCCATGGAGTATATTACTAGCTTACAAATTAACGGGGTTGCTAAATTCCAGGCGATTTGGTCTCCTTGGTTCCAAACTCAGTCTCTCATTACTCCAGGTCTCTGCTGACTTTTCTAACTCTTCCCCCCCCCCCCCTTTTTAGATTTTTTATTCGTTAAGGAGTATTTATTTTTCCTTGTTTATACTTTATTTTTATTCCCCATTACAATGCAAATTTTTTGGATATAAGCTACCATGTGTGTTCAAGTATTTTTTTTTTTTTTATATTATTTTATTTTTATTTATATTTTCCTTTTTTTATTATTTATTTAATATTATATTATTGAGTTAAGATCTTTGAATATTTTTCCTATGTTTATGCAATTTATTTTTGATATGTATTTTGGATGTTTCTCACTTATTTTGTGATCAACACTGTATTTGATATTTGTTTGTTGTACGATTTACTTCAATAAAATGTAAAAATTTTGACTTAAACATTTACATTATTGTGTATATAACATCAGTCCCAGCGCTGGGACTTTACCCCCTTTCAGAGCTGGCAGTACTGGGAGCTACTCTCCCAAACCCCAGCACACACAGTGCGGGGCACTCAGCGCTGGGCTCCCTTAGCCCTGCAGTCTGGGACTGTGGGATCTCCCCTGGTGCATCACACCAGGGGTTAACATCATAAGAGTGCTCACTGGGAGCCAGCGGGCAGCTCCGTGCACACTTTCCCCGGTGCAGCACACCGGGGGTTAACTACTGAGAGCTGGTCCGGGCTGCCCGGCATCCGGACCTCCATGCTGTACTGCCCAGTATGCGTCCACTCAAAGCCCTGCAGTCCGGGACACTTGTCCCGGCTATGCTCCTGGTCCCCAGCGGTTAGCACCCAGTCCTGCAGCCCGGGACCAGTTCCCAGCTACAGTGGCTCCTTCCCCCTGGTGCAACGCTGAGACGCCAGGCTCCCAGCGGGGAGCACTCAGCAGCTCCATCCACAAAGTCACCCAGTGCAGCGCACCGGGGTTTAACACATCATTGCCGCGGCTGCTGGACAGGGTCCGGGCCGTGGCAGATCATACGCTTAAAAAATATTTTTAAATACCCGATGCCTAGCTCCGGCAATACATTTTAAAGCAGGATGCCTAGCACCTGTTAGTCCTTTTAAAAAAAAGTTAACCCCTTCAGTGCCGCGGCGGGCATTTTACACACGTGTGCCCGGTGTTTGGCCACACAGAACTTTAGTAATTATACCCCTTAGGCCCGTATTCAATTTGAGGCGAAAAATCCAGACTTTTCGCGTGCTGGACTTTTCGCCTCCTTCGCTTGTTTTCCAGGCGGAAAAGTATCGCGCACACGTGCCCGTGAACAGGCAAAACTTTGATCAGCGAAAAAATAGGGGAATTTTCGGCAAAAAATTGTAGAACCCCCCTAAAGATGTCCAGACCTGGGGGATTACTATGGGTACCCCCGTTTTTGCCTGCAAAAGAAAGTCGGGTTTTTAAATAGCCGCGGCAGGTGTTTTTTTCCCCGACTTTGAAGAAGTGATGCAGAAGAGCACTTAGCTTTTTTTTTTTTTCAATTTTAAAAGTAGTCCCATCAAATTTGGGGTACCTGAAAATGGGTACTAGCATATTTTTAAGTCACTAAACTAATTTTTTAAAAATTCTTCAAAAAAAGCACCTGCCGCTAATAGCCTATTCTAGAAAACACCTGCCGCTTACTTACAGAATACCCCTGAACCTATTTCGCTATTTTTAAACACTGTTCCCCTTCATTTATTTATTTATTTTTTTTAACCCCAAAATTTGAAATTATTTTTTTTGGGGGGTCCAGGTTTTTTTTTTTTTGCACATTTCGTATTAAGGGGGCATTCCCAAGGGTGCAGGCTATTTTTTTAAGCCTAAAGATGTCCAGACATGGGGGATCACTATGGGTACACCCATTTTTGCCTGCTGATGGAAGTCGGGGTTTGTAATAGCCACGACAGGTGCATATTTGCGGCTATGAAGAAGGGGTGAAGAATAGCACTTGGATTTTTTTTTTTGGGGGGGGGGGTAAATGAAAATGGGGGTAAGCATATTTTTAAGTCCCTAAAGTTATTTTTAAAAATTCAGCAAAAATGCACATGCCGCTACTCTGCACAATGAAGAAAACACCTGACGCATATAAGGAAACCCCTGTGGATTTAATTTGTCTATTTTAGAAGTGGTTTTTCGTGGGTTTTTTATTCACCCCAAATATAAATTAATTTTTTTTGGGGTGTCCCCATTTTTTTTGACACAGTTTATTTTGGAATGACATTCCCAGGGGTGCAAGCTATTTTTTTTATAAGCCTGCACCCCTAAAGCCCAATTCTGCACTTTTTTTCGCCATGTAAAACATGGTAAAACTTATCCCCGTTTTTTTTCAAGACTTTTCGACCCGGCGAAAAGTCTTTGAAATTGAATACGGGGATAATTGAAACATGCGAAAATGACGTCAGATTTCAACTTTTCGGAGCCTAATTGAATACCCCCCTATGAGTATATATATATCTCTATCTCATATATATATGGATGAACACTCTTAGGACAGTCAAGCTAAGGAGGTTATTGGGAATGAGCCACTCCATCTGGAGAGAGCAGAGGAAGCCATGGTGTAGTGCAAATCAGTATTCGTTGGGCTATAGCCTATCAATACTAAGATCAAGTGGCCTCACTGCACTATACACTTATCTATTATTAGGTCATATATTATTTTTTTTAATGAATATTCTTTATTGAATTTTTTAACTTACACCAACATCAAATAGAAAATACAGAATGTTTGAATTAAGGTAGATGTGAAAACACATATAACATACGGTGGGGAGAACCATATAGCAATGTACACAAGAATAGAATATGGTACATAAATAACAGGATATGTTGAGTACTCTTTAACGTAAAATTTAAAACAAAAATGACTTGAAGGCGCCATTCAAGCCAGTGAGTCTGGAGATCAGAGAAGTACAGTATGTAATCCTTGTTCCTCCCCCTTAAATAATACAGATACCCCAGCACTACCAATCTTAATATAAGGATCACATAACAAAGCAACAGGGAATATCATAATAGAAAGCATCCACATCTATCCAAATATCAAAATCATACACATACCCCAAAGTAAATAAATATAAATCAAACCTCCCCGTAACCCCCCACCCTATATGGCCTAACCCCAACCCAGGCATACTTGGATCCCTTAAAAAAGAAAATACCCTCCCTATCTCCTTAAGCTAACTAACACTAACTAAACCCCTCCCAACCCAAGAAAAGGATTTTAAGAACCACATGAATGACAAGAGCAATAAACGTAATGGCACTAAGCTAGGCTAAGCTCAGCTCCCCCGCATTATACGGATACGGAATTCAACCTTACAGCATATTTTTGCAATTTACAGCCATATATAGCACAGCAAATAAAATAAAACAGAAGAGTTATGGATATGTTAAAGACACACATAAAATACAAAGAAGAGAGAAAAAAATAAAATAAAGAAAAAAAATAATGCAAAACAGTAGGATATACAAATTCACAGTGATATGAGAAAGAGGTTCTGAATATATCCCAAACGACTAGGCATAATGATGGGCTTCAACACACTAATCCGGCCAGGCCACAGCCCCGTGAAAGGATAAAATCAGAGATACAGTCCCATCCCAGCTAACTCGTGGATTAGCAGAACAGTACATACTGTTCTGAAATGACAAATCCCGCGGTCTCTGTACACCTAACTGGATCTGAGAATAAGGGGTCTATTTACTAATCAGTGTTAGGAGACCGAGTGAAAAGTGATAAGGTGCCAGCCAATCAGCTCCTAACTGTCATCTCACAGGCTGTGTTTGAAAAATGACATTTGGAAGATGATTGGCTGGTACCTTATCACTTTTCACTCTGTCTCCTAACACTGCTTAGTAACTAGACCCCTAAATCTTCTGAACAACATCAACTTCCTCGAAGCGCATCCATTGGGATATATACCTCCAAAAAACACTCAATTGCTGAAAATGTGGGTCTGTAAACTCAGAAAGCGTATGCAGATCTGGCACTATCCCCTCACAATACTGCCAAGTGATGCCACGGGATAAAGGATATCCACATGCATGTCATCAAACTTCTTAAGAAGCCGCTGAGTAGAAGCCTTAATAGCCTGGAGGATATGTTGCAGTAAGTCAGCCATGTCTGCGGTATACAACCACGTATACCTATGAATTCACTATAAACAGACTTATTATATGGAATTAGATGGCTGCTGAAATAGGAAGCAATGTCCCTCAGTGGAAGTATGAACAGGTTATGAGGATGATGAAATGGCCAGGATGCAGAACACACAGTCTTCTTTCCAAAATGGCGGCTGCTGTTGGAAGCCGTCAGGAGAAATAAGAAATGCAGGCTGGAGATCCCAGTAAATTACCAGGGAGCAGGCACGGTTACCAGCGGAAGAGGAAGCCCCTCGGCAGCTCGACTGCATCTCCAGGTACATCAGGACAATGAGGAGTAGAGAGTCGAAGCTGCATGAAACCTCCAATCCAAGATGCCAGCCGATAACTCCCAGCATATTGCGGCTCGCGCGAGACAGGCAGCGGGAGGGGATCTGATCCGAAGAGGTGGACGGCAGGAGTCGGCAACAGGATCTCAAAGGGCGCAGCCAAGAAGCAGGATAAAGTCTTCAGGTAAGTACAGCACGCGATACAGCCTCTGGAGGCGGACACAAGGATAGGACCCGGCCGCAGAGAACACCGGGGATATATTATGGGAGGCACCCAGCAGGCTTCCACCTCTGAGCCTCCGATATGCAGGAGAAGATACCCCACAGTAATTAGCAGCTTGATGAGGAACAAATCAGTAATAGCAGGATATTTAGAAGGATGTAAGCGGGAGAGCCAGCCAAACGCCCCCCTCCTAGCTACTCCAGGCCACGCCCCATTATTAAGTCATATTACATGTATACATTATACAATAGTATGCTCAGTGCCATTTTTTTGAATACTTTTTTTAATCCCTAAAATGTAAGGGATGATTATAACTTCTGTGTCACTTACTATATCAGCTGCGTGCTCAATAAATATGTGGTCTCCAAAGCGGATGCTGCAACTGAAATCAGCCGGAACTTCTGCTCTCTGCTTAGGCTGTAAGCGCATGAGCTGCTGCAAGCGCGTGCTCGGGAAGGCGTCCTCTGTGCAGATGTAGACAGCGCCTATACCGTAATATGAATATATTTCATCATTCCACTTAATCCTGTGCAGAATGCATTCATCTAGGTCACTGATTTAATGATTATAGGGTGAATGGAAATGGAGGTAGAGGACTAACAAAGTATCAAGATATATAACATACATGTATTACCAAATATGGATTGTGTTACTTCCCCTACTGCCTCCTGTGCATGGCTATACTACAGTATACTCTCCTACATGGATCTATTATGTTTACACTGATCACTGCACAGCTAAACTCTTCCTGTGTGATGGTTCCACAGCACTGGTATAAGTAAGAATGGTGTTGTACCTACCTGCTCCGAGACCCCCATATTCTACTGGGTACTGCACAGAGAGACACAGCTGGAGAGCAATCTGGGTCTTCCCTGCTGCGCTCTCCCCAGCTAGTTCTGTAATGCCCACCAGGGGGACCCCACCTCTCAGGAGATTATTCAGGACGCTACATCCCAGGCTCAGCTTCTGGTGCTGGGAAGGGAATATGGTCTTCTCTCTGTACAGCTGTAATGCTGCAAACCACCAAATAGTAAAAGATATGGAAAGTATGATTACTGGTCATTTTATTTATATAGCACTTTTCTCCAGAACTCAGAAACCAGCAAAATAAGCCACATACTATGTAACTGTTATAAGCATGGACGGTCAAAAGGAGATAAACTTATCATTTAAAGATTTACTACACCCAAAACTAAAATGATTTTGTTGGAATTCGGTGGCCTACATAAAACATATCGGAGCTTTGTGAGATTGGTGATATCCTCAAATGTATGTAACGATCTGTGAAAGAGATCTTGCCCTCAGTACAGTTAGGTCATCCCCATGTTGTCAAAGCCCCTCCCCAATGAACTTTAAGATCCCCCAAACAAAGCCAACTGTAGGAGGGAGGATCTCTTTTTGAAACTTATATTATATAATAAATATATATATATATATATATATATATATATATATATATATATATATATATATATATATAGAGTGACCTACCCGCTGGATTCAGAGCCTCAATAAATGTAACGTTGGATTTTATTTTACGTCGTCTAATTAAAAATAAAAATGAACTTAAGAGAGAAATTCAATATATTGTCTCTCTCTCAACAAGACATGAAAAATGCAAATAAGAAACATTGTATTAATCTACACTAATATAATAAGAACATTGTGTCTGTTCCAAGTTGGCACAAAAACTACTGAACCAATTTTCATGAAAACTGCATCATTGTGTAGTGAAAACTCCTAGAAATAACCTGCACTTTGTTTCATCTCAATCCGTCAAGTGAAAGCTGAGCAATAACAAAAACAAAATGTATTGACATCAATGCAAAAGATAGGCGTGGCCCCATGCGTACAGCCGGAGAGGGGAGAGGTGCTTTGGACCCACGGTCACTTTAATAGGATAGGTTACATAGCAGTCTGTGCACAGGGCACACAGTGACATTGGTGTGAGTGGTGGGTGAATAGGATAGGTTACATAGCAGTCTGTGCACAGGGCACACAGTGACATTGGTGTGAGTGGTGGGTGAATAGGATAGGCTACATGGCAGTCTGTGCACAGGGCACACAGTGACATTGGTGTGAGTGGTGGGTGAATAGGATAGGCTACATAGCAGTCTGTGCACAGGGCACACAGTGACATTGGTGTGAGTGGTGGGTGAATAGGATAGGTTACATAGCAGTCTGTGCACAGGGCACACAGTGACATTGGTGTGAGTGGTGGGTGAATAGGAGAGGTTACATAGCAGTCTGTGCACAGGGCACACAGTGACATTGGTGTGAGTGGTGGGTGAATAGGATAGGCTACATAGCAGTCTGTGCACAGGGCACACAGTGACATTGGTGTGAGTGGTGGGTGAATAGGATAGGTTACATAGCAGTCTGTGCACAGGGCACACAGTGACATTGGTGTGAGTGGTGGGTGAATAGGATAGGCTACATAGCAGTCTGTGCACAGGGCACACAGTGACATTGGTGTGAGTGGTGGGTGAATAGGATAGGTTACATAGCAGTCTGTGCACAGGGCACACAGTGACATTGGTGTGAGTGGTGGGTGAATAGGATAGGTTACATAGCAGTCTGTGCACAGGGCACACAGTGACATTGGTGTGAGTGGTGGGTGAATAGGATAGGTTACATAGCAGTCTGTGCACAGGGCACACAGTGACATTGGTGTGAGTGGTGGGTGAATAGGATAGGCTACATAGCAGTCTGTGCACAGGGCACACAGTGACATTGGTGTGAGTGGTGGGTGAATAGGATAGGTTACATAGCAGTCTGTGCACAGGGCACACAGTGACATTGGTGTGAGTGGTGGGTGAATAGGATAGGCTACATAGCAGTCTGTGCACAGGGCACACAGTGACATTGGTGTGAGTGGTGGGTGAATAGGATAGGTTACATAGCAGTCTGTGCACAGGGCACACAGTGACATTGGTGTGAGTGGTGGGTGAATAGGATAGGTTACATAGCAGTCTGTGCACAGGGCACACAGTGACATTGGTGTGAGTGGTGGGTGAATAGGATAGGTTACATAGCAGTCTGTGCACAGGGCACACAGTGACATTGGTGTGAGTGGTGGGTGAATAGGATAGGCTACATAGCAGTCTGTGCACAGGGCACACAGTGACATTGGTGTGAGTGGTGGGTGAATAGGATAGGCTACATAGCAGTCTGTGCACAGGGCACACAGTGACATTGTTGTGAGTGGTGGATGAATAGGATAGGCTACATAGCAGTCTGTGCACAGGGCACACAGTGACATTGGTGTGAGTGGTGGGTGAATAGGATAGGTTACATAGCAGTCTGTGCACAGGGCACACAGTGACATTGGTGTGAGTGGTGGGTGAATAGGATAGGTTACATAGCAGTCTGTGCACAGGGCACACAGTGACATTGGTGTGAGTGGTGGGTGAATAGGATAGGCTACATAGCAGTCTGTGCACAGGGCACACAGTGACATGGGTGTGAGTGGTGGATGAATAGGAGAGGTTACATAGCAGTCTGTGCACAGGGCACACAGTGACATTGGTGTGAGTGGTGGGTGAATAGGATAGGCTACATAGCAGTCTGTGCACAGGGCACACAGTGACATTGGTGTGAGTGGTGGGTGAATAGGATAGGTTACATAGCAGTCTGTGCACAGGGCACACAGTGACATTGGTGTGAGTGGTGGGTGAATAGGATAGGCTACATAGCAGTCTGTGCACAGGGCACACAGTGACATTGGTGTGAGTGGTGGGTGAATAGGATAGGTTACATAGCAGTCTGTGCACAGGGCACACAGTGACATTGGTGTGAGTGGTGGGTGAATAGGATAGGTTACATAGCAGTCTGTGCACAGGGCACACAGTGACATTGGTGTGAGTGGTGGGTGAATAGGATAGGTTACATAGCAGTCTGTGCACAGGGCACACAGTGACATTGGTGTGAGTGGTGGGTGAATAGGATAGGCTACATAGCAGTCTGTGCACAGGGCACACAGTGACATTGGTGTGAGTGGTGGGTGAATAGGATAGGTTACATAGCAGTCTGTGCACAGGGCACACAGTGACATTGGTGTGAGTGGTGGGTGAATAGGATAGGCTACATAGCAGTCTGTGCACAGGGCACACAGTGACATTGGTGTGAGTGGTGGGTGAATAGGATAGGTTACATAGCAGTCTGTGCACAGGGCACACAGTGACATTGGTGTGAGTGGTGGGTGAATAGGATAGGTTACATAGCAGTCTGTGCACAGGGCACACAGTGACATTGGTGTGAGTGGTGGGTGAATAGGATAGGTTACATAGCAGTCTGTGCACAGGGCACACAGTGACATTGGTGTGAGTGGTGGGTGAATAGGATAGGCTACATAGCAGTCTGTGCACAGGGCACACAGTGACATTGGTGTGAGTGGTGGGTGAATAGGATAGGCTACATAGCAGTCTGTGCACAGGGCACACAGTGACATTGTTGTGAGTGGTGGATGAATAGGATAGGCTACATAGCAGTCTGTGCACAGGGCACACAGTGACATTGGTGTGAGTGGTGGATGAATAGGATAGGCTACATAGCAGTCTGTGCACAGGGCACACAGTGACATTGGTGTGAGTGGTGGATGAATAGGATAGGTTACATAGCAATCTGTGCACAGGGCACACAGTGACATTGGTGTGAGTGGTGGATGAATAGGATAGGCTACATAGCAGTCTGTGCACAGGGCACACAGTGACATTGGTGTGAGTGGTGAATGAATAGGATAGGCTACATAGCAGTCTGTGCACAGGGCACACAGTGACATTGGTGTGAGTGGTGGGTGAATAGGATAGGTTACATAGCAATCTGTGCACAGGGCACACAGTGACATTGGTGTGAGTGGTGGATGAATTGGAGAGGTTACATAGCAGTCTGTGCACAGGGCAGCAGTCTGTACACAGTGACAATGGTGTGAGTGGTGGATGAATAGGAGAGGTTACATAGCAGTCTGTGCACAGGGCACACAGTGACATTGGTGTGAGTGGTGGATGAATAGGAGAGGTTACATAGCAGTCTGTGCACAGGGCAGCAGTCTGTACACAGTGACAATGGTGTGAGTGGTGGATGAATAGGAGAGGTTACATAGCAGTCTGTGCACAGGGCAGCAGTCTGTACACAGTGACAATGGTGTGAGTGGTGGATGAATAGGAGAGGTTACATAGCAGTCTGTGCACAGGGCAGCAGTCTGTACACAGTGACAATGGTGTGAGTGGTGGATGAATAGGAGAGGTTACATAGCAGTCTGTGCACAGGGCAGCAGTCTGTACACAGTGACATTGGTGTGAGTGGTGGATGAATAGGAGAGGTTATATAGCAGTCTGTGCACAGGGCACACAGTGACATTGGTGTGAGAAGTGGGTGAATAGGATAGGCTACATAGCAGTCTGTGCACAGGGCACACAGTGACATGGGTGTGAGTGGTGGGTGAATAGGAGAGGTTATATAGCAGTCTGTGCATAGGGCACACAGTGACATTGGTGTGAGTGGTGGGTGAATAGGAGAGGTTACATAGCAGTCTGTGCACAGGGCACACAGTGACATTGGTGTGAGTGGTGGGTGAATAGGATAGGCTACATAGCAGTCTGTGCACAGGGCACACAGTGACATTGGTGTGAGCGGTGGGTGAATAGGATAGGCTACATAGCAGTCTGTGCACAGGGCACACAGTGACATTGGTGTGAGTGGTGGGTGAATAGGATAGGTTACATAGCAGTCTGTGCACAGGGCACACAGTGACATTGGTGTGAGTGGTGGGTGAATAGGATAGGCTACATAGCAGTCTGTGCACAGGGCACACAGTGACATTGGTGTGAGTGGTGGGTGAATAGGATAGGTTACATAGCAGTCTGTGCACAGGGCACACAGTGACATTGGTGTGAGTGGTGGGTGAATAGGATAGGCTACATAGCAGTCTGTGCACAGGGCACACAGTGACATTGGTGTGAGTGGTGGGTGAATAGGATAGGTTACATAGCAGTCTGTGCACAGGGCACACAGTGCCATTGGTGTGAGTGGTGGGTGAATAGGATAGGTTACATAGCAGTCTGTGCACAGGGCACACAGTGACATTGGTGTGAGTGGTGGGTGAATAGGATAGGTTACATAGCAGTCTGTGCACAGGGCACACAGTGACATTGGTGTGAGTGGTGGGTGAATAGGATAGGCTACATAGCAGTCTGTGCACAGGGCACACAGTGACATTGGTGTGAGTGGTGGGTGAATAGGATAGGTTACATAGCAGTCTGTGCACAGGGCACACAGTGACATTGGTGTGAGTGGTGGGTGAATAGGATAGGCTACATAGCAGTCTGTGCACAGGGCACACAGTGACATTGGTGTGAGTGGTGGGTGAATAGGATAGGTTACATAGCAGTCTGTGCACAGGGCACACAGTGACATTGGTGTGAGTGGTGGGTGAATAGGATAGGTTACATAGCAGTCTGTGCACAGGGCACACAGTGACATTGGTGTGAGTGGTGGGTGAATAGGATAGGCTACATAGCAGTCTGTGCACAGGGCACACAGTGACATTGGTGTGAGTGGTGGGTGAATAGGATAGGCTACATAGCAGTCTGTGCACAGGGCACACAGTGACATTGTTGTGAGTGGTGGATGAATAGGATAGGCTACATAGCAGTCTGTGCACAGGGCACACAGTGACATTGGTGTGAGTGGTGGATGAATAGGATAGGCTACATAGCAGTCTGTGCACAGGGCACACAGTGACATTGGTGTGAGTGGTGGATGAATAGGATAGGTTACATAGCAATCTGTGCACAGGGCACACAGTGACATTGGTGTGAGTGGTGGATGAATAGGATAGGCTACATAGCAGTCTGTGCACAGGGCACACAGTGACATTGGTGTGAGTGGTGAATGAATAGGATAGGCTACATAGCAGTCTGTGCACAGGGCACACAGTGACATTGGTGTGAGTGGTGGGTGAATAGGATAGGTTACATAGCAATCTGTGCACAGGGCACACAGTGACATTGGTGTGAGTGGTGGATGAATTGGAGAGGTTACATAGCAGTCTGTGCACAGGGCAGCAGTCTGTACACAGTGACAATGGTGTGAGTGGTGGATGAATAGGAGAGGTTACATAGCAGTCTGTGCACAGGGCACACAGTGACATTGGTGTGAGTGGTGGATGAATAGGAGAGGTTACATAGCAGTCTGTGCACAGGGCAGCAGTCTGTACACAGTGACAATGGTGTGAGTGGTGGATGAATAGGAGAGGTTACATAGCAGTCTGTGCACAGGGCAGCAGTCTGTACACAGTGACAATGGTGTGAGTGGTGGATGAATAGGAGAGGTTACATAGCAGTCTGTGCACAGGGCAGCAGTCTGTACACAGTGACATTGGTGTGAGTGGTGGATGAATAGGAGAGGTTATATAGCAGTCTGTGCACAGGGCACACAGTGACATTGGTGTGAGAAGTGGGTGAATAGGATAGGCTACATAGCAGTCTGTGCACAGGGCACACAGTGACATGGGTGTGAGTGGTGGGTGAATAGGAGAGGTTATATAGCAGTCTGTGCATAGGGCACACAGTGACATTGGTGTGAGTGGTGGGTGAATAGGAGAGGTTACATAGCAGTCTGTGCACAGGGCACACAGTGACATTGGTGTGAGTGGTGAATGAATAGGATAGGCTACATAGCAGTCTGTGCACAGGGCACACAGTGACATTGGTGTGAGTGGTGGGTGAATAGGATAGGTTACATAGCAATCTGTGCACAGGGCACACAGTGACATTGGTGTGAGTGGTGGATGAATTGGAGAGGTTACATAGCAGTCTGTGCACAGGGCAGCAGTCTGTACACAGTGACAATGGTGTGAGTGGTGGATGAATAGGAGAGGTTACATAGCAGTCTGTGCACAGGGCACACAGTGACATTGGTGTGAGTGGTGGATGAATAGGAGAGGTTACATAGCAGTCTGTGCACAGGGCACACAGTGACATTGGTGTGAGAAGTGGGTGAATAGGATAGGCTACATAGCAGTCTGTGCACAGGGCACACAGTGACATGGGTGTGAGTGGTGGGTGAATAGGAGAGGTTATATAGCAGTCTGTGCATAGGGCACACAGTGACATTGGTGTGAGTGGTGGGTGAATAGGAGAGGTTACATAGCAGTCTGTGCACAGGGCACACAGTGACATTGGTGTGAGTGGTGGGTGAATAGGATAGGCTACATAGCAGTCTGTGCACAGGGCACACAGTGACATTGGTGTGAGCGGTGGGTGAATAGGATAGGCTACATAGCAGTCTGTGCACAGGGCACACAGTGACATTGGTGTGAGAGGTGGGTGAATAGGATAGGCTACATAGCAGTCTGTGCACAGGGCACACAGTGACATTGGTGTGAGTGGTGGGTGAATAGGATAGGCTACATAGCAGTCTGTGCACAGGGCACACAGTGACATTGGTGTGAGTGGTGGGTGAATAGGATAGGTTACATAGCAGTCTGTGCACAGGGCACACAGTGACATTGGTGTGAGTGGTGGGTGAATAGGATAGGCTACATAGCAGTCTGTGCACAGGGCACACAGTGACATTGGTGTGAGTGGTGGGTGAATAGGATAGGCTACATAGCAGTCTGTGCACAGGGCACACAGTGACATTGGTGTGAGTGGTGGATGAATAGGATAGGCTACATAGCAGTCTGTGCACAGGGCACACAGTGACATTGGTGTGAGTGGTGGATGAATAGGATAGGCTACATAGCAGTCTGTGCACAGGGCACACAGTGACATTGGTGTGAGTGGTGGATGAATAGGATAGGTTACATAGCAATCTGTGCACAGGGCACACAGTGACATTGGTGTGAGTGGTGGATGAATAGGATAGGCTACATAGCAGTCTGTGCACAGGGCACACAGTGACATTGGTGTGAGTGGTGAATGAATAGGATAGGCTACATAGCAGTCTGTGCACAGGGCACACAGTGACATTGGTGTGAGTGGTGGGTGAATAGGATAGGTTACATAGCAATCTGTGCACAGGGCACACAGTGACATTGGTGTGAGTGGTGGATGAATTGGAGAGGTTACATAGCAGTCTGTGCACAGGGCAGCAGTCTGTACACAGTGACAATGGTGTGAGTGGTGGATGAATAGGAGAGGTTACATAGCAGTCTGTGCACAGGGCACACAGTGACATTGGTGTGAGTGGTGGATGAATAGGAGAGGTTACATAGCAGTCTGTGCACAGGGCAGCAGTCTGTACACAGTGACAATGGTGTGAGTGGTGGATGAATAGGAGAGGTTACATAGCAGTCTGTGCACAGGGCAGCAGTCTGTACACAGTGACAATGGTGTGAGTGGTGGATGAATAGGAGAGGTTACATAGCAGTCTGTGCACAGGGCAGCAGTCTGTACACAGTGACATTGGTGTGAGTGGTGGATGAATAGGAGAGGTTATATAGCAGTCTGTGCACAGGGCACACAGTGACATTGGTGTGAGAAGTGGGTGAATAGGATAGGCTACATAGCAGTCTGTGCACAGGGCACACAGTGACATGGGTGTGAGTGGTGGGTGAATAGGAGAGGTTATATAGCAGTCTGTGCATAGGGCACACAGTGACATTGGTGTGAGTGGTGGGTGAATAGGAGAGGTTACATAGCAGTCTGTGCACAGGGCACACAGTGACATTGGTGTGAGTGGTGGGTGAATAGGATAGGCTACATAGCAGTCTGTGCACAGGGCACACAGTGACATTGGTGTGAGCGGTGGGTGAATAGGATAGGCTACATAGCAGTCTGTGCACAGGGCACACAGTGACATTGGTGTGAGAGGTGGGTGAATAGGATAGGCTACATAGCAGTCTGTGCACAGGGCACACAGTGACATTGGTGTGAGTGGTGGGTGAATAGGATAGGCTACATAGCAGTCTGTGCACAGGGCACACAGTGACATTGGTGTGAGTGGTGGATGAATAGGATAGGTTACATAGCAGTCTGTGCACAGGGCACACAGTGACATTGGTGTGAGTGGTGGGTGAATAGGATAAGTTACATAGCAGTCTGTGCACAGGGCACACAGTGACATTGGTGTGAGTGGTGGATGAATAGGAGAGGTTACATAGCAGTCTGTGCACAGGGCAGCAGTCTGTACACAGTGACATTGGTGTGAGTGGTGGATGAATAGGATAGGCTACGTAGCAGTCTGTGCACAGGGCACACAGTGACATTGGTGTGAGAGGTGGGTGAATAGGATAGGCTACATTGCAGTCTGTGCACAGGGCACACAGTGACATGGGTGTGAGTGGTGGGTGAATAGGAGAGGTTATATAGCAGTCTGAGCATAGGGCACACAGTGACATTGGTGTGAGTGGTAGGTGAATAGGAGAGGCTACATAGCAGTCTGTGCACAAGGCACACAGTGACATGGGTGTGAGTGGTGGGTGAATGGAAGAGGTTATATAGCAGTCTGTGCACAGGACACACAGGGCCTGATCATTGCCGGACGCTATTTGCGCTCGCTCGTTCAGAAAAAGGGGCCGGCTATTTAAATTGAGCGCTCGCTCTTTGCGGTCTGTTGACGCCTCTATGTCTGAGCGAGCGAACGAAACATGCGCTCGTTATTTTGTAAAGACGCCCCCTGGCCGCTCGCATCCTACGTCATCTCCGCTATTTATTTGATTAATCGAGTACATCGAAAGGCGTCTGAACTGCTCGCAGTGCTTGTGGTAGGATTTTCCTACAGCAATCATGCGAACAGTTCAGGCTAAGAAACAACCAAGTGACGTGGTCGATGACGCTGCTTTGTTAATTATGCACACCCTTAAAACGCCCGTTTTGACCGTTTGGCACGCCTGCGTTCGGATCACCACTCCCCGTTTTCAAGCACCTTCCCCTGTTACCACCCACAAACGCCTCATCCTGTCACTCAAATTAGCAGGCACTCGCTATTTTGCGAGCGCTCAATTTCCGACCGCAATGACTGGTTGGCACATGCACATTACGACCCATACGCATGCGCAGATGTGCGAACATCGCTCGGAGCGAACGAGTGGCCGCTTATGAGCCGCTCTGAATCAGGCCCACAGTGACATTGGTGTGAGTGGTGGGTGAATAGGATAGGCTACATAGCAGTCTGTGCACAGGGCACACAGTGACATTGGTGTGAGTGGTGGGTGAATAGGAGAGGCTACATAGCAGTCTGTGCACAGGACACACAGTGACATAGGTGTGAGTGGTGGGTGAATAGGAGAGGTTACATAGCAGTCTGTGTACAGGGCACACAGTGACATTGGTGTGAGTGGTGGGTGAATAGGATAGGCTACATAGCAGTCTGTGCACAGGGCACACAGTGACATTGGTGTGAGTGGTGGGTGAAGGTGCTGCTGCCACGTGTCTGTATAGCGCTGCTGGTCACGTGGCCACTCCTGCGACAGGGCCCTTATGCTGAGAAATGCAACTAGAACACATCAAACATAAAAAATGTTGGCAGAAGAGAGTTCATCGTGGGCAGCAGCTCGTATATACCTATAATTTAACCTCTCCATACTTATATAGTAATTCCTAGGGTGACCACATCCAGGAAACTGATATTATTATTATTCGCTCTTGTTTATAGTCTGTTTGGTGGCATTGGGGAGTCAGAAGCGTGTACACAACACACACAGGGACATTTAGGAAAAAACAGTACAAAATAAATCGTAACTCGCAGCAACTGATCAGATATTAAACTAGCAAAAAAAAAAACAACTAACACTACGTGTTGTTATTCCAGCTCTATACACAGGCTATAAAATCTGCATTTATTAATACATGGGGGAAAGGCGTTCCCCAGGGTGTCATAACAGAAAGTGGAGCCCCCATAACTTGTATCTCGCTCCTGTGTAAAACGGAGGGTTACACCACAACTTGTCTCATCTCTGTACAAATGTCATCTCATTTAGTATATGGCCATTGTGCTGCCAGCTTTTATTTGTTTTTCCACCTGCTGTTACACAACTATAAAAATGACAATCGATCATAAACACCTGGCTTAATTGTAGGAAGACTAAATATAGAAAACATAAAACAAATATATATAAAAACCTTGTAATCCCCGCCTCTCAGTGGAGACAATAGCGTACTCCGCGTGACGTTTTAAAGTAGAACTCCACCAAAGAGTTTGGTCTTATATTGGAAGCGGTGATCCTCCAATCCAGAAGATGCCCCTGAAGATGCTTGATAAGAGAATCCTCTCTCCTGTCCAACATCTTGTTACAAGCATGCAGCATTGCTAAAGCCCCTGAGCACAGGTCTCCCCTTTTACACAAATGGGAAGTTCACAAGCGCAGCTCACACACAACATCGCTGCCTCTTTGAAAAAGCCGTTAGACAAGGCAGAGCGGCGCTAGGGAGCTGCTGTATCCCTGGTAATCCATTTGGGGGGGGGATGGGGAGGTCGAGGAAGGAGTCTCTTTAAAAACACTCTCTCTTTGATCTACGGTCAGGACATCAAAAATGCTCTGGCAAACCAAAACAGTTATCAAGTCTATAGAGGGGTGTGGTACAAAAGGTCAACATTAAAAGGGTCGATCTTTTGACTGCAGACACTGTAAAGACCAGCATAACTGGCTGTTGGGAGAAGTAATATTAAAATGCATTTTATATTAAAAAAATATATATTATATATATATATATATATATATATATATATATATGACTTAAGCCGGCCATACACTGCATGATAATCGTGCCAACCAGCCAACGAAATGACAGTGTATAGTACTGAACAATGATCTGTCACTGCCTGATCCACCCGACCATCGTTCAGCCAACTTCAGGCTGTGACTAGAGATCGCCTCCATACATCGTGTACTGTATGGAGGTGCTCCAGCTATCAGGCAGTCAGCTTGTCTGCTGCACAATCGTGCAGTGTATGGTTTACTTTAGTTTTAACCAATTATGGGCCGTATTTAATTTGGAGCGAAAAGCCGTTTTCGGCTAAACTTTTTCGCTGATGATGTCATTTTCGCCGATTCGACTGATTACCGTATTCAATTTGTCCAACTTTTCGTTGGTGCGAAAAGTTTGCCCCTTGTAACCAGCGGAAAAGATTTGCCAATGAATACCCGGCGGATAAAAGTGCAGAATTGGGGCTTTGGGGTGCAATGTTGCGGGAACCACCCTGCACCCTTTGGACACCCCCCTGAAGCTAACTGTGTCAAAAAACTAAAAAAAAAAACCCCACAAAGGTCACCCCAAAAAAGCACTTTGAAAAAGTCAAAATGGGGGTACAAAATCAAATCTAGCGATATAGCCTTTGGGGGGTCTGGAAGTATGGGGGAGGTATATTATTGACTGCAGGTGTTTGCTAAAGGTGCTTTTTTGGCACTTTTTAATGTTTGACTTTAGTGATTTTTAAATATGCTTGCACCCATTTTCATGTACCCCAAATTTGATGGGACTTTTTTCCACCCCAAAAAAATTGCAAAATGCTATTCTTCACCACTTGCTGAAAGACTCAAAATAGCGCCTATTGAGACCATTTGAAAACCCCAAATACCTTTAGCAGGGCTTTTCGGGGGTACCCATAGTGAACCCCCATGTCAGTACATCTTTTGAGGGGTATCAGGCTGATTTCCCCAAAATTGACAGCACTTTTTGCCTGTTTCAGTATCGCCGGCTCCCGTTTTCACGTCCTTTGGAATTTAATTGGGCGCGCGCACGAAAAGCCTTTTCACCAAAAACACACGATGTAGGCAGGAAGTCCGGGAGGCGAAACTTAGCCGACTTATCGCGGATAATTGAATACGGGCCTATGTATAACATTGTGTGGCTTCAGGAGTTCAGGCCAATACAATTATGGACGTTCTCCACAGCAAGGTCACAGAACTTGATGCAGATGCAGTAGTAACCAGTGCAAAGCTTTGCAGGCAATAGAAGAATCTATGCTCCCATTTCACATGCTGAGTCAGCTGGGCAGGGCGCTTACAAAAAAAAACCTTTTTAAAGTACCTGTAACCAGTGTATTTTTCTGCAGAGTAGCCGATACTGCTTTCTGTAAGCGATGGATGTGACCGATGGACAGCTGCGTGAGCCTTTGCAGATCCACCACGGAGTAGGTTAAAATATCTCTGCCGGATTTTAGATTTGCTGAAAATAAAGAGTACAGGTTAGTTCCTCTGACCAAATCCTCCCCAACAGGACAACTAATGACCGGCACCTTCCATGGGTACAAATCTCTTTGTGGTCATGGAACATCCATCCTCCCTTCTTCTAGAAAGGGTGCAATGTGCCTATTGCGTACAGTGTGTCAGCTGAATGTACAATGGTTGCGGAAGAAAATACTAATGGATATTCAGCTTGTAGGTCCTATACATGTATCATACTACAAGACTAGGAAATAATAAAGCAATGGGTGAGGCCACAGTGCTTATTACCTATCCAACTGCTATGGTTATTGGGCCAAGCAATCAGATTGTCTTGGCAAGTTTACTTGTAGAAAACTAACTGGATATGTTCAATAATAGCACGGATTTAAATCAGTATACATGGCGGTTGCCCAAGGAGATAAGGGAGAATAAAAATAAAACCAAATACTTGTCCTCCCATTAGGTGAGAATAATGACTCTAGCTATAGATCATCATAGAGAGCATCCTGCACGTAAGGATACTGCTTGCCCATTGGGCATGGCTAATAATCTGTACTAGGATATCCTGAGGTCACAGAGAGAAGCAGCAGGAAGAGGAACAGCTTCCAACGTAATGTAATTTCCTGCTGAAGAGCCCAGCAGCCTGGGGTAACAATGGCATCACCATTCATACTGTCCTAATATAGGCCAAGATAAATTACTCTCATCAGAAATCAATAACAGTGCCCTGAACCCCATCAGGCTGCCCGCCCTCATAGTGTAATATAATATACCTGGGCTAGACACAGTTGGAAGAACTCTCTTTAAATAAATGTAACTTTGAATTAGGGATGTGCAGGCTCGGTTTTACTCGGATTTACTCGGTTCTTATCGACACTTTACCGCAAATTCGGATTTATTATATTGGCTATCCAAAACACATGATAGGCGATAGCCAATAAAATGCCGTTTAAAGATCAGAGTAAATCCGAACCCGCTCACCCCTACTTTGAATCATGACTGTGGTTAATATAATGTATTACAAAATAACAATTCTCTTGCTGTTAACAATCCTGAATTAGATATATGTAGGTAGATGTCTAGATCTGTACCCATAACTATAGGTGCACATACAGCTCATATATACATTCTAGGACTGATTCAGGCTCTGTTAGGCATAAGCCTTCACTGTGAAACAGGTTGCTGTGCGTGGAAGGATGTTATGATAAGCTGAGGGCAGTTCACTTTAGGTCAGCTCTGTGCCCAACCTCCCACAAACAGTGACAAAATCTCGGAGGACAGTGGGACATTACAGAGCAGCACTGTGCACTCATCACAATAAGGAAAGATCTGCTGGATACCATCTCTGTTCAGCTGCTGGACCCGGTGACTCCAATGGTCATTGCTCTGATCCCCTTTGCCGACCCCTGGGACCTTCTCGGTAGCAGCAATCATGAAAGTCCTGGCTCTGCATTCAGCAGCAAGCAGAATGCACACAGCTACTCCGCGGGCCCACTTAGTAGACAATAACGAAAGCCATTGCCCAGAACCGGAATAGGATGTAAATAGCAAAGGACAGTTATGGCTGCCAGGAGACAGCCTAAGATCCGGTTAATCTCTCATGCCTCCGCCTTCTCTCATTACTACCATACCTAGGCACGATAGCAGCGCAAAAATGCCAGACACCACTGGAGGCTTTAATATTGGCGGCTGCTAATTGTTCTCGCTCACAGTAGCCACACTCTTCTCCTAGCAGCTGCTAACATTGTTATTCCACTACATTATATATAAACTGGCACATACACCTCTTAGGGGTATATTTACTAAAGTGCGGGTTTTTAGATGTGGAGATGTTGCCCATAGCAACCAATCAGTTTCTAGCTATTATCTTCTAGAAGGCGCTAGATAAATGTTAAGTAGAATCTGATTGGTTGCTATGGGCAACATCTGCACTTCTGAAAACCCGCATGTTAGTAAATAAACTCCCTAGAGCAGGGGTGGGCAATGTGTGGGCCTCCAGCTGTTGTTGAACTACAAATCCCAGCATGCATTGCAACATTTTTAGCATGGCCAAATAGCAAAACTGTGGCAGGGGATGCTGGGATATGAAGTTTTGCAACATCTGGTGGGGACCACTTATTGGCCACCCCTGCCATAGAGCAATGGCATTGGTGGAAATCAGAAACTGTGGATTACGTGGCTGCATTACCGTTTTCCCCCAGACCCCATAGGGTCTTCTCAGCTCACATCCTCCTCCTCATTAATCAAAAAACACATAGAAAACAGGTTACAGAAAACTGTCCCCTAGTCGGGAATCCAGGTTATGTAATGGATAATCCAGCTCTGCTCATCTATGGCTCATAGATTTGTAGTTCATGGTGCAGATCAATTTGTGGCTTTAAATATTGAGCCCGATACCTGTAATAATATTGTGTTGTGTACTTTATGCTACAAAGCTTCACAAGGACCTTCCTCCATAGTGACTTCTGACCATTGTTATCTTGTCCAGCTGTGTCCTAATGACCATTAAGATTTACTTCCCCGTTCCTTAGTCAGTGAATACTGTATATTCTTGGGTAAATCAGAATACTTATTGTGGACATTACTGTTTATTACCGGCAACTGGGCTGAAAAATATACAATATGTGAGGCAACTGTGTGTTAGGTGCAATGCTAACATTATATATCATGCACTGTGTGTGGAGATTGTCAAGTAAGTAAAATACAAAATTCCCATTGCACTTTATTTTGCAGCATGTTTTAGATGCTGCTACTTTTTTCGGATAAAATCGCTGCCTCCAGGCTTCTAAGGGCATCTGCGGAGACCTTGCTTAATATTTGGTGCATACTAACATAATTCTTCTGAAGCAAGGATACAGTGAGGATGTGTATGGTTAGCTGTGCCTGAGTGATGGGAAAAATCAATATAAACTGCAATGTTCTGCATGAAAGTAGCAGCTTACCCTTATTTACAGCTGCAATGATCTGAGGATGCAAATCCAGCTGCTCCCAGTCCATATCTTCACGGAGACCATAACATTTTTTTTTTTTTTTTTTTTAAAGAAAGAACATTGAATTAGAAATAGAAGAGTCACAATACTTCCCTACAGACAAGGTCATCCTGTCGCTGTCTAGGGAGTGCTCATAGTCTGCAGCATTGAGCTACACAAAAGTAAAAGCCAAAATACTCCTTAGTGGATGACTAAGGACCTCATTCAGAGGCGGTCGCTCGGGAGCCATCGGTCGCACCCAAAGTGACCAAGAATATGCAAAACGAGCGCTCAGTCGCAAAGCACATCGTAAGTGCGGAAACACCCACAACAATGAAAGCACACCTCCTATCTCTACGGCCTAATTCAGAGTCAGTCGAAGGCAGCAACCTACGTCAGCACGATTAACACCTGTTACATTGTTAATTGCCTACAAACATCGGTTGAGGCAGAAACCATCGCCAGCACTCGCAATGCTTAAGGTAGACCCTGGGCTACCCTTAGCTCTGCGAGCAGTAGCATCGTTATTGCAACGAGATGACGTGTGTGATGACTCGCTCAGTAATATATGCACGCCCTTAAAACGCCCTTTTTAAGGTCAACCACGCCTGCGTGCGCACCACCACACCCCCGTTCACAAGCACCTTCCCCTGTAACCACCCACAAATGGCACGAAATGTCAATCACAGCTACGACCTCGTAGTGACTAGCGAGCAAGAGGATTGCAGTCGGGAAGACAGGCTTGCGCACGCGCACTGCCATGTACACGCATGCGCAGTTGAAAAAAACATCGCTCGCTACGTCCAATCGCTCCGTGCGACCGCCTCTGAATGAGGTCCTGAGACCATTAAGGAGTATGTTACGCTGGTGCCACTTATACCATTACGCTGGTCCCACTTACACCGTTACGCTGGTCCCACTTACACCATTACGCTGGTCCCACATATACCATTACACTGGTGCCACTTATACGTTACGCTGGTCTCGCTTATACCGTTACGCTGGTGCCGCTTATACCGTTACGCTGGTGCCACTTATACCGTTACGCTGGTGCCGCTTATACCGTTACGCTGGTGCCGCTTATACCGTTACGCTGGTCTCGCTTATACCGTTACGCTGGTGCCGCTTATACCGTTACGCTGGTCCCACTTACACCGTTACGCTGGTCCCACATATACCATTACGCTGGTGCCACTTATACGTTACGCTGGTCCCGCTTACACCGTTACGCTGGTCCCGCTTATTCAGTAACGCTGGTGCCGCTTATACTGTTACGCTGGTGCCACTTATACCGTTACGCTGGTCTCGCTTATACCGTTACGCTGGTGCCACTTATACGTTACGCTGGTCCCGCTTACACCGTTACGCTGGTGCCGCTTATACCGTAACCCTGGTCCCGCTTATTCAGTAACGCTGGTGCCGCTTATACTGTTACGCTGGTCTCGCTTATACCGTTACGCTGGTGCCACTTATACCGTTACGCTGGTCTCGCTTATACCGTTACGCTGGTGCCGCTTATACCGTTACGCTGGTCCCGCTTATACCGTTACGCTGGTGCCACTTATACCGTTACGCTGGTGCCACTTATACCGTTACGCTGGTCTCGCTTATACCGTTACGCTGGTGCCGCTTATACCGTTACGCTGGTGCCGCTTATACCGTTACGCTGGTGCCGCTTATACCGTTACGCTGGTGCCGCTTATACCGTTACGCTGGTGCCGCTTATACCGTTACGCTGGTCCCGCTTGTACCGTTACGCTGGTGCCGCTTATACCGTTACGCTGGTCCCGCTTATACCGTTACGCTGGTCCCGCTTATACCGTTACGCTGGTGCCGCTTATACCGTTACGCTGGTCCCGCTTATACCGTTACGCTGGTCCCACTTATACCGTTACGCTGGTCCCGCTTATACCGTTACGCTGGTCCCGCTTATACCGTTATGCTGGTCCCGCTTATACCGTTACGCTGGTCCCGCTTATACCGTCACGCTGGTGCCGCTTATACCGTTACGCTGGTGCCGCTTATTCAGTAACGCTGGTGCCGCTTATACCGTTACGCTGGTGCCGCTTATACCGTTACGCTGGTCTCGCTTATACCGTTACGCTGGTGCCACTTATACCGTTACGCTGGTCTCGCTTATACCGTTACGCTGGTGCCGCTTATACCGTTACGCTGGTCCCACTTATACCGTTACGCTGGTGCCACTTATACGTTACGCTGGTCTCGCTTATACCGTTACGCTGGTGCCGCTTATACCGTTACGCTGGTGCCGCTTATACCGTTACGCTGGTGCCACTTATACCGTTACGCTGGTCTCGCTTATACCGTTACGCTGGTGCCGCTTATACCGTTACGCTGGTCCCGCTTATACCGTTACGCTGGTGCCGCTTATACCGTTACGCTGGTGCCGCTTATACCGTTACGCTGGTGCCACCTATACGTTACGCTGGGCCCGCTTGTACCGTTACACTGGTGCCGCTTATTCAGTAACGCTGGTGCCGCTTATACCGTTACGCTGGTCTCGCTTATACCGTTACGCTGGTGCCACTTATACGTTACGCTGGTCCCGCTTGTACCGTTACACTGGTGCCGCTTATTCAGTAACGCTGGTGCCGCTTATACCATTACGCTGGTCTCACTTATACCGTTACGCTGGTCTCGCTTATACCGTTACGCTGGTGCCGCTTATACCGTTACGCTGGTCCCACTTATACCGTTACGCTGGTGCCGCTTATACCGTTACGCTGGTCCCGCTTATACCGTTACGCTGGTCCCGCTTATACCGTTACGCTGGTCCCGCTTATACCGTTACGCTGGTGCCGCTTATACCGTTACGCTGGTCTCGCTTATACCGTTACGCTGGTCCCACTTATACCGTTACGCTGGTGCCGCTTATACCGTTACGCTGGTCCCGCTTATACCGTCACGCTGGTGCCGCTTATACCGTCACACTGGTGCCGCTTATTCAGTAACGCTGGTGCCGCTTATACCGTTACGCTGGTCTCGCTTATACCGTTACGCTGGTGCCACTTATACCGTTACGCTGGTCTCGCTTATACCGTTACGCTGGTGCCGCTTATACCGTTACGCTGGTGCCGCTTATACCGTTACGCTGGTGCCGCTTGTACCGTCACGCTGGTGCCGCTTATACCGTAACCCTGGTCCCGCGTATACCGTTACGCTGGTGCCGCTTATACCGTTACGCTGGTGCCGCTTATACCGTTACGCTGGTCCCGCTTATACCGTTACGCTGGTCCCGCTTATACCGTCACGCTGGTGCCGCTTATACCGTCACGCTGGTGCCGCTTATACCGTTACGCTGGTGCCGCTTATACCGTTACGCTGGTCCCGCTTATACCGTTACGCTGGTGCCGCTTATACCGTTACGCTGGTCCCGCTTATACCGTTACGCTGGTCCCGCTTATACCGTTACGCTGGTCCCGCTTATACCGTCACGCTGGTGCCGCTTATACCGTTACGCTGGTGCCGCTTATACCGTTACGCTGGTGCCGCTTATACCGTTACGCTGGTCCCGCTTATACCGTTACGCTGGTGCCACTTATACCGTTACACTGGCCCCACATTTATCGTTACACCATGCCTGCCTACTTTTAAAAATAAATTTCAGGGAGATTGTGAAAGCCGCACCTATGAGCGCAGCGGTAAAGTGGGCGTGTACTGATACATCTGAGGTGTGTCATTAAAGTGATTTATATTCTAATGTAAACGAGACCCAAAGCAGTCAGTAAGATCTATTTGTTAATAAAACACAGTGATACGTTTCAGAAAATACATGTAGTTATAGGTATCACTGTGCCGTATAACGTATATGCAGGTAAACGATACTAATGATCCCATATGAATGCATTTATCTCTGTTCTTATATATACATACATATATATATATATATATATATATATATACAGCTTCATAATGGGGGTAAGGTGCAATAAGTGAGATTATCAGACTCTTCAGGGAAACAGGGAGATTGCTATGTCTGGAAGTCTCCCTGACACGGGTCCCACTTATACTTATACCCCTTTCAGACATACTGATACCCCTTTTACACCGGAGCTAAAACCCGGGTTTTTGAAGGGTTAACCCGGGCAGCTCCCTGGTGTAAAAGGGGAGAGAGTTGGATCGCCGACTGCGGTGTGAGCGGCGCTGACTCGGGAATATCCTGAGTCGGCGCCGGCAAAATTCTGGGTCTGATCTGGATAGGAACTTTGTTCCAACTCCGGGTCAGACCCGGAATTTAGGTGGAAAAGGGGTATGAGATTCCCGGGATTTTGGCCTGCCTCGGCCAAAATTCCCGGGTCTCATGTCTGTGTGAAGGGTACCTACCCGGGAACACGTTCCCGGGTAGCCACCCCTACAATCGACCAGGGTTTTTCCCGGGACTTAAGTCCCAGGAAATTACCCCGCTTCTGTCTGAATGGTGCTACCCGGGAATTTACTACTCCCGGGCAGCACCAAGCAGCTTTGACATGTAGTTGACAGCGCAGAGCATCCTATAGGACGCTCAGCGCTGCTGCTTTGAGCTGAAAGCGCAGAGCGTCCTGTAGGACGTTCAGCACTGCTGCTTTGAGCTGACAGCGCAGAGCGTCCTGTAGGACGCTCAGCACTGCTGCTTTGAGCTGACAGCACAGAGCGTCCTGTTCTTGGTATGTACTTTATGTTATAGTTACATAGTGTAACTATAACACTATGGACCACCAGGGAATTAAAATAAATGTTAAAAAAATTATAATAAAAAAAAAAAACTGCATTACGATTGGCCGGCTTTTGGCTGGGTGGAGCAGACGGCAGAAAAGAGGCAGGTAAGCAGAAAAACCCTGCTCTTGTCTGAAAGGGGTCTACCTGGGAATTTCCCGGGTAGACACTGTAGTATGAAAGAGGGGTCTCGACCAAATACCCGGGAATTTGCACAGGAGAAATTCCCGGGTCTGAGCAGGAAATTTCCCAGGTTGTATGTCTGAAAGGGGTATTAGTTTGGATCCTGAATAGTTTGAGAATGAAAACTTTCAGCTCCATGAGGACTAGTCAGGGGAGGTCGGGACAAGTGGGGCCTCTACAGACCATGCTCACCTTACTTATGGACAGCTGCGGGTGACTTTAGTCTAGACCTATCCATGCCTGGACATGACACCTCTAATGGGACCCTGCCCTGCGGGAGATACACTATGTAACTATAACATAAAGTACATACCAAGAACAGAGCAGGCAGCTCAGTCAGTGTAAATGGCGGGCACCTCACACCGACCAATCGCATTACAGGCAAACAAAGTTACCGTCCAATCACAGACCGCACGCTCGCCACATGGCCAGCCACCGCCCACCACTCCCCAGACGCGGCCGTCTCATTGGCTGAGGCCAGTGTCAACACATATCACGTGGTAAAGTCAGCCAATCGGCTCCGACAGAGAGGTTGCCCAATGAGCTAGCGCAGATTCGCTGCTCCGGTTAACGCTTCCGTCGCCAGCGAGAGGAGGAAAGAGTTAGGGTGATCCGCCTCTCCTGGCGACGGAAGGGGTTAATATCCTGTGACTGCGCCCCCGCCAATCAGGGATCACGGGGAGGTCTCCGCTCTGATTCGTCAGAGGCGGCCTGTCTGTCATGGGAGTGTCGCGGCCTGATTGGCTGGTGCCTGGTGGTGGTGTGTGAGGGAGAAAAAGATGTCCACCGACCGCGATGGGAAGAAGCTGGTCCGGTCCCCCAGCGGGCTACGCATGCTGCCCGAGAACCGGGCGCTCAGCAGCCCCTTCTGCCTGGAGGAGCCGCAGTGGGTGCCGGATAAGGAGGTGAGCGCTCCCCTCCCGGTGACTGGCTGAGCCGCTGCAGGAGTTGTGTTACCCCCTTCCCCGGACCCCTGTACACACAGAATCCCAGGTCCCCCCTCTTGCTAGAGAACTACAAGTCCCAGCATGGCCTGCCTGTCACATGCTCACCGGGCATGCTGAGACTTGTAGTACTTCTACAGCTGTAGCGCCTCAGGCGGCCTTTCCTCACTCCTTTCATACAAGGATTTACTATTTCTTATCATAACTAACCTCATTATTATCACTATTATGGGCTTAGCACAAGGTTGGCCGTCATTCTATAGACACTGTAATGTCGGCATGTACAGTGTCGACACGTACACGTCAGTAGGCAAAATGTCACCAGTACTTCATCCCATTTTAAGCCTAACATTTCTATTGGTGACATTTCATGAGTCAACATTTTGCTGGTGGTGTTGACATTTTAACCATGTCCATTTGGAGTCGACCTTTTGACGAAATTGTGTTTGCCGACAACTTTATTATTATTACTGTTATTGCTCTCCATTTGTTCAAGCTCAGGCCGTGGTGGGCATTATAGAGTAGGAGGTGTTGTAAAAATGGTGCCTTTATAATGCAATTAGGGGCAGATGTACTGAGCTCTGGAAAGTGATAAATTGGAGAGTGATAAACTACCAGCCAATCAGCTCCTAACTGTCATGTTACAGGCTGTGTTTGGAAAATTTGTTAGGAGCTGATTGGTTGGCAGTTTATCACTCTAATTTATCACTGTCCAGGGCTTAGTACATCTGCCCCTTATTGTATGTGCTTTGTTAGCAGTGCACCCATGGTTCCTGAGTGCGTCTATATAAAGGGTGAGGGGAATAGAGCGGACCCTGTGTTACCATTACAGATCAGGGTAGTTATAAGGCATAGTGCAGCGCTGTTCCTGTATCCCTCCTATCTTGTGTAATCAGGTCCTGACATGTGTCACTGACTGTGTGCATTGCATTTATTGCTGATTGCATTTAGGTCATAATGTGTTTGTGTTTTCAGCCAACCATCCTAACAGTGGCCTTTTCAAAGGTAACAACCTTTGGGCTAGTTATTAAAATCTTGGCACATCAATATCTGGCTGAGCATTGTGCCAAACTCCTTGTCAAACACTGTTTCAGTAACTTTAATTGAGTGGTGCACTGTTTCATTTTACCCTCCCCTGACTTGCTGGTATGCATATGCGGTATAAATCTGAGTAGGTTACCATCTGGACTGTTATGATTTGTTGTTGTTGTTGTTTTGTATTTTATTATTGATATAAAATCAGAAAAAAGTGCATACATTTAATCTGTGTCCCCATGCTTTTGCCACATTAGTGTACAAACACCATTGTCATCTTTTGATATGTTTTCTTTCAAGCGATTACATTTTTGGGGTTCAGTCCCACTCGGGGGTTCATAAAAAGGATGAAAGTTCTTTGTACTACACAATTTGTCAATCCTACTCTCCGTATTCACTTCTGAAAAACAGACTTTTCATTTAAAACATTTTTCCACACATAATTTTATATATGATTTTTTTAACAAAATAACTATGTACTAGATGAGGATGCTATAGACACCGTAATGTCGGCATTTACATTTATGATCTGCAGATAGTTATTATTTGGTTATTTTACTATTGCCTGTGTTTATTGTACTCTGAGCAGCCAGCCTGATCTTCTGTCTTGTGGATCCAATCTGATCAGGCCCACTCTGATTGGATTAAAGATTTCATGATGGTACATCTAGACGATGTGCTGTATGAACAATATTGGTGAAAGATTTTCCTTGAACTTACTGTACTGCATGACAAATGATATTGGGTGTACCCGCGGAACGATATGTATTAACGATATCGTTCAACGATATATCGTTCCGTGTGTATGCAACGAACGACCAACGATGCGTACTCACACTGGACGAAAACTATATCGACCATTGTCCATGCATGCAGGCCAATCTGTAAAATATCGTTATGTCTCCATAGGGATCCGAGATCGTTGATCATGGCTTGTTGGTGGTTTTTGGGTGTGCGGATGAACAATATTGTTAATCCAGCACACCGGGATTTTTAAAGGAAGATCGTTCAGCGATATTGTTATCGCTGATGATCGTTCCGTGTCATTTTATCTTTTAAGATATCTTTCAGTGAAGTCATCCTGCCACATCTCTGAACAGGCAATTCTTGACGATATCGTCAGATTGGCCTGCATGTATGGACAACAAAAGACATCTTTAACGGCCCGCGGGAGCGTGCATCGTTGGTCGTTCACTGCATGCACACTGAACGATATATCGTTGAACGATATCATTATCATCCATAAAAATCGTCTAGTGTGTATGCGGCTGTATTAAACTTATCTGCTGATAACAATCATGCTACCTGGATGGCTTTCTACTGATAGCATTAATAGCCTTAGAACATTTTCTGACAGACATCCACATAATTGCAAAAGCTCTGGTTCCGAACAGTCATTTCATTGTGTGGGTTTTATCTGTACCTCCCCTTTTTAAATGTTACTCTTTATATGTTTGCATCTACTGACAAAGCATGGCGTGGGTTTGTAAATATGGAACATCCCATTATGGCTAAATAATGTGTAAATAGAGCTCTCCGTCCCATGACACACAATAGTTATTACTTGTCTGTGTAAATAGTGGCTCTCAAGTATCCCCAACAGGTCATGTTTTGAGGATTTCTGTCTGCGGAAGTAGGTGGGATAAATACTGACCCAGCAAAATAGACTAAATCACCTGTGCATGATTAAATACATCCACAAAACATGACCTGTTGGTGGTACTTGAGGACTGGAGTTTAGAACCACTGATATAAATGGTTTCCAATTTAAGCCAATCATGAAGCATTCTGTGATCTAACAATGCTGAATTGTACTTACACTATACAATATACTGGTGTTACCGTTGGTTAAGATGCATGGTACATCCTCACCCTTTTTGGAACTCTCACACCCTGTCCCATGTTGCTTGTAGCACCTAGAGCGCTTGATCGCTCCCTTGGGAGGGGGTGGACAATGCCCATCCATTTGGAGAATGTTGAGTGATTTGAACAGTAGCGCTTTTCATGCAGGAAACACACTGGTGATCAAAGTGCCTGTCTGAAACAAACCCATGGGTGTCCGGGCGCTGGGTACACACCTTTTCGATCAGCTGCTGAACTCTCCCGATCAGCCGTGCAACGTGTCCCCAGTGTGACCCCCCCTATCAGCTGCCTGCGAGACCCATAAACACGGGCTTATATTTGATCAGAAGTTTGGGCCGACAAATATTAAACAGCACATAAGATAAGGTGTGTAACCAGTGCCTTCAATCTATGTTGTGCTACTACCATCTACTTTGTAGCAGGTCACTGAAGCTAAATGCGTATGTGTACATTTACGCAAGCCATGACATCATATATGGCCCTTGTATGTAGTTTTGTTAGCTTATTTATTCTTTATAGTTGGCCATTACAGGGTCTAAGTGACTTTCTACAGCAAACTCCACCTAGCTTATAGACTGAAAATATCTTCTCTCTGATTTCCATAGATGTTGGATGAGTGTGAGGCTTTGCTATACTTAAAACTTGTACCAAGGACCCTTTGGGGCTTATGGAATAGGGTGCAAGCTTGTGCTGCTGCAGGAATACATGCGAGTGTTCCCATATATTTAAATTGGCAATAATTTTAAAAGGAAAACCAGCTTGGTTTTGCCTTTAAATTGATTGCTGCTTTAAACATGCAGCAATACATGCGAGTGTTCCTGTAGCGGCACAAGCTGGCTCCCTATTACATAAGCCCCCTTATATTTTATTTGTGTGGGAAATGGATCATGGCTCCATCTGATCACTTTTGAGGACTTCTGTCTGGTTATATTTGCTCATAAAATCACCATCCCAAAGACGGCACAGAGTGCATTAGTAATTCTGCACATATTGTTAGCTTCTTCTGATGCAAACTAATACCCCTTTCAGACATACTGAGATTCCCGGGATTTTGGCCTGCCTCGGCCAAAATTCCTGGGTCTCATGTCTGTGTGAAAGGTACCTACCCGGGAACACGTTCCCGGGTAGCCGCCCCTGCAATCGACCAGGGTTTTTCCCGGGAAATTACCCTGCTTCTGTCTGAATGGTGCTGCCCGGGAATTTACTACTCCCGGGCAGCACCAAGCAGCTTTGACATGTAGCTGACAGTGCAGAGCGTCCTATAGGACGCTCAGCACTGCTGCTCACCACCCCCAGCAGCGGCCGGCTGTGCCACAGTGGGCCGCCCACACTCCCGCTGGACCACCAGGGAATTAAAATAAATGTTAAAACAATTATAATTTAAAAAAAAACTGCATTACGATTGGCCAGCTTTTGGCTGGGAGGAGCAGACGGCAGAGAAGAGGCAGGTAAGCAGAAAAACCCTGCTCTTGTCTGAAAGGGGTCTACCTGGGAATGTCCCGGGTAGACATTGTAGTGTGAAAGGGGGGTCTCGACCAAATACCTGGGAATTTGCAAAGGAGAAATTCCCGGGTCTGAGCAGGAAATTTCCCGGGTTGCATGTCTGAAAGGGGTATAACTGGTCATGATAACCGATGAGACTATACTGCTGCAGCGGAACTTCAGCTGTCAGCATGCTTAGTGGCCATTAGCTGGCTGAGTAATGTAGCCAAAAGCCTGACAGGCGCAGTGTGCATACATCTGATAGTTACTATAGTTCTACTCCCACTATCCCAGCAACACACAATCTTATCCTGTTCTCTCTAGCATTGCTGCTAAATTGTCTCTTTATTTGGATAAGGTGTGTGTGTGTGTGTGTGTGTGTGTGTGTGTGTGTGTGTGTGTGTGTGTGTTTGTGTAGGAAGGATGTTCAATGTAGCCACCTCCCTGCATTGCTTTTGCACTCATTGCTGTTTATTCCATCTTGTGGAGTTTCTAAGCTGTTTTGCAGCTGCAGGCTGTTATTTAGCAATTGGGTCTGGAAGGGTTCAGACAACAGCCATACGCTATTGGGCTATTTATCACATCACCCTAATAACAAAGCTTTTTCTGTCATTGCAGCAATAAAAAAAAATGTTTTTATTTCGGGCTGTTTAGTAAAAACAACAGTAAAAAAAAATAAATCACTACAGCCGCTGACCAATACTCGTCTCCCCAGCTATACTGGCCGGCAGCAGTGCAGACTTACTACATAGGCGGCCAGTCGGTGTGCTTTCTGAGCATGCCAGACCCAGCACTACTCCTGGAGCCAGAATCTGTATGATTTACGGGTTGGAATCCCGACAGCGGCTGCCCGACATGGGTGAAAATCCTGATCGTCCCTAAGGTAAGTATTTACTAACCTAACCTCCCCCCTAACCCTATCCTTTCCCCCCTTCCCCGCCGCCTAAATCTAAGTCCCCTGGGGGGGTGCCTAACTCTAAGTCCCCCTCCCCGAGGGTGCCTAATCCTAACCCTCCCTCCCCCTAGCCTAACCTTAACCTCCCGGGGGGTGCTTAACCCTAAGTACACCCCGGGGGCCCTAAACCTAACCCTCCATTACCTAGATTTAGATGCCTGTCATTTAACCCTCGCCGGGATAAAGCAGTCGGGAAGCCGACTGTCGGGATGAGGTCCGTCGGCTTCCTGACTGCATTCCCTGGAGCCTGGTCCCGGGCTTCCAAGTGCAGTCTCTAAATAACAAATATAAATAAGGCAGCAGTCAACTTTATAAGTTTGTTTACTTAGTGATTTAAAATTAACTTAATTTTTTTTTTCTTTAGAAATAGTTGAGAATTGTTCTTTTAATGAAAGCATTGTCATTAATAAGCATGGTACAGTTGCTGGCTCTTTAGCTACACGGCATGTTTGCCTTCGCTCTGTCATTGTGTTCTGCCTGCAGTTTATATATTTTTATGGTACCCTATATATTTCTGGGAATCTCGTTCCATCTCTGGAAGAAAAGACATTAAAGATAAAAATAAATGAATGGTTGGGATATAATTATTGTGCCCTGTCACTGGTTTTATTAGAGGTGTATAGATGACAAACATCATAAAGAGCTTACTTAACAAGTCGGATGTTTGATCTTTGTTTCATCTAGTTGTATGACCGCATCCTTACATTACTACTCTGCTGTTGGGAGGGCCCTGCCCATCCATCTACATTGTGGACCTCATTCAGAGTTTTGCCGCTACTTGCTCTTGTTGTTTTTGCTATGCGTAGCTTTTTTTTTTTCCCAGGCACCTTGCACTTGCGTCTCCCTATGGCAATGGGGTTTGGGCGTAGGTTGAATGGGGCATATGGTAAGGTCGTGCTGAGATGAAGGGGCAGTGTAAAGTCACACACGTTTCTGTTTGGAACTGATGGTAACTTGCAGGCTGCAACTACTGTATGTCACACCCATTAATGCAAATTAAGTTATAGTGCTGCAACTATGAATTCAATGCATGGCTCTCTGGCCATTGACTGTAATGCATATGTGTTCTGTACTGCAATTCTCACCATCTTTGGTACACAGTCCAGACACTCCTCATACTGTGTATTCCTAGCGTGTCTGTTCTCATTACTTGCTTGAGGAGGTGGCTGTTTTCCTTCTATGCAGAGTCGGTCGTCATTTGCGTCTGCGCCTAACTTAAGCTGGGTACAAATGTAAAGATTTTCTGTCCAATCATCCAACTAGTTGATTGGTTGGAATGAAAATCTGGTAACGTATGGGAGTAACTGATGATCAGCATTTTGCTCCTAAATGCCAGAAAACAGATGAAAATGGTCGGTCAGACAAGTTTGTTAAAAGTTTGATCCAAACAATTTGTTCAAACAACAGTTTTTGTCCATTTTCCAGCGTTTGGGAGCAAATTGCTGATCATCAGTTACTCCCATACCTTACCAGATTTTCATTCCAACCAATCAACTAGTTGGATGGTTGGACAGAAAATCTTTGTGTGTACCCAGCCTTAGAATGATGTCCGGTATCTGTATCCTGGTACACAATATAGTGTATAGATGTAAAGTAGCATTATCCTTTTAAAATTTGAATAACCAGTTTTATTACCTATGGATTTGTAGAAATAATTCTTTGTTGCATTTCAGTGAACTGGTCCTACCGTCCGGCCTGCACCGCCCCACCTAAATTGGGACATAGGGCCTGATTCAGACCCACTCGCGAGCGGCTGTCCGCTCGCAAGTGGGTCGATGGTGTGCACTGCGCATGCGCACGACGGAGGGTGCTCGTTGTGTCTGATCAAAGGGCGTGTGCTGTCGATGTTGATTGAAAGCACGCCCCCTTTGGTGGGCGTGCCGGGGCATGCTTGCCAGACGGAGGCGTTCCCGAGGGAACGCCTACCGTCAGAAGCCGGCCCCACTGACATCACTAGTGATGTCAGTGGGAGTGATTTTGGCTCTGATAGAGCCAAAATCACTCCTGGCCTTGCGGTTGAGAAACTCAACCGCAGACTTCTGCTCGCACTGGCGATGGTCAAGACCATCGCGACCATCATCCTGCACGCTCGTATAGGCTGTGGGTGGTGACCCACAGCTATACGAGCGTCCAGGAGGACGCTCCATATTTATGGAGGTTGGCCCTGATTCAGAGCGAGCGCTCTGGTCAGAGCGTCCGGCTCTGAATCAGGGCCATAGTTGGAAGGCATACTTGCCTCCATTCCCATTCATCTGTGAGAGAAGAGAGACTGCACCTGATTGGTTGCCCATCTATTAAGTACATAGGCTTTACCAAAATTAACTAATTCTGTGCTGAGAGCTCAGCCGGCACTGTCTGCTTAGTCTGTAATGAGTTTTTTTTGTTTTTTTGTTTAAGGTAAGTAAATAATGTAACCAGTACATTACAGAGGATATTAGTGGAGCCAAAAATTATTCATGTAATTGAGACCCCTATAATAGTATGTTTATCAACAAAGGGTGCACACCTATTTAACATCCGTACGGAGAAAAATTATTAATACTTCTATTATCGGGAAGGGGGCAACACTTGTAGTGCCACAGTAGCACCACACTACAAGTTCCAGTATGCACTTACAGTTCCACTATCTTTAAAAATTTTATATCTAGCCCAGGGGTACCAGGTGGGGCCCATTGCTATACAGCATTGGCCTGGTTCTTTGTAAGCGGATGCAGTCAATATCCTGACCTCAGGGATTGCGGCGGACAGAACCCTGGCGCCGACATCCTGAATACTGGAATCCCAAAAGTAAGTAGGGAGAGTTAGGTTTAGGTACCAAGGGTGGAGGGTAGGGAGAGGGCCTGCAGGAGGGAGGGACTCGGCTAGTGCTGGTGACTATATATGTGGGACAGCAGGATACTCTCTGCTAAAGGACTAGCTGATAACTCTCACTCGCTCGCGCTCTCCAAGACTGGCATATTTTGTGTATCATCTGCTACTAAGATCAAGCTGATAGAACAACACAGTCAGCTACTGGGGGAAGGGATGTTGGTTAAAGGCAACACCTACAAATCATTATCAAAACCCAAAGAAAGCAGAGCAGATCCGGTCACGTTCTGTAGCATATAAGTTGAGAAATGCACATGTGTTCTGTCTGCTGCAGCACGTTCAGCTCCTGCTCTTTAAAAGACACTCAGGTACAGGAAACAGAGACTGACTGCAGTCTGTGCTATGTCTCGCTAACAACAGATGGGAACCAGCTCTGGCTGATGTTTACCCTGCACCTACACTTGTATTCTTCTGCCTGGCAGTTGGTTGCAGTCGGAGCAGAAACCATCTACTGCTGATGCCCACATAGCCGGCTCCTTCATTTAGCCCCCACTATTCAGAGGCGCTTTTAGTAGGTCTTGTACAATCACATGGAATTGTGCCTGTCTCTGAATGTCTGCAGTGGTTACTTCGCTTTTGAACCCTTTGGAGGTGTGGAAGCGAGCATAGGTGCCCACACTCCTTGGTGTCTGGCCCCTTAGTACTTTGGTGCTACAAAATAGGGTCCTTCCCAGATTCTTCGCTTGGCAGTGTGAAGGTTTGCCAGTTCAGGGACGAGCTACATACATCTGTGCCACATGCCGAAGGAATTGGAGCCTGAACATCATGCTTGCATGGGATACTCCATCACTGGATAATACTTGGTAAGGAGATGGCGTCTGAAGTGATTGCTGTACCTGAGCGCTACCACTGCAAGAACAGAAGGGAGTTGGTCCTCCAGTGCAGTGTTCAAAATTGTGCCCCAATCAGGCAAGCCCTACCAAATCTGTCAGATGTCACAGTATGGATGGGATCAGTCGCCGCTGACGCAATCAATTATGTCACAGACAGTGGAACACTATTTGACTCCTCGCTGCTGGCAAGGTCGGTAGTGATGTCTCCACACTGTTTCAGACTTACAGCAGCCACAGCGCTCCCTGCTGAAATCATGAATTCGTAATTTGTTCTACCTGCTATATCTGGAGGGAGGGGTGGGAGGTTTGCTCCTCCGAGCTCTCATTTCTGAGAGACTGAATGCTCCCAGCAGGTCGCTAGGATCTGTGTTTGTGGTGCTAATGGTGGCATTGGCAAAGGGATGGGTACGAGATCCTGTGTGGTCAGAATCCCGACATGGTTAGAATACCGACACTTGTTTGTCAGTATCCTAACCCTCTCTCTCCGGTGCCTGACCCTAAACCTCCCCCCCCCCCCTGCCCCAGTGCCTAAATCTAACCTCTCCCTCCCAGCACCCTAGACCCAACCCATCCCCTTTAGTGCCTGACCCTCCCCCTAGTGCCTATCTCTAATCCCCCCCCCCCCATCCATTGGCGGAGGGTGCTGTCCACTGCTCTGCAAACACCGCTAACAGGATGGGGTGCATTGGACTCGGGCAGGTCCTATTCAGCCTTCTTCTCATACTTTTGAATACATGAAAATATATTTTGTAGCTAGATAGGTAGTGATATCTAAACATGGTCTGCACTCTCCTAATTACTCTACATTCCATACTGAACTTCATTTAAATTCAGGGAATGTTCGTTCCAAAATTTTGCCATATTATTGAGCTTGGCCAAATCCATCACTTTTCCCCATCTCCCCAGTTCCTACATTGACTCTCAGAAACATGAGACTTGCTCTTCATCCTTTGCCACTAGTCAGTCAGACGCAGAAGCCGCCAGATCGGGCCCCTATGACTTGCGTGCGTTTTCTGCGGAAGGCTTTTTCCATGGGTTGAAGTTCCAGCCCATAGGCTTAAAGAAACAGAACCTCCCACAAGCATAGCAATTATTAGACACCTTGGCAAATGGCTGACAAGAATTGGATTACAAAAGCAGGGAAGTGGGCTTCTATAGAAAGTGTGACCACAACATTTTTGAGGCTTTAATCCACGGGACTCAATTATCTGTGGTGTCTGAGGTATGTAACCACAACATTTAAATAAAATTAAATCATAAGTTTGTAAACCAATTTTTTCTGATATTACTTTTCAAGGCGATATTTCTGATACGATATTTCGGGACTGGCATCTGCGGGGCCTTAGTTTGGTGTATCAATTTCTAGATGAAGACTGTTCTAATGTATTACCTTTATCTACTCTTAAAGAGCGTTATCCCAATATTCAATTTACAGTGTGTGCATAATTTCAAGTACGAAGTTATATTTTAAAATTGTCACACCTTGACCGATTGGATAAAACTAATACTTTGGATGCTGTGGTGAGGAGTGGGATGGGTAGGCCATGTTCTACTTCTGTGCTTTATAGTTATACACGAAGACGGTTAGACCTTTCCAAAATTGATACAGGCTTGGCCAAATGGAAAAGTACATTTCCAGATTTAACGCTCCAATATGTCATTACGTCCTGCGCTACACTAAATACACAATTGGTCTCCTCCTCATGCAGAGATGCATTATAAGATATTACACAGAGCATATTATACACCAAAACTTCGATACTTAACAGGAGCATTAGACAACGCTAGTTGTTTTAAGTGCTTAACACCCAATGCTGATATCGTTCATTGTTTGTGGTCCTGTGAGATTGTTCAGACATTTTGGAAAGAATTTCAGTCCTACATAAATAGTATATTACATATTTCTTTTAAGATATCTATGGCATGGGCGCTGTGGAAATATTATCCTCCCACAATTCACCCGAGAATATCGAGGGGAAAACGTTTGCTATTAGCTAGAGTTGCAGGAACACAGTGGATCGATTCTAATTCTATTCCTTTAATGCAGGGGTCTTCAACCGTGGCCCTCTAGCTGCTGTGGAACTACACATCCCAGCAAGCACTGCCATAGTTTTAGCATGCTGTTATATCAAAAAGGTGGCAGTGCATGCTGGGATGTGTAGTTCCACAGCAGCTGGAGGGCCAAGGTTGACGACCCCTGCGTTAACGCTTATGTTACCAAGATTAATGTATCTTTATCAGATGGACTGGGTGGAAAGCTCGCTTGATACTGAAAATAGTGCTCAGATTTTTATTTTGAGATATGGCTCCCATATATTGGCACCTTATCACCATCTACCAAAGAGAGGATATGTAAAGTAGTAAATATGACCACTTGGTATAATACGGAGATACTTGAAAAAGGCCATCCACCCTTCTGATGGTAAATCTTACTGTTCATAGAACTTATAGTGTACGGAATGAGGATATTTGATGTGTTATGTGGGATTGTTTGTGTGTTCTTCAGCCACTATATGGTCCATGCTATGTTCTGTGTACTATCTTTAAAGGTTACTGGCTACTAAGTGGAGAATCTGTCTTTTATTGTATGACATACGCTTTTTCTTTTTATTACTATGTCATTGAATTATTATATATTTGTATGCTATGTGGAGAAGTGTATTATCTGTTTAAATTGTACAATAAAAATATTATTCAAAAAATAAATCATACATGTTCTGCACTCTCCTAATTACATTCCAAACTGTACTTTAAAAATGGTAGATATACTGGTCTATTTATCAAGCAGTGGAGAAGTTACCCATAGCAACCAATCTGCTACTACCTTTAGTTTTATAGACTGTACTTGATAAATGCTACTTCAATGCTGATTGGTTGCTATGGGCAACTTCTCCACTGGTCCACTTCTCCACACTTTTCACTGCTTGAGAGAAAGAAATAGATATATATACACACATTTATATTTAGTTTGGTGCTTCTGCGACATTGGTGGCCGTGAGGTGCTGGAGAACCTGGCAGAATTTACAGTTCTATAATGTAACATGAACGTGACCTGGCGTGAGTCGCTGATCCCCTGCTAAAAATAAGAAAACTCTTCCAGACTGTACTCAGCTACTGTTTGCTCTGCCCTTGATAACCTACAGTAGATGAGATAAGTTTGAACAGTGCAGAAGTTTGTTTTTCACACAGAGGGCCTCAATTATCAACGAGTCTTATCACTCACAACTGTGTATGATAAATGGTGCTCCAGCCAATCAGCTCCCAACTGTCATTTTTCAAACATGACAGTCGGGAGCTGATTGGCTGAAGCACCATTATAGTACACAGCGAGTTTTATCACTACTTGTGAGTGATAAAACTAGTCGATAAATGAGGCCCCTCGTTCTCATACCCACTGTCGTGTTTGCATTTGTTACTGCTAGTGGGCCCCCCACTGTTCTGGAAACCAGAATAATTGTGCAATACTAGTGAAACCAGCCCTGGGTATGGTGACCCTAGTAACCTCTGGTGTATTTTAGTAGCATGCAAAACACTAGTAAAACAAGTGCAATATATGTCAGTGGTTATTAGCTCATGTATGGTCGGGGTCATGTAAAGCTGGACTGGACTGGTTGCCATTGGTAATGGTCAGCATGGCTGCAAGAGAAGACATCTGTGACATAGGAAATGGGATAACTGTTGGGCAGGGGATTCAGTGACTGAGCCTGTCGTGGCTGATGTTCCATGAGCAGTGGTGCCTACAGTGATGTCCGCATGAGTCTGAGAGAACCCTAGAACCCTACTCGCCACAGGATGGCTACCCATCAGCATAACACTGGGTGTGACTTGTGCAATATATGCACTAGTAATGGCAGGGAACGTTAATGTTCCTCTGCCCAGCCCTGATACATCTAGCGGAGCATCTGCCAGGTGATTGGTTATTTAATGACTAAGTGCGACTGATAAACTTTAAGCTGGCCACACATCTACACATTATCATTACAACCAGTCAAATAGATAGCTGGTTGGAAAGATAATCAGGTAATGTATGGGAACAAACGACAATTGGCCATTTGTGCCAAAAGCTTCCAGAAATGGTCATTCCTTGGCATAATTTGTATATAAGGAGTTACCAAAGCATTGTGTGTGTGTGTGTGTATGTCCTTTTATGGCTCAATTAGGCTGGTTAAGTAATTCTAGTGTACAGCCATGGCCAGAAGTTTTGAGAAAGACACAAGTATTGGTTTTCTCAGTCTGCTGCTTCAGTTTTTATGATGGCAATTTGCATATACTCCAGAATGTCATGAAGAGTGGTCAGATGAATTGCAATTAACTGCAAAGTCCCTCTTTGCCATGACAATGAACTTAACCCCAAAAAACATTTCCACTGCATTTCAGCCCTGCCACAAAAGGACCAGCTGACGACATGTCAGTGATTCTCTCGTTAACACAGGTGAGTGTTGACGAGGACAAGGCTGGAGATCACTCTGTCATGCTGATTGAGTTAGACTAACAGACTGGAAGCTTTAAAAGGAGGGTGGAGCTTGAAATCCTTGTTCTTCCTCTGTTAACCATCACTACCTGCAAGGAAACACGTGCAGTCATCATTGTTTTGCACAAAAAGGGCTTCACAGGCAAGGATATTGCTTCTAGTAAGATTGCACCCAAATCAACCATTTATCGGATCATCGAGAACTTCAAGGAGAGAGGTTCAATAGTTGTCAAGAAGGCTTCAGGGTGCCCAAGAACGTTCAGCAAGCACCAGGACCGTCTCCTAGAGTTGATTCATCTGCGGGATCAGGGCACCATCCGTGCAGAGCTTGCTCAGGAATGCAAGCAGGCAGGTGTGAGTGCATCTTGACGCACAGTGAGGCGAAGACTTTTGGAGGATGACCTGGTGTCAAGAAGGGCAGCAAAGATACCACTTCTCTCCAGGAAAAACATCAGGGACAGACTGATATTCTGCAAGGATTGGACTGCTGAGGACTGGGGTACAGTTATTTTCTCTGATGAATCCCCTTTCAGATTGTTTGGGGCATCTGGAAAAACACTTGTCTGGAAAAGGAAAGGTGAGCGCTATCATCCTGTGTCATGCCAACAGTAAAGCATCCTGAGACCAATCATGTGTGGGGTTGCTTCTCAGCCAAGGGAGTGGGATCACTCACAATTTTGCCTAAGAACACAGCCATGAACAAAGAATGGTACCAAAACATCCTCCAAGAGCAACTTCTCCCAACCATCCAAGAACAGTTTGGTGAGGAACAATGCCTTTTCTACTTCAGGGTCCATAGGGTATCCACAGGATACCTTGGGTATAGGTGTGACGTCAGTCGCAGGGCACCAAAGAGTTAAGCTTTCAGCCTCCCAGGATGCACTAGGTCCCCCTCCTATACCCCGCCCCCGGGCCAAGGCACCTCAGTTTAGTTTGGTGCCCGGCCGGAGTCGGGTGCACCTGTTGGAGTGGGGGCTAGAAGAGCCCCTGAAGCTTTTTCTTCATGCAGCTGTGGCTGCACATCTGGATGAACAGCATGGACAGTCAGTCCTGACGTCCATGCTGTCTTCCCTACACCCCGCCGGTACCAGAACGCCGGTACTGATCCGGGGATGCTGGTGGGCGTCTGGGGTCACAGCTAGCGGTGACCCCAGATGCTCCGGACCATGGCCGGATTCAAGGGGGACAGAGGTAAGCAGCGGGGTCCCGCGGTGGGTCCCCGCTGATCACATGGTCCTAAGTCCCCAGGCAGGGGGCTCCCTGGGGACTGGCTGCAGCGTGGAGCCAGGCGACCAACCTGCGCTTCCACTACCCCCTGGGACAGCGGACCGCAGCAGAGCGGTAGCGCTGCGGCGTCCCAGGGGTTAAATGCATGCCAGGGGAGCGCGCCTTCCCTGTCTCACAGCCGGCGCCTCCCCCGCTGCACACAGCCCTCTCTGCACTGTGCTGACTGGTCCTGTGTCAGCGCTCCTCCCCCAGGCCAGCTTCTCTCTGCTCCTCGGCGGCCATCTTCTCTGCAACGCATGGTGAACGCTGCTGGAAGTCTGGAAGGAAGCATCGTGGTCTGGGTCCCCCCGCATACCTCTCCTCCGCTGTGGCTCAGGTCTGTGTATGCAGCGCTGTGTCCTACCAGGCCCTGTGTCTGTGTAGTTGAGTGATCAGCGCTGTTAGTGCAGGAATTGTTATTTCTCTGCATTGTATGTGACTGTGCTAGCGCTGCCTGTAACTTTTCTTCTCTAAACTGTCAGCTTTATTACTGTCCCTGTTCTTTCTGCTAAAGCCCTTGCGGTGCGGTGCTGCAGGGTGGTCTCTCGCCTATTTAATACTTAATTGGTGAGAGAGGTCACATACGTGGTGCCATCATGTCTGAAAGTGATTTTCCACGTGCAAAGTACCGTTAGCGGAGGGGGAGGGTAGCGCGGAGGGCCTTTGCCGGCAGTGTTTGTCCATGGCGCGGCCTATTACGGTTACAGCACCGGTACAGGAGCCGCCCTGGGCTTGTTTCGCTCAGGCGTTAACAGCTTTAGTGGGCCAGTTAGCTCCGCAGCCCGCGTTTACTCCGATGGGTTTGTCCCAGCAGTCTGTGGTGTCGTCACCCATGCAGGGGTTCCCACGACAATTGGTGGTACCCCACAGTCTCCCTATTTCCCCGCTCCCGGGTTCTCAGGAGCCAGCGTGGGTTAACTCCCTGACGAGTTCTGTACAGCACTTGTCGGATGTGTTGCAAGGGGAGTCTGTGATGCGGCCTCATAAAAGGCCGGTGGCGTCTCTGTCCGCTCCTTATGAGGATGACGAAGGGACGTCTGATGATGGGGAGATTCTGGATCCTTACGATCAGGAACCTCTCCATACTAAGGACGCTGATGCTAAGTCCAAAGTATATATTCCTGGACTTATTCGGGCGGTCCGCACAGCCTTGGTGATTGAGGACGAAGTTCCCCCAGCGGCTAAATCTAAGTATGCCTTTTTCAAAGATGTGAAGGGCGATGCCACAGTCTTTCCTCTTTCGGGTCAGTTGGTGGACCATTTAGAGGAGGCGTGGAAACAACCTGGCAAAAGATACCAGCCGCAGAGACGCCTGGCGGTGGCTTATCCGTTCGCGGATAATTATTTTGCTAAGTGTGAATCCCCTCCACAGGTGGATTCTCACGTGACCCGTCTTGTCCGTAGTGCCACATTGCCGATGCCATCCATGTCCTCCCTTAAGGATGCTACGGACCGCAAGGTAGAAATCTGCCTGAAGTCCGCTTATTCCCTTGCAGGGGGGGCAGCACGGCCGGCTATGGCCATTTGCTGGGTTGCCAGAGCGATGGAGCGCTGGGCGGATTCATTAGAGGCTTCTTTTGAATCCGACTGTCCGGCCGAACAGGCGGAGTTGATTGGCAATCTCCGTGATTCGGCCACCTACATCAACGAGGCGGCTCTAGACATTAGTACTCTGGTGTCTAGAATTTCTTCAGCAGCGGTAGCTGCTCGTCGCACCTTGTGGCTGCGATCCTGGAAGGCGGACGCAGATCCAAGAAAGGTCTGGAAGCGTTGCTGTTTACCGGAGAAGTTCTCTTCGGTCCGGATCTGGATAAGATTGTGGCCACGCTGGCGGCTGCCAAATCTGCTTGTCTCCCGTCGGCCGCTGCTCCTTCTGGTTCTGGACCATCGTCCTTTCGGTCATCTAGGGCCCAGGGCAGGCCCAAACCACAGTCGTTTCCTCGACAGGCTGGCCCTAAGAAATCGGTCAAGCCCCGGAAACAGGCATGGAGTACCAGACGTCCGGCCCCCAAGCCAGATGACAAGCCTGCGGCCTGACGGTCCGGGTCTCCCCTTGGGGGATCCCAGGGTGGGAGGCCGCCTGCTGCAGTTCTCCCGGTGTTGGTCGTTCACTACGACAGACACTTGGGTTCTGGAGGTGGTCTCTCACGGGTATGCCCTCTCCTTCCGGCACAGACCCCCGGCTCGATTCTTCACCACGGGTCTACCATCAGACCGGAACAAGGCTACGGAGCTGCGGAAGGTATTGCACACTATGCTCCAGGCTGGAGTTATAGTGCCTGTTCCATTCTCCCAGAGGGGCCAGGGTTTCTATTCAAATCTATTTTTGGTACAGAAACCCAATGGGTCATATCGTCCGATTCTCAACCTCAAAGCACTCAACAAGTCTTTGCGGGTCCCGAAGTTTCGGATGGAGACCCTACGGTCCATCATTCTGGCGCTGGAACCTGGGGACTACATGGTGTCATTGGACATACAGGACGCTATGGCGGTCATGGCGGCTTCTCTGCGGCTGCAAGGAGTCCGCATGTTGCCGTATTTGGACGACCTGTTATTGGTGGCAGGATCTCCAGAGCTCCTGTTACACCACTTGGACCTGACCATTGCACTGCTGCAACGGCACGGCTGGCTAATCAACTGGCAGAAGTCCACTCTAATCCCGTCTCGGAGGATTCTGCATCTTGGAGCCTTATTGGACTTGGGACAGCAAAGGATCTTCGTGACGGAGGACAAGATCTCTGCTTTACAGTCAAGGGTGCGCAGTTGTCTGCACAGCCGCCGGGTGTCCTTACACTCGGCAATGAGGTTACTGGGCTCCATGGTGTCGGTGTTCGACATGGTGGAATACGCCCAGTTTCACTCCAGACCTCTGCAGCACCTGATCCTGTCCAAGTGGAACGGGCTGCCTCAGTCTCTGAAGTTCCAGACGATTGTGCTCTCCCCGGAGGTTCGCCTGTCCCTTGCGTGGTGGTTAAAGACGACCCACCTCAACAAGGGACGTCCGTTCTGGGTTCCAAATTGGGTCCTGTTGACAACGGACGCCAGTCTTCGGGGCTGGGGAGCAGTTTCGGGTCCACACTTGTTCCACTGCAGGTGGACGCCGACAGAAGCGGAGCTTCCAATAAATATCTTGGAACTCCGTGCGGTCTTCAATGCTCTCCTGCAGGCACAGCGGTTTCTCCAGGGTCACCCGGTGCAGGTCCAGTCGGACAATGCTACCACCGTGGCCTACATAAACAGGCAAGGAGGAACTCGCAGTCGGGCGGCTCTCGTAGAGGTCTCTCGGATCCTGGTTTGGGCGGAGCGCAATCTTCCGGCCATATCAGCGGTCTTCATCCCGGGAGTGCTAAATTGGGAGGCGGACTTTCTAAGTCGCCAGGACGTTCATCCAGGGGAATGGTCCCTGCACCCGGACGTTTTTCAACTACTGGTGGACAGGTGGGGTCTTCCAGAAATCGACCTCATGGCGTCCCGGCACAACAACAAGTTGCCGGTGTACGGGTCTCGCACAAGAGACGAAGGGGCGTCTCTGGTGGATGCTCTGTCCGTCCGGTGGACGTTCAGGTTCGCATACCTGTTCCCTCCGGTCTCCCTTCTTCCACGGGTAATCCGGAAATTCAAACAGGAAGGAGGGACGCTCCTGTTGATAGCTCCCGCGTGGCCCAGACGGCACTGGTTCTCAGACCTTCAGGGTCTGTCCGTGGACAGTCCTCTGCGGTTGCCGCTACGACCGGACCTTCTGTCTCAGGGTGCTTGTCTTCACCCGGACCTGACTCGGCTGTCTTTTGGCGGCGTGGCTGTTGAGACGGCCATGCTGAGGTCCTGGGGGTTTTCCAGCTCTGTGGTGCGTACCATGTTACGAGCTCGGAAACCGTCTTCCGCGAGGATATACCATCGCGTGTGGCATACGTTCTTCCAGTGGTGTCGACCGAGAGGTTATGCACCGCGGGAGTTTCGTCTGTCTCGGATTCTCGCCTTCCTGCAAGCGGGACTAGATCATGGGCTTCGCCTTGCTTCTTTGAAGGTACAGGTTTCGGCCCTATCTGTCTGGTTTCACCGTAGGATTGCTACAATCCCGGATGTGCGCACCTTTATGCAAGGTGTTCTCCGTATTCAGCCGCCCTTTGTTCCACCTGTGGCGCCTTGGGATTTGGCTGTGGTCCTGAGGGCTCTCCAAGGACCGCCGTTTGAACCACTGGGCTCAGTGGATATTAAATGGCTAACAGCTAAGACTGTTTTCCTTCTGGCCGTTGCTTCAGCCAGACGTGTTTCTGAGTTAGGGGCTCTTTCTTGTAGACCCCCTTTCTTGGTTTTTCATGGGAACAGGGCAGTGCTCCGCACTCGGCCCGAGTTTCTTCCCAAAGTTGTTTCCCAGTTTCATGTTAACGAGGAAATAGTTGTTCCGGCCTTTAACTCACCGGGTCTTTCCGTGGGTGAGGCCTCTTTGGATGTTGTGCGGGCCTTCAGGACTTATGTTGACCGCACTTCTTTGTTTAGGAAGTCGGACGCTTTGTTGTCCTCTATGGCTTCTGTAAAAAGGGTTGGCCTGCTTCAAAGCAAACTTTGGCAGCCTGGATCCGTATGGCTATTTCTGAAGCTTATCTTCATGAAGGCCTACCGGTCCCTCCTTCTCTGAAGGCTCATTCCACTAGGTCTGTGGGTCCTTCGTGGGCAGCTCGACGTGGTGCCTCGGCAGTTCAGATCTGCAAGGCTGCTACGTGGTCTTCTGTCCATACCTTCGTGAGGTATTACAGGTTTGACACCTTCGCCTCTCAGGATGCTTCCTTCGGGCGGCGGATTCTCCTTTCTGCACAGGAGCGTCCCCACCCTTAAAGGATACTGCTTTGGGACATCCCCAAGGTATCCTGTGGATACCCTATGGACCCTGAAGTAGAAAATATGAGATATGGTAAGAACTTACCCTTGTTATCTCTATTTCTACGAAGTCCATAGGGTTCCACAGGACTCCCGCCCTGTCGCACCTGTGCTGCAGATGGGCTTTGCTCTGGTCACCGGTTTTCCGTCTCCCTCTGGTGAGTATGTGATTCTTGTATGTGTCCAGATCTTTGTTCTCTCTCTTCCTTCTCCTCCTCCGGCCTATGGCTTGGTAACTAACTGAGGTGCCTTGGCCCGGGGGCGGGGTATAGGAGGGGGACCTAGTGCATCCTGGGAGGCTGAAAGCTTAACTCTTTGGTGCCCTGCGACTGACGTCACACCTATACCCAAGGTATCCTGTGGAACCCTATGGACTTCGTAGAAATAGAGATAACAAGTTCTTACCATATCTCATATTTTCCAGCATGATGGAGCACCATGCCATAAGGTAAATGTGATAACTAAGTGGCTCGGGGAACAGAACATCAAAATATTGGGTCCATGGCCAGGAAACTCCCCAGACCTTAATCCCATTGAGAACTTGTGGTCAATCCTCAAGAGGTGGGTGGACAAACAATAACCCACAAATTCTGATAAACACCAAGCACGGATTGGCAAGAATGGGCTGCCGTCAGTCAGTATGTGGCCCAGAAGTTGATTGACAGCATGCCAGGGCGAATTGCAGAGGTCCTGAAAGAGAAGGATCAACACTGCAAATATTGACTCTTTGCATAAACTTAATGTAATTATTAATAAAAGCCTTTGACACTTATGAAATGCTGTAATTTTATGTCGGTATACCATAGTAACATCTGACAAAAAGGTCTAAAAACACTGAAGCAGCAAACTTTGTGAAAACCAATACTTGTGTCATTCTCAAAACTTTTGGCCATGGCTGTAGGAGGAAAGCATCTTAATCTACTGCTCTGGGCACTGTGTAGCCTGGATGTCTGCAACTTGTGCTCCGTGCGCTGTGGATGTTGTGCTGACTGCATCTGTCAGATCATCCTACACCTCTGCCCATGACTGCAGACATGCCACTGTGCCGAGGGGGCATAATGTGACATCTTGTTGTGGAAGGGAAGAGAGGGGGGTCATTGAGTGACAAATGGGGGGATTGTCTGGCACTCTGTGTGACAAAATCTGCAGAAGGGGGGTCTAATAGCATATGTGAAACATATATTTTAGAAGTTTAATTATATTTTTTAAACAATAGAAGTAGGTGACGGTGTCTGACTACTTCTGGGATAGTAGAAACATTTAGATGGAAATTGGCTGGTCTGGTGTGGAGTACTTGCAGATGTGTCCAGCTACAAAAATGAGCACGCATTGTGCCATGCGATTACCCACAGCAGCATATGCTACGGCGCCCACTGCGATCGCACCATACAATCCTATGGAGCTGCGGGTGCAAACACTGTGCATATCCGCTCACGCCATGCGTGGCGCGATTTGCTGCGTAAGCAGCAACGTTGTAGCTGGGCACATCTAGCATTCCTGCTAGGCTGTTTTCAGCAGGGCGCCACTCCTTGCCCTATTTCTGAAGGGCAGAAAACAACCTGCCCTCCAGGGCGGTGCCCCGCTGAAACAGCCTGCGGGTTCTGTCCTCCACCCACGGGCCGCAGAGCAGCGGTTACCACCGGCGTCCAATCACAGTGACTGTGGCGGTTGGGGGCTGACCGGCATGTCCGTAAGTGCCGGGCATGCCCCCAAGAGTGACGAAAAGGGGACGCATCATAAAGACGCCCCCTTTTAATTCGCCACGCCCCTTTTCAGACGCGCTCGCGACTTCAGTGCGCGCAGAAGTGCCCTTGTTCTAGGTCCGGCACCCTGTAGAGTGAACACTAGACATCTGTAAGTCACACAAGTTGGACAGTTGATTAGTTGGGTGAAAGTTGGCTAGATGTGTGGCCAGCTATAGTAATGGGACGAGAGTACAGAGGTTGTGCACCATAGTTTCTTAAAGACATCTATTTATTGCTCCAGGACAGATAACTACACCCCACGTAGTTGCCAACAGTAACATTCGCAGGGCCAAATGTACAATATAAAGGCTCCTATTCTGTATACATATTTCCCACTATCTGATGCTCTCTGGGCTTTTCAAGTTGACTTTTACTGAAAAGGATTTAAAATGGCCAACTTGGGCATAATCTCATTTTTGGAAACGTAAAATGATGGAGACTGTAGTACATAAGATTCACTTAGACAGCAGGCCAGAACTTAGTAGCCAATGTAGTTGCTGCAGGCTCTTTCCCCTGTCAGAATTTGCTGCTGTTACTTCTGCATTAATCTTTGGTGATAGGACGTACTTCATTAGCTGAGATGAGGTCCCGCTGGCCTGAAGCCCAGCACTGTTTGCCTTAACCCCTCCAGCGATTTGACGTTTGGTTTCCATCCGTGAGCCGCTCAGCGGTCCCATCATGTTGCTGTCTGTGAATGCGGTTTCCTGGACAAAATGAACTTTGTGCTACAGTTGTTTGCATTAGTTTATTCGGCAGACTATTTTAAAGCACACCTTGCATAGGCCGGGGAATCTGTTTTCTGCACTATGCTAGATAGCTGCTATGGAAAATCTGCCTCATTCAGTACCAGATGGGTTGTGGGCAGTAATGTATTAAAATAACTCCTTCTCATGTTCAATACGTATCTGTGTAAACTAATTGGCATTTTTAATCTCTCTTTTTCAGTGTCCGCGGTGTATGCATTGTGAAGCCAAGTTTGACTTCATAAATAGGAAGGTAAGAAAATGGTCTTGGGGTTGGGGGGGCTGAAACGGTGATATATTTATTTTTCACCTTGCCACTAATTTATACACGTATGTAATAGTATAAATCGGATGTTTTGCTAATTTTGTGAAATTTGTTTTTCTCAGCATATTATTGAGTGACCCAGTTAGGCATGATATCATCTGGCATTGTAAGTGGGCAGTAGTACATGTGGGTGTCAGCAGGTTTCTTAGTACAGTGCGTTCTGTGCATAAGTGCGAGAAGTTTCATGCTGCCTCCAGTAACTGAGATAAGCTGTGATTGTCTCCCAAGGATTAATTACAGCCGTACCAGTCAGAAGTTTTTCACAGATTGCCTTGAATGGTACCAAACTGAGTGTGATGAATTATTTTAATTTAGTATTAATATGCAGACCCATTTAAATGTAATGCTATTTATTAAAAAAGAGTGTACTTTTTAATGTATATTTTATTAGGATATATATATATATATATATATATATATATATATATAGCTTTGATCCACGGCACTCAAACATCTGCGGTGCCAGTGCTATGTGACCACACAATTTTTAAATTAAAAATAAAATCCTACAAACTCAGCACTCACCATTATGTTCCAAACTGTACTTTTAATTCTAGGGAATTTTAGTTCCAAAGTTCTGCAATAATTTGTCAAGATGACCAATCCCAAGCTTCTTCAGTGGGTTCTCATATGTAAGTTTGTCAGCTTATCCCCCAGGTGTCATTAGTTAGTATGCTTGGGTGTGGTTCTGTCTCTTATAAGGCCCCCATACATGGTGTGATATGCACCTTGCGACCTGATGGCCGACATATCAGACGGTCCCCACACACTGAGCGATACGCTGCCCGACATGCCGGCAACCCCTCCCCCACCCGCATAGCGCTGCATGGGATCATACATCGCATCACCAGATAAAGTGAGCAATGCAGTAAGATCTGGGGGTTCGCTGTACAACACCACGGGAGCACGCACTGGCCGATATCCTGCCCACACACGGTACCAGATAGCGGCGATATCGGACCAATTTGTCGGATCGGCTGCTATATCGCACTGTGTATGGGTGCCTTAAGTCAGTGAGCCAGCACTTAAACCAGTGATTCCCAACCTGGGTGATGTGCCACCCTGGGGTGCCTCAGGGCACTTACAGGGGTGACTTCGGTTAATGGTCCAGTAACAAATATAATGATTTTTAGTCAGTAGTGCTAATGACTGGCAATCAAATATATGTGGGGAAAAAAAGTAGCACAGCCCTGTCAACCACCACATAACTGAACCTAAGGGTGACATACAGTGCATCCGGAAAGTATTCACAACGCTTCACTTTTTCCACATTTTGTTATGTTGCAGCCTTATTCCAAAATGGAATAAATTAATTTTTGTCCTCAAAATTCTACACACAATACCCCATAATGACAACGTGTAAAGTTTTTTTGCGATTTTTGCAAATTTAATTAAAAAAACACTAAGAAATCACATGTACATAAGTATTCACAGCCTTTGCCATGAAGCTCAGAATTGAGCTCTGGTGCTTCCTGTTTCCCCTGATCATCCTTGAGATGTTCCTACAGCTTAATTTGAGTCCACCTGTGGTAAAATCAGTTGATTGGACATGATTTTGAAAGGCATACACCTGTCTATACAAGGTCCCACACTTGACAGTGCATGTCAGAGCACAAACCAAGCATGAAGTCCAAGGAATGGTCTGTAGACCTCCGAGACAGGATTGTCTCGAGGCACAAATCTGGGGAAGGGTACAGAAAGATATCTGCTGCTTTGAAGGTCCCAATGAGCACAGTGGCCTCCATCATCCGTAAATGGAAGAAGTTCGGAACCACCAGGACTCTTCCTACAGTTGGCTGGCCGTCTAAACTGAGCAATCGGGAGAGAAGGGCCCTAGTCAGTGAGGTGACCAAGAACCCGATGGTCACTCTGTCAGAGCTACAGCATTCCTCTCTGGAGAGATGAGAACCTTACAGAAGGACAACCATCTCTGCAGCAATCCACCAATCAGGCCACTCTACCTGTATGGTAGAGTGGCCAGACGGAAGCCACTCCTTAATAAAAAGCACATGGCAGCCCGCGTGGAGTTTGCCAAAATGCACCTGAAGGACTCTCAGACCATCATGAGACAAAGATTGAACTCTTTGGTGTGAATGCCAGGCGTTCTGTTTGGAGGAAACCAGGCACCGCTCATCACCAGGCCATTACCATCCCTATAGTGAAGCATGGTGGTGGCAGCATCATGCTGTGGGGATGTTTTTCATCGGCAGAAACTGGGAGACTAGTGAGGATAGAAGGAAAGATGAATGCAGCAACGTCCTGGATGAAAACCTGCTCTATAGCGCTCATGACCTCAGACTGGGGTGATGGTTCATCTTTCAGCAGGATAACGACCCTAAGCACACAGCCAAGATATCAAAGGAGTTGCTTCAGGACAACTCAGTGAATGTTCTTGAGTGGCCCAGACTTGAATCTAATTGAACATCTCTGGAGAGATCTGAAAATGGCTGTGCACCGACTCTTCCCATCCATCCTGATGGAGTTTAAGAGGTGCTGCAAAGAGGAATGGGCGAAACTGCCCAAAGATAGGTGTGCCAATATTCAAAAAGACCTGAGGCTGTAATTGCTGCCAAAGGTGCATCAACAAAGTATTGAGTAAAGATTGTGAATATTTATGTATATGTGATTTCTTAGTTTTTGGGGTTTTTTTTTTTATCAAATTTGCAAAAATTGCAAAAAAAAAACCTTTTAACACGTTGTCATTATGGGGTATTGTGTGTAGAATTTTGAGGTCAATAATGAATTTATTCCATTTTGGAATAAGGCTGTAAAATAACAAAATGTGGAAAAAATGATGTGCTGTGAATACTTTCTGGATGCACTGTATAAGCACAATTTATTTCATTACATTTTTACTGAGTTTCTCAATAAGAAACTTTTGGCCCAGGGGTGCCGTAGAAAAACTTCTGATACTCCAGGGCGCCGTGATTAGAAAAAGTTTGGGAACCACTGACTTAAACCCATAGAAGAAGCATAACGTACATTTACAATCTATGTGATACCTGGAGCCAAATGCTCATATTTTTGAGAGTTCGTGTAGGGACCGACCGAAATGGGAAGAGCGTGACCTGGTTGGTCAGCTGGACAAATGATTGCAATACTTTGTACTTTTAATTCAAGGGAATGTTAGTTACAGTTTGGAATATAATGGTGAGTGCTAAGTTTGTAATATATATAATCTCCATCCTTAATGTCATTTTAATCATAAGCACGTCGTTCAGTAGATTACAGGCTGTCATCCTTGTATAAATCGCCTACGTCTTTCTGTCTGTATTTAGCATCACTGCCGCCGGTGTGGTAAATGCTTCTGTGATAAGTGCTGCAGTAAGAAAGTCCCTCTGCCCCGCATGTGTTTCGTGGATCCAGTGCGCCAATGCGGGGAGTGTTCCGTCATTTCACAGAAAGAGATGGAATTCTATGATCGGCAACTTAAAGTGCTAATGAACGGTAAGTAGGGATTGGTAAAAGCGCCATTAATACACTTTTGCATAGGGCTTAGAATGGAGGCAGTTCTTTTATGGGCTGAGGTAATATTTATCTGAATGTAGCCTATTAATCCTCTAGGAGCCAGTACTTTATGAATGTCAGCCCAGAAGAATTGTATTCTGGCAGTGATGTGGCTGGTCCCTAACAAGGCGACTTATACGGGTTCAGCCCACATAATGGCTTCCATCAGTCTGCAAGTGGCAGGTCTATGTTAATAGTAGTAAATCTCTGAGTAGCATTTCAAGCCACCTGCCAAACTAGTCTGCAACTCCCTGGACCAGTGCTCCGATGCCATAGGTCCACTGTAGTAATGCAGTATAAACACTGTGTATAAGGTCAGTAGTACAAGGAATAAAGCTTACTTGGTGCTGACATGTAAGATTTGGTATATTGAGATACAGATGGATATGTAAAATACCTGGAAACCAAGCAAAGTAGTCCCCGACTAGCTCCAGATATACCACTCTGCCATGCTTCAAAAATTGTTCTGAAACTGCATTTGGCACTTATTAAAGTGGACCGGTCATTTACAGCTTTAACCTATATCTGTAAAGGTTGTATAGAAGTCATTGGTCATTTTACCGTAAGTTTCCAAAATGCTCTAGATTTTTCTATAGTCCCTTTTTCCTGGGATGCAGGATGCACTGTGTAGTCCAGTCAGGACGGTTATGTCCACAGCTCAGGCTCCTGATTGGGTCTCGGGTGATCACATCAACTTCTGATATTTGCATCATCTGGGATTACATCTAGATGATCAATGATTGCAATGAATCAATGATTGCAAGTGATCAGTAATGGGGCACTACCTCCGGGCAACTTACAAATAATAAATGCAATATATAGGTAATTTGTCATGCTAATGCATGTTATGCCTGAAAATTTGATGACCGGTTACACTTATATTGCAGCCAATAAATTAAGATACAGGTTGAGTCTTCCATATCCAAATATTCCGAAATACGGAATTATTTTGGCATGACTGGGATAATGAAACCTTTCATTTTTGATGGTTCAATGTTCAACGTTGTCTAAGGAACAATTATTGTATAAAATTACTTTCAGGCTGTGTGTATAAGGTGTATATGAAACATAAATGAATTTAATTTCTGTACACAAACTTTGCTTGAGCCACAAAATTATTGAAAATATTGTATAAAATTACCTTCGGGCTGTGTGTGTATAAGGTGTATATAACACATAAATTATTCTGTGTGTATATTGTGGTCCCATTCCTAAGATATCTCATTATGGTATGCAATTACTCCAAAATACGGAATATTCCATTATCGAAAATACCCCTGGTCCTAAGCGTTTTGGATATGGGAGATTCAACCTGTATCTGGATAATGTGTGGTTTATAGTTGTTTGTGTTCTGGGGTAATCCCTTTTAAATAGTCCAGTGATCTTTTCAAAACTTATGTGCAGTATTTGTAACTTTTGAGTTTGTTTTGTGGGTTTTGTCCTAGAGTTCTACCCCCAACTCCACCACACACCAGCGTGAATTGACCTTCATTGCCCCGGCTCATTTTGACTGTAAATTTGCATTTTGCACAGCACTTTGTGGTGAAACGAAAGTAGATTTATATCTTCTATCCCCAACTTCACTTCTCTGCAAAACTTTATACTCACAAAACTTTGCCACGACTTTGCTCCTCTCTACTTGTAGCGCTGGCTGAGATAGTACATGGTAAGCAAATGTGTTCTTTATATGCAGGTAAAACATGTCTTTCCTCCTGTATCCACCAGGCGCTACCTTCTGCATCACCCAGGGATCTTCTGAGAAATCTGATAACGTAGTATGCCGGCTTTCCAACAACCACAGGTGACGCTCTCCGTCCTGGGTATAAGGGAAACCTTTCGCTGTTTTTTCCTTTATCAGACATATGTTTAGAGTGTTCTAGTCCACCAAATCAGGCTACATATATACCATAAGAGTAAATAGCAGTCGCTGTCTAAAACATAATGCTTTGTGTGAGTAACATTCTGAGACGCTGGATAATTTACTTTATTCTCCTGTTTGTGTAGATATCTTTTCCTTGATGGAGAGAACCATTATGAAATTGAAGTTGCTCGAATTTCAACTGTACAGATACTTACAGAAGGGTTTACTCCCGGGGGTAATTATTAGTCGTCTTATATTTACTTGTGTTTCTTTTTATAACATACATAGATAAAACCGGTGAACATTATATAATATTTAAACAAGTTACACATGTATCCTACATTTAGCTAGCAAGGGATTTGGTTATTGTATCCCGTGTAGTAGATTTGGTAAGCTCGCAGTGCTACAGTATCTGTGGGACGGCCACCGGTATATATTCCTCCCACTGATAAGCTATTGCCTTTACTGTAAAGTAGCATAGAATTAAGAGGTCTATTTGCTAAGCCTTAGATGGAGATAAAGTACCAGCAAGCCAGCTCCTAACTCATTTTTCAACCACAGCCTGTCATGGCAGTTAGGAGCTGATTGGCTGGTACTTTATGTCCGTTCACTTTATTGCCATCAGAGGCTTAACAAATAGATCCCTAAGTTAGTTATTAACCTCATGATATAAAATGGTTCCATTCATTATATTGAGTTCACACCACAATAGCCTGTGTATCAGACTCTGTTATCTGTATAGAGAAATAAATGCATCATTCTAGTCATCACCACTGTCTTTAGCATATTTACAAGTAAACCCCAGTGATTAGCATGGCATAAAGTAGAATTCCACAACCCCCCCCCCCTTACATAATTGTAACATTAAATAATTAGGCATTGTCATTACTTTTTTTTAAGAAAGTTGATCTTGGTTTCTAATGTTTGGTTTTCTTTTTATTTGATTTTTTTTAGCTGCTTTTCTATTTTCTGAGACTCCCCTGACTGACCTCTCTTTCCTCACAGAATAGCACAGCATGAAGTAATTTTCCCTCCGTTTCCCTTGTCGGCCATTTTGCTGGCTCCTCCCCTGTAGCGCCTCCTCCTGTCAGTAGCCTGCCTTTCTGTCCCACTAACATGTACTTGCTGTTTCAGTGATAACGTATAGCACATGCTCAGTCTGTGACTTTCTTTTCCCCTCACGCTGCTCTGATGTTCAGACATTCACACATACACCAGCCTGTTGGAGAGCCAGTGCGTTACTGAAGGTCAGCGGAGGTGATGTGGAGCTCGCTCCTGCCCGCATGTTGTGTTTGGCTGTTTTCCATGCAAAACTCTTTCAAATCAGAATATAACCAAATAGATTTCCATCTTTCATATTTTATGTTGATTTTATTTATTTTAAATCCAAATGAATGACTTCAATCAATGTTGACTCAGTTCAGTGGCAGTCTGTGGACACTGGGCTGACGCACTCTGTGTCTGCAGATAGGCGCCTGTTGCATGCATCTGACTCCATCATGTCACTCCAGTTGGGCCTATTATGCCCAGCTGTGACAAGCACATGGGCACGGCGAGGGTTTTTTTTTTTTTTTTTTTAATAACAGATTTCCCCTCTGAGTACATTTTAAAATGGCTTCTGATTGTGATTTGTTTAATAAGAAAGATACAGTTGATGATTAATAATGAGGAAGACTTTGGTTTGTGTGCAAGTAATCATCTGCATTTTAGCGTTGTTCCTGCCGAGTGCGATATATACTCTCGCTGCTAGAAAATGCAACATGAGCACGGTCCCTATGGGTCACCGTGGTACAAGGTGGAAGATCACAACACTATTTCAATTATCACAGGTAACACACGTGGGGGCGATTCAATACAGCGTGATGCTGAATAGCCCGGGGAAGGAGTTCCTGGAGCTATTTAATTGACCACGCGAAGTTCAACTACAGGATTTCTCCTCGCACCTTTAAAGAGGTGCAAGCTGAAATCCCATTTAAGTGCCGGCCACGATGCTGTTTTCCAGCATAGCACCGCACTTTAGCCGTAGAACACCCAGCTTAAGGCGCGGTAACTGCCATTCTCCGACCTTAAGTGGTTCTATTCGGACTTAGCGCAGTCAATTGAATAGCTCCGGGAACTTCTTCCTGGAGCTATTCAACATTGCGCTGAATTGAATCGCCCCCCGCTCCCCATAGGCTTGTGGCTCCCAGTGTGACAGTTAACTTATTAATGTCTCAGATCTCTGCTAATTAGCATAGACTGCAGTTGTGTGTCACTTGTGTTGCTGTAAAGTAATTGTGTTATTAATGTGAAATTTCTTCAATCAAAACCAGGGGAGGAGTCTGTCTCCCTCCTTCCAAACACCAGTGCTGCACATAGCCTGAATGCAGCATCCTCAGCACTGGGAGTATCTCTAATCACTCAGCAGGAAGGACCAGAAAATGCTAAAAACATGTTTCCTATCTTCTGCAAATCAGTATTGTATAATTCTGTATGCACTGCTCTGTGTTATGGGTCTCTCAGCCCTTCTTCGGGCTTGTTCGAGAAGCAACGTGGAGCATGAACTCTTGCTGCGAAGCAGCTGTCCCCCCTTGTGTCTGTAGCATCCCATCTTCCTGCTACTCGGCTAAATTACAGGGACGCTAGCCATGAGCTTATTATGTTTTAGGACCAATACCACCACTGTATAGCAGAAAGCTTTCCATGTACATTTGTGAAATAAAAGTATATTCAGCTGAGACAGTGTTAGCATGCCCTAATATATATTTATGTAGATATTGTTGATCTGTGTGGTATTAATGACTTATTGGATGTGGGTAAAGGGGCATACACACTAGACTATTCGCTCCATGAGCAATATCGTCTAGTCTGTCCCCGGCAGGGGTGTGCGCAGTGTCGTTAACAACATTGAACACACACACACGATGAACGATCTCATGATCGATATCTGTCAGCACCGGGCACCCTCCCTCATCCCCGAACATGCAACAACCTGACCATATCATCAGGTTTATCATCAGGTTGGCCTGCATGTTCGGATGATGAACGACAGTGACCAACGACCCAGGGGAGCACGCATCGTCTGTCGTTCTCAGTTATCGCTCATCATTTTAGCGTACACACTAGCCAATATAGTTATCGTTCAGTCATTCAAAATATCGGCAGGTGTGTACGCACCTTAATGGTATGGGCCTTTTTAGAATGAGCTGTATTGCATTAATCTGACCAACAATGTGATATGATCATAATCTGCACTTACGGGATGCATAGGTTCTGTCAATAGTCTCTATGTCGACAGATGAATGCCAGATCCACTATCCAGACACAGCTCTAATGCTGCTTACAGCATTCTAACTGTCCGTGCATTCTAATGCTGCTTACAGCATTCTAACTGTCCGTGCATTCTCATTTTAAATATGTCACTTTAGCAGCATGCATAAAGTTTAATGCCCACAGGGTTAAAATGCTTTAAGGAGCATTAGTACCGTGCTGGGCTACAGGTGCCGACATGCTCGTGGTGTCATACTATACGTGTAATGGATGTAAATGTTGGACAAACCTTTGGATGAAGTAAGCCCCCTCCTATGTCACCAGTGACCGGCTAGGCAATTATGTTAATGGAGATCCAAAATATTGAAAGGCGCCTCGTGTACACATATTGTAAGGACTTTGTTCTTGTTCTCGGGGTGTGGGGGGGGACATTAGTGCTGCGATGAGCCTTGCCATACCCATTTTTGCACCATCCTGCAAGCGGTATAGGGAACAATTTACCTCTTTTATATCCACTAGGGATGTATATGGGCCGTACATTTAGGTGCAGACAGGCTTCTTATACTCTATACCTTATTAAAGTGAACTGGGGAATTTGTGTATGTTATTTACTTTATCAGATCCTGCAAATATATTTTAGGATGCAGGAATACAGATCTTTTCTAAAGGGTTTACACATGTTCTCCTTCATTACTTTAATAAATAGCGATGATATCGGGATGAATAAATCACTGGAAATCGGGCCTCTTGGGATAATTCGCTGCAATCAGCCATTAAACCACGCCTGGTGCGTATTCATTGTTGTAGATATGATCTACGTCATGATCTATAGATCATCATGATACATAGAGAGATATAGCTGGATGCACACCACAGGGCCTAATGGTATAGGTAGAACAGGTTCTGTAACCTATGGCAACCAATAACATATTGGATTACAGTAGTCTATTTACGCTATTCTGTTATGATGCGATCTGATTGGTTGCTCTGGGGTACAGCACATTCTCAGGTTTCAGTAACAACATGGTCTGCTCCAGCTGTTGATGATTGCACACACAATGCTGCAGTAACATGTAGGTGTCACTAGGGATATCTCACAGGGGACAAGTGCTTCTAACGTTAAGCGTTAATATAATGGGGTTGGGAGGTTATTGGGTTACTCTTCCCCTTGGAGGACTTATACACTGAATACGTAAACACAATAAAATGACTTTATTTTTTTATGCATTTATCCCTACAGGAGGGAACAGTCGCGCCACTGGGATGCTGCTGCAGTATAAAACCCCAGGCTCCGATGACCTTTTACAGATGAAGTTTACAACAAGCGAAGACTTCAATAGCAACAAGAATATGGCGGCATCCTGGCTGGCCGCAATGCACAAGGTACAAAGTTTTATTTTCTATTTAGGTCTTGAAACGCAGAGATTTGTCGGGGTGATTGGGATCCGTCAACATAAACTTTACGCTTTTGTGGATATCATTTTTAAATCTCCCTGTAACACATTCTGAGCTGATTGGATTTGATGCCCTTTAAATCAAGGGTAGTAAATGTGTGGAACTACACATCACAGCATGCCCTGCCACAGTTTTAGTAGGCCCTAACAACAAGACTGGATATGATGGGATGTGTAGTACCACAACAGCTGGAGTCTCGCACGCTGCCTGCCCCGGCTACTAAACTTTTTATGGTCAGATGATATGGGACTTGCTTGAGACAAATAGGTGTTCAGTCATCTTATTCTATTAACTACCTAATATGCATTGGTTTTCCAAGATTTATCAGCTAGTATCACTAGGTACCGTAAGGATCTAGGGACATTATATTGCATATGGTTAGGAAGAATAAAAATAATGCACTTCAGTGCTACTCCCCGGCCACTGGTGAGTGTAGCATAATAGGGGGCGATAGGAAGGGGATTAAAGAGAGGGCAGTAGCAATCTAGCGCCCCCAGTCCCGATTAGCTTATTACTCAATGATGAGAGATATATATTGAAGTTAGACAGATCCCCCCCCCCCCCCCTTGGTATCCTAGAAGGTGTTATGTTATGGTAGGGGGGGGTTAGGGTTAGGCAACCCCTGGGGAGGGTTGGGGGTCAGGCTGCGGTAAGGGGGGGTTGGGGTTGGACACCATCGGGGGCAGGTTAGGTTTTGGGTGGGGGTAGTTAGGGTTAGGTGGGGGATAGGGATAGAATACTTCAGGCCACAGTTGGGATTCTATTTAGGTTGCCACTGTCAGGATTTGAACCGGCGGCTACTGAGCTGCCACTATTTCGTGCCCAACCCCCACTGGACGATATAAATGATAACGATATTGTAATCACTCATATCAATCGTCTAGTGTGTATGTCCCTTTAGTGACAGCATGGTTCCTGAAAGTCTCATTACTGTAAGATCAGGCTCGGAGGGACATTTCTGTCAGAACGGGAGAGGCCGTTTCCTTCTAACATAATATACAGTACCATTATCTCCCAGGGTGTACAGACTTCCATCCACACTTCTGAATATGTACCCAGCAAGTCCCCTTCTGTGTTGGAGAACTGGGGGTTAGAGCACTACTTCTTCATAAAGTGGGGCGCGTTCTTCCACTGATAACAAGCCCCCATAAGCCAGTTTGGGATCACTTACCCTGTTCCGTCTCATTGCAGCTAATAGACACGCTAACACTCCAGGTTTTAAGGATATTCATTCTAGAGCACAGACTCTTACATCAAAATAACGCAGATGTCACCTGTGCTCAAGTATGGCTATGGTGTAGAAAATCCCTATTCTGTTATAGAGTGGTTGAAATATGTCAGTCACGTTATGAAAAATTGAGGTGGTCTTTTAGGGGTAACTATAATTTGTTATGACTTGGGCTAGGTGGATTAGGTAGGTTACAATAGAGTAGTCAGTACAGCAAATACCAGGATTGATCGGGATAGACATGATGACCTACTGTTGGACTGTGGCTATGTCCCAAGTCCAACTCATATGAGTATTCCATTGAACAAAGCTAATCTATCTGTAGCAGATAAACACATACTAATTGCATATTCTTCAGTGGTTACACAGTCTGCTTTTTATTTCTTCTTATTTATCTTATCAAGGTTATACAAGCAAAATCATTAGACTTCATACTGCACTGATTACACCTTGTAACCTGGACAGAAATAGGCCAGCTTTATTATTGCTTGTCTTTTCGGGAAGGTGTGGGTGATCACCTTTTTGGTCTTTGCATCAATTGCCTGTTAGTACAGTATTACACCTACTTTATTATGTATCTTTAGAACCGGAATGGGGAACGTCAGGCCCGGAGGCCATATAAGGCCACCTGAATCATTTGGTCTGGCCCTCTGATCTTTTTTCTGCTAGCCTCATCTGGCTAGCAGGGTGACTAGAATGGCACGCTGCAGCCAGAATCTATACAGCAGTGCTGCCTGGAGCGTCCTTAGGGTGCTTCAGACTGTCACACAGCTGCCCTTGCAGTAATTACTGGCAATTGTGACCCCGCCTCTGTGTGATGTCACACGGATGGGGTGGGGCCTGCAAATAATGTTATATATGTCAAAACGGCCCTCGGCAGAAAAAAGGTTCCTCACCCCTGCTCTAGAAGATGCCTCTGTCCCCGGCACTCTCCCCCACCCTTTTTATATTTACGTCGGGGGTTCTCTAATTGACCACAATGGCACTCTACAATGTAGGAATAGTCTGCAGTTTTAGATTTTATATATGTTGAAATCATCTAACGATCAGAACACGGAATTTGTTTTTTGAAAATGTATGGCCGTCTCTGGCTCTAGTGGAGCTGTTGGAACAGCTCTTTGATTAGCTGGAGGTCTAACAGAGTGTATACTAGTGACTTTGCTAACCGGTCTACAGTTTCATTGGCTGCATGATTGCACAATGGTTAGCACTGCAAACATTTGTTCTTGTTCAAACCCCCCTCCCCTGCCCCCCCCCCCACCCCCACTGGGTAATTTTGACAAAATGTGTATTGGAGTACGAGAAACTGCTTTAAAAAGTAGTTGTTTGATCTCTTATATTGATTATGGGGAACCCATTGCTTTTACTGGTGCCCTCTTGTGTGTAATGGCTGCGCTATGTGTCCAGGGTTTTGCCTTGGTAGTAATTTCTCATTGCTGTTTCAACAGGCTGCCAAACTCCTGTACGAGTCCCGTGACCAGTGACCGCGAGAGGGGAAAGATGAACAGTGCAAAGTTTTATTTGTAATTGTCATTCTCGATGCAATATAACAGCTCCTCCTCTTTTTTTATTCAATATGTAAATCAAAGTCCTGATTGCAGACTTTTTAACGACCAGAATTCTTCACCCAAATTGTGCAATATTCTTACAGTGTAATAATGCTTCAAACTAGTTCAAAAAGCAAAACTGTTTTCCGTAGCCGCGTGGGTAAGCCGGTCGTTCTCTCACAGGTTGACTGAGCCTCAACTGTTGGATTTTGCTGAAGAATGAGAACTTTCTACACTACATCTCAGGTTTCTTCACTCTCTCACTAGTATTTCTGGGCAATACAAAGTATGTGACTTGTTTTTATAGAAGCGATTGACACATGAAAATGTTATGTTCCATCTCCAGTTCTCTATCATCTTCAGGTCATGTTTTCATGATATGCCTGATTACTGCACCCGTGTGCTTGGAGCAGGCCCTGAGTATGTGTCCTACTGGGGGGGGTAGACAGTGGCGCACTTTCCATAAATGTACAGTTTTAATGTCATTGACATTAATGTGTAGCTGTTGCTTATACACAGGATGCTGCCATGTTGTGGGCTGAACCAATATTCATGAACATGCAACCTCACTAAGGAACAGTGATGTCACCATATGACTCGTGTGATGTCACTAATCCTTAGTGGCGGTAAGCCTGCATAACAGCTGCCATCAACGTGTCTAAGCAATGGGCTCACTTTAAGGCTGTCATTTCTCGGGATACCTAAGCACACCTTCCCTGTGATGTCTATTCTTTATGATTTAGCTTATATATATATATAGATGGGATAATGCGCCACCTACTGTATTATATTTCTACTACATGTCACAAAGGGGCTGAGTGCCTATATAAATGCACAGGCCTGCAAGGCAGAGTGCTGCTATACCAGTGACAGAAATCAGATGAATTATATTGGACGTACAGTAGGTGTATTATACCTTATAACACACAGTCTTTCCTTACGGACGCTGTATAAACAGTCCGTTCTGGTGGCATCACTTAACGATATTTACAGAATTTTGTACATATCACTTGTGTATTAAAAATATTATTTTACATTAATTCAGAGCTGTGGACCAAGTCTATTCAGAGCAGTTACTTAGCTTGAAACTGCGCGATTTCTATAGGTTTATAAACTAGGCTATATCAGTTGTCTATAACCTTTATAATGCTGTTCTATAAAGACAGGAACCTGACCTAGTGTCACAGTACATTGCTGTATGTTAAGGTAACATAGCTTTGATCCTTGTGGTTCTGTGGGAACCCCGATCTCCTTACGTTTCACGAAACGGGGATGTTCTACAGCTTTTGTACAGATTCAGTGTTTGCCTAATAAAAACCACAACAAGCCTTCGGTTTCTGACTGTGAATTCTATGGCTGCGCTCGGACAATGGTGAGAATGCTGAGTGCTGTAAATTCTGCCCCACTGTCAGTTATGGGAATCTGCCGTGCACATACACTGCTGGAGAGACATTTGTTTAATTAACCCTTTCACGACCAGGGGCATTTCGTACTACGGTGACCAGGCCACACTTTAGTTTTGCTGTGTGTTGGTTAAACGAAGACTGTAAATTTTATATACCCTAGTCCAGAGGCACCCTAACAGTCCAGGTTTTAAGGATATCCATGGTTGACCACAGGTGACTTAGGGGGTCATTCAGACCCACTCGCAAGCGGCAGTACGCTCGCAAGTGGGTCGATGGTCCCCACTGCGCATGCGCACGACGGAGGGAGCTCCGTCGTGCGCATGCGCAAGACCCGGACTGCGACAGCCAAGCTGTCGCTCCGGGTCTCGCACCAAAGGGGGCGTGCTGTCGATGGTGACTGACAGGTGGGCGTGCCAGGGGCGTGATGGCCAGACGGAGGCGTTACCATGGGAACGCCTACCGTCGGAAGCCGGCCCCACTGACATCACTAGTGATGTCAGTGGGAGTGATTTTGGCTCTGATAGAGCCAAAATCACTCCAGGGCTTGTGGCTGGGAAACCCGACCGCAGGGTTTCCCTCGCAAGTCCGATGGTTGCGAAGGTCAAGACCATCGCGACCATCTTTTTAGACGCTCGTATATGCTGTGGGTGGTGACCCACAGCTATACGAGCGTCCAGGAGGACGCTCCATTTTAATGGAGGAGGGCCCTGATTCAGAGCGAGCGGCTCTGAATCAGGGCCTTAATTCGTACCTCAGTCAATATGATTTAACCATCTGTACTCAACCATGGATAGCTCTAAAACCAGAACTGCTACGGTTACATGTAAACTAGTCCTAGAAGTGGTGGTTGTCCAAAGCTTCCTCTGTTGGTTATAAATGAACACTTACTGGCCAGAGTGTTATAGTACAACAGTAGACCTTACATTGTAAAAGGGCTGATTTACTCTTATTACCAGTGTAATACAGAGGGATATTATGACACTCTTAAATAGGGAATCAGCCCAACAGAGGACGAAATCCCGATCGTCCCTAAAGGTACCGTATATACTCGAGTATAAGTCGACCCGAATATAAGCCGAGGTACCTAATTTTACCACAAAAAAACTGGGAAAACTTATTGACTCGAGTATAAGCCTAGGGTGGGAAATGCAGCAGCTACTGGTAGTAATCCCCCCCTGGTAGTGCCCCCAGTAGTAATCCCCCCCTGGTAGTGCCCCCAGTTGTAATATCTCCCACTGGTAGTGCCCCCAGTAGTAATCCACCCCCTGGTAGTGCCCCCAGTAGTAATCCAACCCCCCTGGTAGTGCCCCCAGTAGTAATATCCAACCCCCCTGGTAGTGCCCCCAGTAGTAATATCCAACCCCCCCGGTAGTGCCCCCAGTATTAATATCCCCCCCCCCGGTAGTGCCCCCAGTAGTAATATCCAACCCCCCTGGTAGTGCCCCCAGTAGTAATATCCAACCCCCCTGGTAGTGCCCCCAGTAGTAATATCCAACCCCCCTGGTAGTGCCCCCAGTAGTAATATCCCCCCCCCCCCTGGTAGTGCCCCCAGTAGTAATATCCCCCCCCCCCCTGGTAGTGCCCCCAGTAGTAATATCCCCCCCCCCCTGGTAGTGCCCCCAGTAGTAATATCCCCCCCCCCGGTAGTGCCCCCAGTAGTAATATCCCCCCCCCCCCCCTGGTAGTGCCCCCAGTAGTAATATCCCCCCCCCCCCCTGGTAGTGCCCCCAGTAGTAATATCCCCCCCCCCTGGTAGTGCCCCCAGTAGTAATATCCTCCCCCCCTGGTAGTGCCCCCAGTAGTAATATCCTCCCCCCCTGGTAGTGCCCCCAGTAGTAATATCCCCCCCCTGGTAGTGCCCCCAGTAGTAATATCCCCCCCCCTGGTAGTGCCCCCAGTAGTAATATTCCCCCCCCCCCTGGTAGTGCCCCCAGGAGTAACATCCCCCCCCCCCCAGTAGTACCCCCAGTAGTAATATCCCCCCCCCCCCTGGTAGTGCCCCCAGTAGTAGCGAGACGTAGTAAAAAAAAACAAAAAAAAAACCTGAAGCCCCGCTCCTGGTCCCGACGCTGCTACCGGCTCTTCCGGCCGCTTTGCATTATGGGAGAGAAGTCTTCATGACGTCTCTCCCATTACCCACTGCGGGAGCCGGAAGATGGCTCCCGCAGTGGGCTGCTGATTACAACAAACACACAGCTGCTGGCTCCGGCGGCTGTGTTTGGCAGTGTGTAGTGCTGACCGAAGTCCGGACCTCATTCAGAGTCGGTCGTTGCGGCCGCACGGTCATACGCCACCGATGTTCGCTAAACTACGCATGCGTAAAATTCGCAATGCGCGTGCGCAAACTAGCTATTACGATCAGAAATTGCTTTCTCCTTGAACACAACCAGGTCGTTAGTTTGAGTGACAGGATGAGGTGTTTGTGGGTGGTAACAGGGGAAGGTGCTTGTGAACGGGGGAGTGGAGATCCGAACGCAGGCGTGCCTGACTATGCAAACGGCGTTTTATGGGAGTGCATAATTAACTAAGTAGTGTCATGGCACATGTGACATGGGAGGTTTTTACACTGACTTGATCGTAGTGCTTTAGAGAGGGTATGGTCAACCTTAAGCTCTACGACCAGTTCCGATGGTCTTGATTAATCCTTATATGCCCGGAGATGACGTGTAATGGGAACGAGAAGGGGGCGTATTTTTAGTCTTACGGCCGCATCCTCCCCTCACTCGTCCAACTAACGATCCCATCTTAACAACGCAACTTGCGAGCGCTTCATTTGCATATCCGGCCCCTTTTACCTTACGACCGTGCGGCCGCAACTACCAACTCTGAATGAGGTCCTCCGTCCGGTCAGCACTACAAACGCGGCGCAGCTGTGTCACCGAGACACAGTCTGCACCGCGGCCCGCGTGGTACGCCACTCAGCTGCGTACCATGCGGGCATGACTCGAGTATAAGCCGAGGCGGGGCTTTTTCAGCACAAAAAATGTGCTGAAAAACTCTGCTTATACTCGAGTATATACGGTAAGTACAACTAACCTAATTCTACCCCCTAACCCTCCCTTAGGGGTGCCTAAACCTAACCCCCCGTTCCCCGCAACCTAACCCCAAGTCTCCCGAGGGGGTGGCTAACCCTAACCCACCCTTCCCGTAGCCTAACTTCCCGGCGGTGGATGCCTAACCCTAAGTCCCCCTGGGAGCCCCTAACCCTCCCTCTCTCTCTTCTCTCAGCCCTGACGCCAACCCCCCCACCACCCCCTTTTCGATCTGTAAGCCGGGGTCAGGCTCCAGGCGTAGGTCTAATGACAGGCTTCGGGATCTCAACGCCTGTCATTTGATACTTGCTGGGATTAGACAGTCGGGAAGCTGGCTGTTGGCATTGCGTCCGCTGGCTTCCCGACTACTTCTCGTTTAATAGTCTCTGTACTGCAGTAGTGAATAGTAGGGGTGCATCCGGGTTCCTGGAGGCCACTAGCAAGGCCTCAGTAGTGCATACAGATCTCCTGGTTGCCCACTCACGTGTGTTAGAACTTTGTCTAGTCAGAAAAGGAAAACTGTGTCCCCCATTCAGCATGTTTCCCTGCTGCAGAGAACAATATTTTATGGACCAGTCTTTGGGTGTTTTTTTTTTTTTTTTTGCTTCATTTGAGCTGTTTAATGCAAATTGTGGTTTTCCTAAACACATGGCCACATTTCTGTTACCATGTTTGGGGAGTACAGAGGAGGCAACTAATGTGATGTAATATGTTATTTGTTGGAGCCTCTAGTATCTAGGGTGGTTTAGACTACGCCATATGCCATTGTTCACTGCATGTGTGGCGAGTTTAGATGCATACTCCATGTTCAATGCATTATCTGTTTATTGGAGAACAATAACTCCCTCCACCAACAACCTCAAATACATTGTTATTATACATACCTGTTAGGTCTGTATAAGTTATTTATTTTTTATTTTTTTTCTTTAATCCACTTTGGGGTATGCAGGGTGCTGTAATAGACAACTGTAACCTTGTTGGATAGCAGCTTCCCTCTAATATTACCCTTGTGCCAATCAATGATGTCTGTTTGTGTCCTTGGAGTAGGGCACCTTTCATGTGGCTACTCGGCCAGATTGGTTTTCTTTTGTTTCGTCTGCATACCAGCAGCTGTATTACCTCCCTTCTGTCCATCCTCTCAGAAGCGAGATGAGAGTTTCAGGGTGTCCGAGCAGTCTAAGGAGCTGTGTTCAGGTTGCAGTCTCCACTTGTTGTAAGGGTTCAAATCCCACTTCTGCCTGTTTTCCAACTGGGGGCTCGGACTCTTCCAGCTGACAAGGGATTGAGGAACTGGTGGTGTTACTGTTTACGCAGTTTTCTGTGTTCCATAGAAGAAATATTCTCTCCGTCCCCTGCAGGGTTGATGGAACACTTGTGGCCAGCAGAAACTAGATAGGATTCAGGGTAATAGGAAATTCCAGGATGTCCCTATGGGCTGTATTTCTAAAGACACCATCCATGCTGTCTTTCAAAAACTCAGCAAAAGAAATAGGAACACTAGTAAGTATGACAGCATTTGCAAAAATGCAGACTCTGTAAGCTCTGCCAAAGGAGCATGTGGTCTAGGCCAGGCAGGTGTTTGGGGTCTTGGCCTGTTGTAGAACAGATAACATGACATGTTTCCTACACTCAAGGAGTATCTGTGGTGTCTCTTGCTATTTTGGGAGCAGGGTTTCCAATTAAGTTAGGTTTTTGAGCCATAGACTGAGAGCTCAGATCCTTTCCAGGGACAGTCTGATTTGGTAGTGGCATATGCAGCCACCAAAGTAGGAAGGGTACAATGAAGGTAACAGCTTGGGTAGTTCATGGGCATGTTGATATGGCCCAGGAATCGCTGTTATTCATATCCATGGGAAAGATGCTGACTTGCTCAGCTGGCATACCATTCATCCTAAGTAAGGCAGGCCATCTAGGTTGCATTCCATTTACTACTGAGACTTGGCCTAACTGGTCTTTACAGCAATGCTGTTGTGGTCTATCACTTAAATCATAATCTGATTTCTAATGCCCATAGAGCTGGATTACCCTAGTGTCTCAAATGAGAGGCACAAAGTTCTCATTTCCTCTACTGACTTGGCATCGAGCTTACAGCTCTAGTGTCGTGCATGGTTACTCTATTTAGGTCTCCACCTTTTCTTCATGGTCCACCGTTCTTAAAATTGCACTGCTCTGAGTTGTTCTATGGAATTTATAGTTAGTCTTTGTAGTGACAAAAGGACTACCCCTCCAGTGTCTGGAAAATGATCTTACTGGCTGTTGCTTCAGCTAGACTGATACTCCTATTGGCTTCCCTCTCTTTCATATCACGTGTGACAGAGTTATCCAATGCCCCAAGCCATTGTTCCTGCCCAAGGTGGTGTCTAGATGTCTTCTGAACCAAGTTACTGTTCTCCCTGTGCTGAGGTGAGAATCTATCTAGCAACATGATGTGAAGACACTCTCCCCCCTCCTTGATGCGGTTAGTGCCTTGGGAAATCTATGTAGATGATCATCCTTGAATAGGACAGATAGGCTCCTTGTTGCTCACATATGCAGAGTATGACTGGTGATAACAGACAGTGGCAAGATCAATTGATGCTATATATCTTTAGGTTGATAACTCTAAAGGAGCCCACACACATACCGACTTGCTCCCAAATAATCGATGTACACGATTTCCCCTGAACTCGCCCCAGGCAGTCGTGGTCACGATTTGGAGTTAAAAATGTCCAATCTGACTAAAGATCTATCTTGCAGCCAATGCATTATATCCCAGATTGGCTAATCTGCCCTACAGCACGGCAGATCTGAAGATGCGAGGGATGACGAGCGGGGACGCGCATCAGCATCGTGATCAAGAGTAGAAACTCACGATTTGGTGATTTTTTACATGATCTGTCGTCACGATTCGTCGAAATCGGCCAAATTGGATGAAAAGTCGGTATGTGTGTGGGCACATTAAAAGAGCTCTTTGGTTCTTGATGATTATACAGCCCAATCTAACACATCAATGAGTGTTTTGAGCAGTGCAGCTTGGAGCCAAAGGTTAAACAGTTGTGCAGTGCAGCAATATAGTCCTCAGTCCATGTTTTTGCTGCATTCTACAGATTCCATGTCTTAGTGTCCAAAGCTGACCACTTTGGAAGGATGGGTTTGCATGTAGATATCTAAGCATACCTTCCCTTTGGGGCAGCTCTGAAATGTCCCTACGGTTCGCAATATTCAAAGTGGGTGATAGAGAAGAGTTTCTTTTTGTACCTACTGCTAAATTTATTTTTTTTGAATCCAATTGGAGAACACTGTTCCCATTAGTATTTTATGCTTTGGTTTTATTAAGTCTATTGGTAGAAAGGTACAGATGGGAGGAGGAGCTAAAATACAATTTACAGTTTGATTACTGCCTGTGCAAAATGCATTTAATGGTTAGTATAGGTAGATGTTTAAAAAAAACAAAAATTGTACTAAGATTTTGGGGTCAGTACTTCCTTTTTAAAAGTGGAAGGGTCACGTATACACAAGGCAGTATTAGTTTAGTCTAGCCTACAATTTAACAAGGATTTTTGAATGTTAGTTGGATGTAGTACTTGCTATCTAACCTTGTGCTATTCCCTAACCACACTGCTGCTATAATATGTACAGCAGTGACACACTGTTAAGAATACATACACCATACAGACAATAGGTGAACATGCTTTAGCATTTTATTGATAATTTACAATGGGTTTTCTTTTTGAAATCTCTACTAGATTTTTTCAGAAAACTTCAGTAGTAGCAAATAACTTTAAACAAATACCCTTATACTTTTTTTTCCCCCACCATCACCACAATATATACACTTAATGCAAACATGGTAAGAGCATATTTAGCACGGCATATGTGAAAACTTCTATAAATTACACGTGTGTCAGGGCTGTGTCTTGTACACCTCAAGGAGAGAAGCGTTTAACACGCCTAAAACTAAGAAAACAAATACTTCTGGTATTAAAGCATGTGCAGTGAATTCCAGTGAAGTCTGAATTTTACTTCCGTGATACAGTGTATAGCTTACTCCATTCCATTCACCATTTACTCATTCTTACTTTGAAAAACCTCATACATTTCAATCACACTACTCACCTCCTAAAGCTCTTTATCACAGTATAAAGGCAACGTCCACAGTCTACAATCCAGCAAATCTGGCTCTTGACAGCCGTCCTGTAGTGCAGCTGAAGTTGCTCCACCTTGGCTGAAACTGGAGACATTTGTGAAAGGAGCAGCTTTTTGGTCTCCCAGAAGTCTGCAGATGTTGCAGTCGGTGGATATTCCCTTAAAGCAATCTTTGGCTCTCCAGCTGTTTACCTATAGCCCACATCATACCTGGCCAGCTGGGATGTGGTCTTTAATAGCGGCTGCAGCCACAGGTGCCCAACGCCTAACTTTGAGTATTCTTATCGTCACATTTAAAGTTTCTTCCAGTATTCCAACCCACGTCAAACATTGTGTCAAAAGTCTATCTATAAAACAGTGTAAAGTAGTGAGTTCTTATTTAGTAAATGTGTAAGTGATTTCCCTTCCCAGTTGAACACTGGCTGATATTTGAGGACATAAAATTTGAGATGGCTCAAGTGCAATTTGGATGTAAAGTATCCACTAAGTTCTAGTTTGAAGGTACCACTGAAGTCCTTGTATCAGATGTACTGTAGTGACTAAATGAAAAACTACTGTAAGCAAAATACTCTGCAGTGACAGTTTTGTACAGGCGGCACACAATGTACCATATAATAAGTCTACTCTTTCTTGTGTTAATGCTGAGATGGATCAAAGTGCAAACAACATTCTGCCCCTTACAAGTCCCATCGGTAACTTAGACAACATGTCGATCCCTTTATCACCGTCCACTTCCAGCACTTTTTAAAACACCTCGTTTAACGAGCCTGCTTGCGCTCCATTCACACCTCTCTCTATCTACTCCGTCACAGTCACCCATCTACATACAGATTCCTCCTCATCAGCAACTTAAGTGTTTAACACAAAACTTTATCGGGCACTTTCGATTGGCACAGAGATTCGGGCAAAAAAAACATCCAGGTTGCAGTACCCATCCCAGGTAAAGATATAGGGGGTGTGTGCCTTTTACTATATGCACAGGCACTAAAACATTACTGGTAGAAAGCAGGCAGAATGAACCAAACACCTAAAACAGCCTTGTCACTTTATTTACAATGAGGACACTGCTGTGGTACCGGAGGACAGGGATCAAACAGCAAAGCTGTACTGTATTCGTGTTGAAATATTCCCTGCAAATATCCTACAAGATTATTGTGCAGAGTACGAGGAGACCGGGCTCTTATACTCTAACCACTGGGGATGTCCAATACAACTCAGGACTGTGTCAGTCTTTATACAAGATGCAGTGAATGTGAAATGTTGTGCTGTCCCTTGGAATCGGCTTGCAGCTGAATCATGATGTCGTGTTTCCAGCACATGCTTTATATTTTCCAGTGTGAGGAAGGGATGGGTTCTATTATTCAGGCTAGAGTTCTCTGCCTTGGTTTGATCCGGGGATACAGCTGTGAAAGAGAGAACCAAAAACCACAATTACCTCTCTTCCGGAACACTAAATCATTTAGTCTCTTATTAAATCCAAACAAGTTACTATGGAAGTGCCAGCGTGCTCCATGGGGATGTGGATTGAAAGATCTACAGTTAAAAAAAAAAAAAAGAATGTCTAGATAGACACGAGAAGTTAGGCAGGCAATAGGTCGACATGAAAATTGTCAACAGTTTTGTTTTCTAACCCTAATCCTCCTGGTGCCTCACCCTAATCATCAGGGTAAGTTCCATGATCCTAACCCACCCTCCCTCCCTCCTGGTGCCTAACAGTCAAGTTAAGCATTTAGCCCTAAAAAAAAAAAAACACTAACTTTTGACCCTGTCGACCTATTGCCTGTCTAACATCTGGTGTCTATCTAGCCATTGTCTACCTCTTTACTGTAGATCATTAGACCAGATCGCCTCCATGGGACTAATCCATTCTGTCTAAATGCATTGCAAGATGTGTGTCAACTTTAAGGTCTCACTGGTGCGGTTTTGCCTGTGTAATTAGAGCTATTGTCACAGTTTTGTAATATGACAGCAGACTTATAGTCCTTACAATAAAAAAAAAAATAGGAAAAACATTTAAATTTGTTGAGACCCTAATCAGACTATACTCAAATGGATAGCCCCCTATTAGCAGCATTAACACATGTAATGTAATCTAGAACTCACATGTGCCCTTATACACCTATCCTTTTTGCACCATATGGATGAGATGCCTGGTGCGAGTTAGAGTACTCGGGTAATGATTCCTGTCCTTCAGTACTGTTTCCCATATTTTGGGTCTGAGGGCCTAATTCAGAGATGTACGTTCATCCAAACATGAACGTACATTGTTGATGGTTAGGGCTCTGTGAAGACCACTCTGCAGGATGACTTGTATGCCAACTGAGCAAGTCGGCATCTCTCCCAGGGATATGAACAACATGCCCATGGACTACATAAACTGTTACCTTCATTGTTCCACTCCTTTGGTGGCTGCATATACTGCTACCAATTCAGATTGCCCCTGGAAAAGATCCGAGCTCACAGTCTATGGCTCAAAAACCTGACCAAAATCAGATTTACTAATGTTGGTGAAGCATATCAGTGAGTATCTGGGGGAAGTCACCACTCCAGATTCATACTTGAGAAGTGGACACAAAGTCCAAGAAAGCTCTAGAGTATCTTCCACACTCTGAGAAGATCCTCTTCAGCCCCAAACTGGATACAATTATTTTCCAAGGCACTGGGTGAAAGCTTTCCTCTCTCCATCAGTGCTCCTATACACAAGGGTCCTCTGTTTCGCTTCTATTGTCCATATAGGAAGCCGAGGGGTCTGTTCTACACTCTCCATGGAGGGTTGCAGCGATGTAAAGCCAGGTCCACGCTAGCATCCCACCCAGGTACTCCTATGGTCGGGGCCTATCTGCTTCTTTCTGTGACCTATGGTTCCATTTAACCACAGTTGCCTGGTTGACAGCCTTTGTAAAACAAGAGATATGGTAAGAACTTACCTTTGTTATCTCTGTTTCTACGAAGTCCATAGGGTCCACAGGGTTGACCTTGGGGATATAGCTGGATCAGGATCCATGGGCACCACACAGTTAAGCTTTTAGCTCCCAGGATGCACTTGGGTCCTCCTCTATACCCCGCCCCCGAGCCACAGGCACCTCAGTTGGTAAGCAGCCTAGGCCGGAGGAGAATATGGAACAGAGAGAAGGGAGACTGGAACACACAAGAAACCATACTCACAGAAAAAGGAGACGGAAATACCGGTGACCAGCAACACAGCCCATTAGAAGCCAGGTCCGTCAGGGCGGGCACCCTGTGGACCCTATGGACTTCGTAGAAACAGAGATAACAAAGGTAAGTTCTTACCATATCTCTTGTTTTCTACTTCAGGGTCCATAGGGGGTCCACAGGGTTGACCTTGGGGATGTCCCAAAGCAGTTCAACTAAGGGCGGGGACGCTCCTGTGCAGAAAGGAGAATCCTGCGCCCGAAGGATGCATCCTGAGAGGCAAAGGTGTCAAACGCATAAAATCTTAGAAACGTTTGAACCGAAGACCAAGTGGCTGCCTTACACAGCTGAACAGCTGAGGCACCACGTTTAGCAGCCCAAGAAGGGCCCACAGAACGAGTGGAATGAGCCTTAACAGAGGCTGGAACAGGTAAATGCTCTCGTATCTAAGCCTCCCTAATAACAGACAAAACCAACGGGCCAAAGTCTGGTTGTTGGCAGGCCAACCCCTCTTATGAAAACCAAAGAGGACAAACAAGGAGTCGGACTTTCGAACAGAAGCAGTCCGATCAACATAAACTCTGAGAGCACGGACAATGTCCAACGAAGTCTCCCCTGCTGTAAGATCAGGGGACTGAAAGGCTGGGACCACCAGTTCCTGATTGATATGGAACTTAGAGACAACCTTAGGTAAACACTCAGGACGAGTGCGAAGCACTGCTCTGTCCTGGAGAAAATAATTAAGAAGGGGGGACTACATGAAAGTGCCCCCAACTCGGAAACCCTCCTTGCTGAAGCAATAGCCAGGAGAATCCTGAGAACACCCCGGAAAAAAAATCTGTACGTCCGGTAACATAGCAATTCTACGTTGGTACCAAACCGATAAAGCAGACACGTGCACCTTCAGAGAGGAAAGGCGTAAACCTAAGTCCAAACCCGACTGAAGAAAAGCCAGAATCCTTGAAACTCTGAATACCTGAGGATCATAAGTTTCTGGACTCACACCACTGAAAGTACGTGTGCCACACTCTATGGTAAATCCTTGCAGAAGCAGGCTTGCGTGCCCTCAGCATGGTGGAAATAACGGAACTAGAAAATCCCCGGGACCTTAAGACGGCCGTCTCAAGAGCCACGCCGTCAAAGACAGACGACCCAGATCCGGGTAAAGGTAGGGCCCCTGAGACAACAAGTCCTGCCGCTGAGGAGGAAGGTACGGAACGTCGATGGACAGACTCTGTAGGTTGGAGTACCACGGACGTCTTGGCCACGCTGGGGCCACCCGTACCAGAGTGCCTCCGTCCTGATAGAACTTGCGCAGGACCCAAGGCAGAAGGGATATCGGAGGAAACAGATATGCCAGCTGAAACGTCCATCTGACCTACAGAGCGTCCACCAGACTGGCGCCGTCGTCCCTTGTCCTTGACCTGTACATGGGCAACTTGTGACTGTGACGAGAGGCCATCAAGTCCATCTCCGGCAGTCCCTACTTGTCCATGAGTAGTTGGAATACCACTGGATGAAGCGACCATTCCCCTGGATGCACGTCGTAACGGCTGAGGAAGTCTGCCTCCCAATTGAGGATTCCGGGAATGAAGACTGCAGAGATCGCTGGAAAGTGGCACTCCGCCCAGGTTAGGATGTGAGACACTTCTGCCATTGCAGCCCGGCAGCGAGTTCCTCCCTGGTGATTGATGTACGCCACCGTGGTGGCGTTGTCTGACTGCACTTGCACCGCCCTTCCGTGAAGAGTGGTGCCGGCTGACTGCAGAGCCCTGTACACGGCTCTTAGTTCCAGAACATTAATGGGGAGAGCAGCTTCCTCCGCTGTCCAACAACCCTGAAGTGACAAGGAGCCTGTCACCGCCCCCCAACCCCGAAGACTGGCATCTGTCGTGAGCCGAACTCAATCCGGGATCCAAAAGGGGCGAACCTCGAGAAGGTGAGCTGTTTAAAGCCACCAATTCAGGGACTGTCGTACATCCGGAGATAGCACCAGGGTCTGTGACCGGATCCGGTGAGGCAACCCATTCCAGTTTGCTAGAATCAGCCTCTGCAGAGGCCTGGAGTGAAACTGGGCAAATTCCACCATGTCGAATGCCGACACCCTGGAACTCAGCACTCCCATTGCCGAGTGTACCGAAAGACTGGCACAATCCAGGCAACTGCGTATCCGCAACTGTAGGGAAGATACCTTTTCTAGAGTTAGAAAGATCCGCTGCTGATGAGAGTCTAGGAGGGCCCCCAGATGGACCCTCTGCTGAGATGGGATCAGGGGTGACTTCCTCCAATTTATTAACCACCCGTGCATCTGCAGACAAGCCACCGTCAGTTGGAGATGTTGCAGCAGAACCTCCGGAGAGCTTGCCAGCAATAGGAGGTCGTCCAGATACGCTAACAACCGTACCCCCTGGTTCCGAAGGTGGGCAGCCATAACTGCCATCACCTTGGTGAACACCCTCGGCGCTGTGGAGAGCCCGGAACTGGTAGTGACGGTGCAACAGAGCGAACCGCAGACACCTCTGATGTGACGTTGCTATCGGCACATGGAGGTAAGCGTCCTGGATATCCAGGGAGACCATGTAATCCCCTGGTTCCATAGCCAGAATTATGGAACACAAGGTTTCCATTCTGAACCTGGGAATCCTGAGAAACCTGTTCAAAGACTTTAAATTTAGAACGGGTCGATGGGAGCCATTGGGTTTCTGTACCAGAAACAGCAGAATAGTACCCCATCCCATGCTGAGATTGTGGAACAGGTACAATGACCCCTGCAGTCAGCAAGGAGGCTATAGCTTCCCTGATCAGCATAGCCTTGGCTATGTCCTGAGAAGGACTCGTGCAGAAAAAACTAGTGAGGCGGTCTGCACCGACAAGACAGGGCGTACCCCTGGGAGACCACTTCTCGCACCCAGGCATCGGTGGTGGTATTGAACCAGCTCTGGGCGAAATGAAGAAGTCGGCCTCCCCTCTGGGATCCCCCAGAGGGAGGCCCGTCCCATCAGGCGGAAGGCTTATCTTCCTGTTTGGAAGAGGGACGCCTGGCACCCTAAGCTTGTTTCTTGGACCTAGCCAGTCTATCCACGATCCTATCCAAGTCTCGACCAAAAAGTAATTCCCCATTAAAAGGTAAGGCCTCCAGGCCCTTGTTTGAATCAGCGTCTGCTCTCCAGGACCTCAGCCATAAGGAGCGGCGGGCATGCACAGCCGCAGCCGACACCCTAGAGGTTAGCAGACTAGCGTCCAAGGAAGCTTCTCCAATATAAGAAGCCGCATCACTCATCTGTCCTAGTAATACCCTCTGGACTTCCTGAGTATCCTCAGGAAAAGTGTCCCCTAAGGCATTGGCCCAACCCTAATGGCCTTAGCCACCAGGAAATGGCCCTGGACGGGCGAGCAATTGCTCCCGAGAGGGAATAAATAGACTTAAGGCAAGCCTCAACCTTTCTGTCCGTGGGATCCTTTAACGAGGAAACTGACGGTATTGGCAGCGTAGCACTCTTAATAAGGCGTGTGACATGGGAATCCACCGCTGGTGGAGCTACCCACTTCCTACAATGCGCCTCCGGGAATGGATAATTGGAAGCCAACCTCTTTTGAGGCACAAATCTCTTACTGGGTGTCTGCCAAGCCACCGCCATATGATCCGTTAATTGATCAGATAGGGGGAATACCGCCGAAGTCACCTTAGTTTTTTTTTTTTTTTTTAAACTAGGGAATTTCTACTTAGGATCAGGTGCCTCATCCTCTATTAGGAGAATGGCACGCACCGCCCTAACCAGAGCTCGTACATTAATAGACGACCGAGATTCCAACTCCTGAGCCGAGGTGTACGAATCGGAGTCGTCCTGGACATCACCCTCATCTGAGGACCCCTCAGTGTCCGAAATCTGCGCCGCATGCAACTTATGTGCACGCTTAGACGCCCCTGCAGCCCTGTCATTGTGCAGCATCGACTGAAAAGTCGAAGATGCAGCTGCCAGACTCTGGACTGAACTGGAGAGCACGTCCACCCATGGTGGAGGAGCTGCCACATTGGTCTGGAAAGGCACCACAGACTGTTGTGTAGCAGGAGAGGCCTGAAAATAGATAGGCAATCCTGAATAAGGGTCCACAGTCTGTGACCCAGAGGAACTCTGCAATAATTGCGGGGTACACTGGTAATGGGAAATGGTAGGCTGGGACAGAGTCCTCGTAGGGACAGCAGACGGAGCCGCAAGGCGGTCCACCAGAGACACCAGCACCTGTGAAAACATAGCCCATGGTGGCTCCTGTGTCATAGGGGGTCTGGATTGACCAGGAGTCAACTGACACCGCTCATAAAGGCCATCCAGAGATGCCTCTTCCCTATGTGATCCCGCAGAGCAGCGCCTGCAGGAAAACAACACTGGAGTCCCGGAGTGCTCAACTTCACCCTCAGACATAACCAAATATAATGTACAGACAAAATATATATGGCAATAGAGGAAAAAAGAACTGCACTTCCCTGTGTGCTGAACAACAGTCCTGAATATGGCACTGTGTAGCACACAACTGTATGTGACAGACCTCACAAATACTTGATTTATATATGTGAGGTTAGTAGAAAAGCCCCTCCTCCACACCTGTAGGGCTAAGGAAGAAGGAAAGAGATAGATATAAGCTGACAGTAATAAGAGAAAAATACAGACAGCAGCACTAGCAAAAGTCACATACCATGCAGGAAGATATACTCACTGCACCTTTACACTACACTCAACCGCCCAGATTCAGTGTCTGGGAGGGCTATAGTGCTGTGTACGCCGTCCTAACAGGGGAGAGGTACACAGGGGGACCGGTCCGCGTGCTCCCTGAGGGATCTGCGCTGCCACATGTAGAAAAAAATGGCCGCCAGAGACCTCAGAGGAGGAGTGGCCGAGTGAACTGCAGCTCAGGGACGCTAGACATGCAGGCTGAAAAGCACGCTGAGCTGAGGGGAGGAGCCGCTGAACAGGGAAGGCTTCCTCCCCTGGCTGGCCATTAACCCCAGGGATGCTGGCTTCCCGCTTGCCGGTTATCCCTGGTGGTCTAGTGGTCCCACGGGTTATGGGGGAGCCCGCCGCCACTGCCAGCAGCCTCCGGTCTGTCCCCAGGACCGGAGGCTAAAGGACTGCATTTAAGGTATTCCGCGCGCCGCTGCTAGCCAGCGACGCGCGGCTTACCTGAATCCCCGGCGACTCCGGCAGCAGTCCTGGGAGGTAGACAGAGTCCGGCTAGTACGGACTCTGTCCTCCCGCCGCGATCCCCAGATCAGTACTGGCGTCGCGGCGCCAGTCGGGGATCAGAGCGGCAGCGTGGGCGTCTGTACAGACAGCCCTTCGCTGCAGTCTGTAGTAAAAAGAGAAACTAAAATAAATAAAATCTATTAGAAAATAAAAGCTTCTGGGGGCTGCTCCTGCAGCCCCCCTGCGCGGTGACCGAGTCCGGCCGGGCACCAGCTTACACTGAGGTGCCTGTGGCTCGGGGGCGGGGTATAGAGGAGGACCCAAGTGCATCCTGGGAGCTAAAAGCTTAACTGTGTGGTGCCCATGGATCCTGATCCAGCTATATCCCCGAGGTCAACCCTGTGGACCCCCTATGGACCCTGAAGTAGAAATCAGGGATAAATAATACATCGCATAAAGTCCCAGTCGCTTTATCACTACCAAAATTCCTGGAGACCAGTCAAATGTTTTGGCCTGAGGAAAGCTATTGCCACAGGAATAGTCACCCCAGGCCCAGAACAGAGAAAGGGTTGGGTCTTCTAGTCCTGGAACTGGACCTATTCCTTTCCACCTATTCTGTACCTAAAATCCCTAAACATCCTGTTTTTGGTGGACAGGATCAAATAGGATGAGTCTATGGGCAGCAAGAATGTGTGCTTACATGTTCTAATCAGATTTACCATACAGTCTCATCATTTTCACTGTTAGTTCCTAAGCTTCAGCGCTCACAAGTTCATGGAAAATATAGCTGCCCTTCTCAGAACCATATCACCACCTACCTGGATGATCTGCTGACTGAGGCAACTTCTCTGGCATTATTGCAGACAGCACAGAACTTGGGGGCAGAATAAAAGAAAATCTAACCCGACTACTTCCCAACGGATGAGATCTTTGGGCCTTCTGTTCATCACCCCTCCAGCAGAGGGTGCTCTTATTGGAGGAAAATGAGCCTCTCGCTATAGGGATTGGAAATTGGCCTGCAGACAAGTGCTGGGTCACTTTGTTTTCTTGAAGGTCCAGTGAAAAAAGTGGCCACATTCTGACATGGTGCAATTATTTGAACAGTTACATTCGCAGGTGTCTCAGCCCAAACATATTTCAAAATGGAACAAGTCTCGCCAGCACTTGACCGGTCAACTCTTAAGATTGTCCCCAGGGCTGCATCTTTCGCTCACCCCATTCTCCACTCGAGGGTGCATTGCATTTCAGTATTGGTTACAGGGTCTTTAGACTACGGAGTCATAACTCCCAATAAACACGCTGGAGCCAAGTGCAGTTTTCACCACATGAGCCAGCGGATGCCAGCTCTGGCAAGGGAAGAGCCATTCTGAAATATTCTGATAATGTCGTGGCTTCAATAAAACAACAAAAGGCGCACCAATAATGCCCTGGCCATGACTACAGCAGCACGTTCATGCATTGGGTGAAGCAAAAACATTTCAAACGTTTTTATCCCCAGCTGGAAAACAGACCTCCTGAGTAGATAAACACTTTACCCCAGGGACTAGGCCCTCTAATGTCAACAAGATGAACCACAGGGTTGAGCACTTCACCTTCAAAGATGACGCAGGTGTTTACACCCCAATGACTGTTCTTGAAACGTCTGTCTAATCTCCCCTCCAGTAGGGATGGGGTCCCCCAAAAGTGTAAGAAAAAAAAAAAAGAGGGTGTTTCTGGAGCAGCCCAGATGGTATTGGTACACAGAAATTCTAAGTATAGCTGTATGCCCTTTTAGGCCCCTGATCTTAAGGCCAAATCTCTAAAGTCAGGGTCCCCTTTCCTCACCAGAGTTTACCTCTGCTAGCTTTATCAACAGTACTGTTGAGGCCATAATTGTAACAGCTAAGGGTTTTTTTCTGCCAGTGTGGTTCAGGCACTGATCAAGGCTCATAAACATATGTCGGCCAAGAATTATCACAGGGTCTGGATGATTTACAACTCCCGGTGTGAAGAGAAAGGGTTTCCTACATCTTCTAGTTGCTTGGCGCTGTTACTGCTGTATCTACAGAATAGTCTGGACAGGTGGTTTAAAACTCAGCTCTTTGAAGGTTCAGATCTTGGCCCTATCAGTATTATTTCAGTGAAAATTGTCCCTTATTCTTGCATTACAGACCTACTTACAGGCAGTGCTGCTTGTGCAGTCTCCATACATTCCCCAATAGCTCCTTGGGATCTCAACCTGATGCTGACTGGTTTGCAATGCCCTTCTTTTGAACCACTGGATTTGGTGAAGTTCTTTTGTTGGAAGATTCCATTCCTGTTGGTCATCTCCTCAGCTAGGAAAGTTATGGAGATCAGGACTGTGTCTTACAGGTTGCCTGTCCTCATTTTCCGCAAAGACTGGGCTGTTATTGGAACCAAACCTACCTACCAGTCAAAGGTAGTCTCAACGTTGCATCTGAATCGGGACATTTTCATCCCTGCTTTAGTCTGGACTAATCTCCACAAGAAGGCTCTTTGTTTTCTAGATGTGGTCAGAGCACTCAGGACTAATGCTCTGACCAGAGAGTCTGGCCAATCAGATTATTACTTTGATAATGCAACAGGCTTACCTTGGAGCAGGAATACTTCGCCTGATGTTCTTAGCTTGTTTAAGTCCTTATTCATCTTATGGTTGTCCTAGGTCAGAGGTTCCCTAACTCAGTCCTCATGGCACCCTAACGGTCCAGGTTTTAAGGATATCCATGCTTGACCACAGGTGACTTAATTCGTACCTCAGTCAATTTGATTTAACCACCTCTGCTCAGCCATGGAGATCTCTAAAACCTGAGCTGTTGGGGAGACTTGAGAACTGCATTTTAGAACCCCTGTCCTGGGTTATTCTAGTTACGAGTATGTTAATTTTCACCTCTCGTTCTACACTCCTATCCTGTCTTTCATTAGACAAATCTACAGTGGTCAGGCAGCCAATGGTGTATAGAGTGGGAGGAGCTTATACTTTTTCCAGGTAGATTAAAGTGCCCAAGCTCCCTGCAGCCCTTCCCTATACACCATGGATATCCAGTGTCCCCTAATAGACTACGAGAAAAAAAAAATGTAACATATAAAGTTAAAAATAAATATCTAATTTTACCGGAAACTACCATAGCATGTTCACCCTACATAATGTGGATATGCGCACTGCGCTGCATTCGGTCTCTACACTTATTGGTGGGCAAGTGACGCTATTTATTAGTGAGAGTCAAGATCCAGCACAAGTGACCGCAAGCTCTATATGGTATGTGTAAATAAGGCACCAGGGAATGTGACATTCAGCAATTGGGGGGAAAAGAATGAATAAATCTTGGTCCATGACACTAACCCATACAATATTGTACTCTTCTAGAAAATAACAGGTGGTGTTGGGTTGTCAGGTGGTAGCACTGATGAATAAGAGAAACCTATATTACAGTGATAGAGCAGGCTTACCCCTAACAAGTTCTTGGGCACATATCCTTCCTTCTCGCTGAGACGACCCCACCACCAATCCGTCTCCGCGTCGTCTTTGCGCCTCAGGATCGTGACGGCGTCACCTTCCCGAAAGGACAGTTCATCAGCATTCTGAGCTTCAAAGTCCCACAGGCCATACACCAGGCCCTTGTTCATGACCCCCAGCTTCTCCTGTACACCTGGTGGGGTGAGAGGGTTTAGGATTAATCTGGGTCATTTAAGGGAGAACCAAGATAATTCCTAAAGGTAGTAGTAACCGTGATTGTCCGGACATTTAAAACACATACAATCTGTGTAATCATGACATTACTATTCTACATAGTAAACAATTGATGGCTGACCCTAAATATACTTTAGAACCTGAAGCTTTGACAAATAAAATTCTAGTTTCAAAAAGAAAAAAAGTATTAAAAATACACATAACAAAAAAAAAAAAAGAACAATTCTATCTGGCATCAGCGAGGCCACAGCTCCCAGTGATTTCAGTGGCTGCAATCTGATATGGGATCAGCCCACACAATGGCGAGGAGGGTCTCATTTGCAGAACAATGACTTCAATATTGTACAAGTAGTGACTGCGGCTGTCCGGCTGTTTTGGAATTACACATCACACATGCTGGGAGCCGCTGGTTTTTAAAAGCATTCTATAAAGGTAAAAACATTAAGACAGCGGCTTATTTTATTTATATCAATTTCATTTGCTCTAAAAGGTGGTAGCAAGAAAAAGTAATAATATTCAAAAATTACCGTAAAGGAATTGGGAGCACTGAATATATCCCTCTTCCATCTCCTCGCACTTATCCGCAGCCGTCTCGATATCACTGATTGTGGTCGCAAAGATGGCCGCACCGCATTCCACAAGCATCTTGCAGAGGTGGACGCTGTTACATGAAGCTGCGCAGTGTAATGGTGTCCTAGAAAGAGGAAACACCCACAAGGGGCAGTAAGTAAATGCACACGGTAAACACCGAATGCCGGATCTATGAAAGCAGAGGGGAAGTGAGATAGCACACACTGCTGAGATTTAATAAGGGGGAAACAAGTTGTATTCAAAGGGCAGCGATTGATTTACACTGACACATTTCTATGCATTATAGTGTGCATCATATTGCAAGACGGTGACAGCACCCAGTATTGTCCATGTATATATTTACACCTCGCTGCATCTCTGCCCTGTATTGTGTGTGAGAGAGAATAGCTTTAAGTTCATTGCTGTAGTGGAAAGAAAAATGGTGAAATCCCAACAGTCTCAGAATGTCGACGTTAGGCTGCGGGACGGTAGGGTTAGGCTGCAAGACGTTGGGCTGCGGGACGGTAGGGTTAGGCTGCGGGACGTTAGGCTGCGGGACGGTAGGCTGCGGGACGGTAGGCTGCGGGACGGTAGGCTGCGGGACGTTAGACGTTAGGCTGCGGGACGTTAGACGTTAGGCTGCAAGACGTTAGACGTTAGGCTGCAAGACGTTAGACGTTAGGCTGCAAGACGTTAGACGTTAGGCTGCAAGACGTTAGACGTTAGGCTGCAAGACGTTAGACGTTAGGCTGCAAGACGTTAGGCTGCGGGACGGTAGGGTTAGGCTGCAAGACGTTGGGCTGCGGGACGGTAGGGTTAGGCTGCGGGACGTTAGGCTGCGGGACGTTAGGCTGCAAGACGTTAAGGCTGCAAGACGTTAGGCTGCAAGACGTTAGGGTTAGGCTGCGGGACGGTAGGGTTAGGCTGCGGGACGGTAGGCTGCGGACGGTAGGGTTAGGCTGCAAGACGTTAGGCTGCGGGACGGTAGGGTTAGGCTGCAAGACGTTAGGCTGCGGGACGGTAGGGTTAGGCTGCAAGACGTTAGGCTGCGGGACGGTAGGGTTAGGCTGCAAGACGTTAGGCTGCGGACGGTAGGGTTAGGCTGCAAGACGTTAGGCTGCGGGACGGTAGGGTTAGGCTGCAAGACGTTAGGCTGCGGGACGGTAGGTTAGGCTGCAAGACGTTAGGCTGCGGGACGGTAGGAATAGGCTGCAAGACGTTAGGCTGCGGGACGGTAGGAATAGGCTGCGGGACGGTAGGGTTAGGCTGCGGGACGGTAGGCTGCGGGACGGTAGGGTTAGGCTGCAAGACGTTAGGCTGCGGGACGGTAGGGTTAGGCTGCAAGACGTTAGGCTGCGGGACGGTAGGGTTAGGCTGCAAGACGTTAGGCTGCGGACGGTAGGGTTAGGCTGCAAGACGTTAGGCTGCGGGACGGTAGGGTTAGGCTGCAAGACGTTAGGCTGCGGGACGGTAGGGTTAGGCTGCAAGACGTTAGGCTGCGGGACGGTAGGGTTTGGCTGCAAGACGTTAGGCTGCGGGACGGTAGGGTTAGGCTGCAAGACGTTAGGCTGCGGGACGGTAGGGTTAGGCTGCGGGACGGTAGGGTTAGGCTGCGGGACGGTAGGGTTAGGCTGCGGGACGGTAGGGTTAGGCTGCGGGACGGTAGGGTTAGGCTGCGGGACGGTAGGGTTAGGCTGCAAGACGTTAGGCTGCGGGACGGTAGGGTTAGGCTGCAAGACGTTAGGCTGCGGGACGGTAGGGTTAGGCTGCAAGACGTTAGGCTGCGGGACGGTAGGGTTAGGCTGCAAGACGTTAGGCTGCGGGACGGTAGGGTTAGGCTGCAAGACGTTAGGCTGCGGGACGGTAGGGTTAGGCTGCAAGACGTTAGGCTGCGGGACGGTAGGGTTAGGCTGCAAGACGTTAGGCTGCGGGACGGTAGGGTTAGGCTGCAAGACGTTAGGCTGCGGGACGGTAGGGTTAGGCTGCAAGACGTTAGGCTGCGGGACGGTAGGGTTAGGCTGCAAGACGTTAGGCTGCGGGACGGTAGGGTTAGGCTGCAAGACGTTAGGCTGCGGGACGGTAGGGTTAGGCTGCAAGACGTTAGGCTGCGGGACGGTAGGGTTAGGATTCGAGATTAGGGATAGGAGAACTGTACTGGAATTCTGGCATATCAGATGGCTATGCCGGACCTGCTCATCATGTGACCACCAGGACCCAAAAGCCACCACGACCAGGTAAGTGACCACTGGGTCAATCGGGATGGTTTATCAACATTGTATGATGTGGACAATTCAGCAGTGTTGACATTACGAATGTCAACATGCTAAGCATGTCGGCATTAAAGGATGTCAACCACCCTTTCTCAGAATCCCAAATAAAATGGCTATAACGATTAACACAGCAGTCAGGTGTAATGGTTGTCAGAGCTTGGGGTGTATTACTACGTACAATAGGGATGTTTATAGGGGATGTAGTCAGGTTACCAGCCGCTAGAATCCCAACACTCAAAGACCGACATGGGACTAAAGATAGAAATTTTAACGCCTATCATTAGCCCGACGAAATCCCGACGCCCGCCATACCGAACGAAGGTAAGCCGGGTGTCTTACTTTGTAGCCGGGAATTGGGGGGGAGGGGGGTTTAGGAACCCCTGGGGTGACTTAGGGTTAGGCACCCCCCTGCCAGGATTACATACCGATTCAGTTTATAGACATGTTAAAAAACTATCAGAGTCAGGAGAATTTTTGTAGCCAGTGTATCAGAGGCCGCGAAACCGGGCACAGCGGCCCTGTAAGCAGGTCCCTGTAACACTGCTCAAATCAATCTATCCCTGGAAGCACCACTGAAACAGCAGCTGCCATCTATATATACAGCCAGGTAATGCAGATGGTACATACCAGCCATCGCTGTCCGCTGCATTCACGTTGACGCCAAAGTCCAGCAAGAACTTGACAATGTGGTGGTGCCCAGCGCACACAGCATTGTGCAGAGGAGTGATGCCTTTCGTCATTGGGTTTGCTGGGATCCTCCACCTGAACAAGGAAAAGCTGCCAATCAGTACTAGTCCCAAAGGTCTCCATCTTTTAGTCACGACTCTTTGTTTACCCTTTTTTTCATTCTTTCTATATACGGGGCTCCGGAAATTTGTGGCGCCATATAAATAAATGCTAATAATAATTCTTATCAATTTTGTGTATGGTTTATTCTTTAATACATGTAATGTTATTTGGTTATATAGAAAGGAATGAGGATCACCTTGGTGTACACCTGCCACGCGCAGAGACCTAGGTTCTAAACAGTGCCCTCACCTCGTATATAATCCTCTGCACCAGGTCAAACTCTCCCTCCAGTGACGCATCGAGCAGCAGGGCCAGAGGGTTGAACTTCACTCGGAGTCCATGTCCGGTTCTCTCAGAGTTTGGTTTCTTCAGATAGTGCGTTTAACCTATCGGGGAAAGCAGAGCACATTTCATAACCTCAGTCGCTGAAAGGACATTACAGTTCTCAGCGTGCCATCAAATGTGATTAAGCGGTGCAAATGGATTCATCCGACACAAAATGCATCAAGCATCATCAACACAAAGTTACACAAGGGCAATGGGTTGCACAGACAAGACCCACACCAGATGGGGACTTGGACGAATTAAAGAACAGATGTCACTGCTAAAGGGCAAAGGTGATCTGCGTCTGCCCCCAGTTACTGAGCATCCCAGACACAACTCTCGGAGCCACCACACGGACGTGCATGTAGACTAGTTCTGCAAATTTACACAGGTCAAACATCCATCTCAGTGTGTGGGGTCATCATTAAGGACACGTGCTTCCAGTGTTGTCTACATACGGACCTGGTGGAATCAGCCGTCATACCAGACAGACGGATAGCAGCCCATGTGGGCACCAATAGTCTCTGAGCACTGCTGACTAAGAGCCTGAAAGATGCAGTTTATATGCTTCCAGTGGGATGTACTTATAATACCGGCTGTCGGGAGGCCAGCGCTTAGAATGCCGGTGCCGGAATACCAGCCACCGGCATCCATACGGTAAGTATTGGGGTTAGGCTGCTTTGGCTGGGGGGGGAGGGGGAGATTTAGGGGGAAGGGCGGGTAGAGTTAGGACACGTACCGACAGGTGTTGGTATCCTAACTCTATCGGGATTCTGACCGCCGCGATCCCGTACCCAACCTGCTTCCAGCACCCCCATGTCCCTTTTATTATAATTGTGAATCAACTTCCAATTAAGACATTCCATTTTCACTTTACTTATTATAAATGTGCAGTACATTTGCCCAAGGAGCCCAATTCCTATGCATGACGTGATTGGAAGCAGTCATACATAACACAATGTTATAATCGCCGATAGAACACTCCCTAGATTGGCCGTATAGTTATTAAACCCAGAAGAATATTTGTGCAGTTTCAGCATGCAGAGAGCAGGAAATAGTCTGTAAGGTACACGGGATCTCCTGGTTTTAATCACTACAAAAAGAAACATGTTCACATTGATTTTCCATTAAAGCAGAGTCAGACAAACATAGGGATTTCCAGCTGTTGGGGAATGGAACTGCAAATTTCAGAATGCCCAAAACGGGAGGCCACAAGCATTTTTTAACCCTACTTTTAATGTACGATGGAGTGGAGGGTGACATATGTGAATGTATAGAAATAAAATATGGAAAAAGATTGGCTGTTGCGCTTGGTATTACAGAAACTCACTGATGCTTCTATGTCATAGAGGAGCCATACAATACAACAGCTACCAGTTCTTTCCATTTACGTTTAACCATTATTGTCACAGACATTACTGTATTTATGTACAAAAAGTCTAAATTAATACTGCAGATTTTTTTTCTTTTGCTTCTCTCGCTCAGTCTTTCGGGACAGTAACCATATAGCTACATAATCTATATAATAATGGCATTTCCTTGGACAAACATGCTCATCCTTATGAGTGGGCACTAGATCCTCAGTATGCTGTAGCGCCAGCTAGAGGTCCTGTTATATACTGTGCCGCTGGTACCTAGCGGCCTCCCTCCCTCACAGTATATTACATTGGGGCCTCTGCCTGTTTCCTAGCAACCATCAGTGGCAGCCAATCAGAGCAAAGGCGGCCTTTATTGACCAGCATGTGCTGCTTCCTAACACTAACGATCAGAGGTGTAAAAACCGCCTCACATTGCCCAGAACACCGCTGTACATCATCAGGGGGTGTAAAAACAGCCTCACATTGCCCAGAACACCGCTGCACATCATCAGGGGGCATAAAAACCGCCTCACATTGCTCAGAACACCACTGCACATCATCATGGGGCATAAAAACAGCCTCACATTGCCCAGAACACCACTGCACATCATCGGGGGGCATAAAAACAGCCTCACATTGCCCAGAACACCGCTGTACATCATCAGGGGGTGTAAAAACAGCCTCACATTGCCCAGAACACCGCTGCACATCATCAGGGGGCATAAAAACCGCCTCACATTGCCCAGAACACCGCTGCACATCATCAGGGGGCGTAAAAACCGCCTCACATTGCCCAGAACACCGCTGCACATCATCAGGGGGCGTAAAAACCGCCTCACATTGCCCAGAACACCGCTGCACATCATCATGGGGCATAAAAACAGCCTCGCATTGCCCAGAACACCGCTGCACATCATCAGGGGGCATAAAAACAGCCTCACATTCCCCAGAACACCACTGCACATCATCGGGGGGCATAAAAACAGCCTCACATTGCCCAGAACACCGCTGTACATCATCAGGGGGTGTAAAAACAGCCTCACATTGCCCAGAACACCGCTGCACATCATCAGGGGGCATAAAAACCGCCTCACATTGCTCAGAACACCACTGCACATCATCATGGGGCATAAAAACAGCCTCACATTGCCCAGAACACCACTGCACATCATCGGGGGGCATAAAAACAGCCTCACATTGCCCAGAACACCGCTGTACATCATCAGGGGGTGTAAAAACAGCCTCACATTGCCCAGAACACCGCTGCACATCATCAGGGGGCATAAAAACCGCCTCACATTGCCCAGAACACCGCTGTACATCATCATGGGGTGTAAAAACAGCCTCACATTGCCCAGAACACCGCTGTACATCATCAGGGGGTGTAAAAACAGCCTCACATTGCCCAGAACACCGCTGCACATCATCAGGGGGCGTAAACACTGACGCACATTGCCAGACCACCACTGCACATCATCAGGGGGCGTAAAAACCACCTCACATTGCCCAGAACACCGCTGTACATCATCAGGGGGCGTAAACACTGACGCACATTGCTGGTGATTTGGAGGATGATACCGAATCTGTCAGCACTCCCTGTGATTTGGAGGAAATGACCATTAAATGTTGGGTCGAATCAGATACTGTATATAGACAAAAATAAACTTGTTTATATACAGCACTATATATAATAAAAAGGGGATGGGTACAGGATCCTAGTGGGCAAAATCCCGACGCCGGCATCCAGACAGGGTTAGGGTCGGTATCCTAACCCTCCCCTCTCTCCCTACCCTTAACCCTTCCCGCTGCCTAAACCTAACCTCCCCCCTTAGAGCCTAACCCCAACACTCCCCCTAACTCCACTACTTCCCTTCGTGTCCCCTTTATTGTTATATACTATGCCCCCCAATTGTTAGAATGTGTCCCCTTTATTGTTATATACTATGCCCCCCATTGTTAGAATGTGTCCCCTTTATTGTTATATACTATGCCCCCCATTGTTAAAATGTGTCCCCTTTATTGTTATATACAATGCCCCCCATTGTTATGTGTCCCCTTTATTGTTATATACTATGCCCCCATTGTTATAATGTGTCCCTTTTATTGTTCTATACTATGCCCCCCATTGTTAGAATGTGTCCCCATTGTTATATACTATGCCCCCCCCCATTGTTAGAATGTGTCCCCTTTGTTATATACTATGCCCCCCATTGTTATGTGTCCCCTTTGTTATCTACTATGCCCCCCATTGTTATCTAGTATGCCCCCCATTGTTATCTACTATGCCCCCCATTGTTAGAATGTGTCCCATTTATTGTTATATACTATGCCCCCCACTGTTATATACTATGCCCCCATTGTTAGAATGTGTCCCCTTTATTGTTATATACTATGCCCCCCATTGTTATATACTATGCCCCCCATTGTTAGAATGTGTCCCCTTTGTTATATACTATGCCCCCCATTGTTATGTGTCCCCTTTGTTATCTACTATGCCCCCCATTGTTATCTACTATGCCCCCCATTGTTATCTACTATGCCCCCATTGTTAGAATGTGTCCCATTTATTGTTATATACTATGCCCCCCACTGTTATATACTATGCCCCCATTGTTAGAATGTGTCCCCTTTATTGTTATATACTATGCCCCCCATTGTTATATACTATGCCCCCCATTGTTAGAATGTGTCCCCTTTGTTATATACTATGCCCCCCATTGATGTATACTATGCCCCCCATTGTTAGAATGTGTCCCATTTATTGTTATATACTATGCCCCCCACTGTTATATACTATGCCCCCCATTGTTAGAATGTGTCCCCTTTATTGTTATATACTATGCCCCCCCATTGATGTATACTATGCCCCCCATTGTTAGAATGTGTCCCCTTTATTGTTATATACTATGCCCCCCATTGTTAGAATGTGTCCCCTTTATTGTTATATACTATGCCCCCCCATTGATGTATACTATACCCCCCATTGTTAGAATGTGTCCCATTTATTGTTATATACTATGCCCCCCCATTGTTAGAATGTGTCCCCTTTATTGTTATATACTATGCCCCCCCATTGTTAGAATGTGTCCCATTTATTGCTATATATTACGCCCCCCCATTGTTATATACTATGCCCCCCATTGTTATATACTATGCCCCCCATTGTTAGAGTGTGTCCCCTTTATTGTTATATACTATGCCCCCCCATTGTTAGAATGTGTCCCCTTTATTGCTATATACTATGCCCCCCATTGTTAAAATGTGTCCCCTTTGTTATATACTATGCCCCCCCATTGTTAAAATGTGTCCCCTTTGTTATATACTATGCCCCCCCCATTGATGTATACTATGCCCCCCATTGTTAGAATGTGTCCCCTTTATTGTTATATACTATGCCCCCCATTGTTAGAATGTGTCCCTTTTATTGTTATATACTATGCCCCCCATTGTTATATACTATGCCCCCCATTGTTAGAATGTGTCCCATTTATTGTTATATACTATGCCCCCCCATTGTTAGAATGTGTCCCCTTTATTGTTATATACTATGCCCCCCATTGTTAGAATGTGTCCCATTTATTGTTATATACTATGCCCCCCACTGTTATATACTATGCCTCCCATTGTTATATACTATGCCCCCATTGTTAGAATGTGTCCCCTTTATTGCTATATACTATGCCCCCCATTGTTAGAATGTGTCCCCTTTATTGTTACATACTATGCCCCCCATTGTTAGAATGTGTCCCCTTTATTGTTATATACTATGCCCCCCATTGTTAGGATGTGTCCCCTTTGTTATATACTATGCCCCTCATTGATGTATACTATGCCCCCCATTGTTAGAATGTGTCCCATTTATTGTTATATACTATGCCCCCCATTGTTTTATACTATGCCCCCCATTGTTAGAATGTGTCCCCTTTATTGTTATATACTATGCCCCCCATTGTTATATACTATGCCCCCCATTGGTAGAATGTGTCCCCTTTATTGTTATATACTATGCCCCCCCATTGATGTATACTATGCCCCCCATTGTTGTGTCCCCTTTGTTATATACTATGCCCCCCATTGTTATATACTATGCCCCCCATTGTTATAAACTATGCCCCCCATTGTTAGAATGTGTCCCCTTTATTGTTCTATACTATGCCCCCCATTGTTAGAATGTGTCCCCTTTATTGCTATATACTATGCCCCCCCATTGTTAAAATGTGTCCCCTTTGTTATATACTATGCCCTCCATTGTTATATACTATGTCCCCCATTGTTATATACTATGCCCCCCATTGTTAGAATGTGTCCCCTTTATTGTTATATACTATGCCCCCCCCATTGATGTATACTATGCCCCCCATTGTTATGTGTCCCCTTTATTGTTCTATACTATGCCCCCCATTGTTAGAATGTGTCCCCTTTATTGTTCTATACTATCCCCCCATTGTTAGAATGTGTCCCATTTATTGTTACATACTATGCCCCCCCATTGTTATATACTATGCCTCCCATTGTTATATACTATGCCCCCCGTTGTTAGAATGATTCCCATTTATTGTTATATACTATGCCCCCCATTGTTATAATGTGTCCCTTTTATTGTTATATACTATGCCCCCCATTGTTAGAATGTGTCCCATTTATTGTTATATACTATGCCTCCCATTGTTATATACTATGCCCCCCACTGTTATATACTATGCCTCCCATTGTTATATACTATGCCCCCCACTGTTATATACTATGCCCCCCATTGTTAGAATGTGTCCCATTTATTGTTATATACTATGCCCCCATTGTTATATACTATGCCCCCCATTATTAGAATGTGTCCCCTTTATTGCTATATACTATGCCCCCCCATTGTTAGAATGTGTCCCCTTTATTGTTATATACTATGCCCCCCCATTGTTAGAATGTGTCCCCTTTATTGTTATATAACACACACACACCACAATATATCACCACTACTTATCTTCACTCTCATGCAAATCTTGATCAGACATAATCCAATGAGAGACAACAGAGATTCTGGCATATTCAGAGGAACAAATCGATGGGGCCGGATCAGGAGACGGGTGAAAGAGGCTGTGGTAGTTGATGGGGGTGGGGAGAGATCCTTCGACCTGACGTATGCTGGGTCCAATATACTAGCATATAGTTTATATTATACTCTGTGCAATGTCAGGGGTTATATGGGGGGGGGGGGGGGGAGATGTATCAAACCTTGGAGATAACGTGGTGAGAGATAAAGTACCAATCAGTCAGCTCCTTACTGTAATTTTTCAAACCTATAAAATGACCACTAGGAGCTGATTGCTTGGTACTTTATCTCTCTCCAATGCTTAGTACATCTACCCGTATCTGCTACCTCACAGGCTGCACGCATATTCATAGTTGAGATTTATTTCCCAGCCCTGACCCATGCCCTTGATGGTATAATCCACCTCCAATTATTGCACATATTCCTGGCTATGCCCCTCCCCACCCCAAGCTGCTGGGATCACATGATCACACACCATAGGACTGACAGGAGGGCTCTTCGTGAAGAAGGCAGCATTATGGGAAAGATGGTCACTTCTGCTGCACAGTGTGCATAGGAACTGGGAAAGGACCTATAACAAGAACATTTTATCCCTTTAATGTTTGCATGCAGCACAGGGGAAACAAAAATCATACGGGTATATTTAATTCACCCTTTAATGGCGTGTCCCTCTTCACTACGTTACAACATTATTGCTAATAGCGGCCTCTAGTCTAGGGCTACATGAGTGGATACAGCGCTGTATGTGCAGGCCGATTCCAATAATAATAATGGTATTGCTGTAGGACGGGTAATAGGACAGGTTCAATTTTAAACCATAGAATTGAAAAATATATATATGTAATTGGCAGATTACCCGCTCTCAGTGTTATAGGCTCTATCGCTGGGCTCCTGAAGACCCCCCCTCACAGCACCCACCACTCCGATAAGATGCTCATACACAAAGCACTGTACAACAGGCCCGAGAACATCTGTTTTTTTAGATTACACAGCAGAAGCCAATTACTAGTGATCTGCTAGACCCGGCCTGGAAGCACAAATAGGAGGACATGCCGGCTCTGGCCACACATATAGAGGCATGTGTTTTACATCATTTGTCCCTCTAGGCTGTCAGACATCCCCTATACCAAACTGAACACCAGGGATTGTGGTTACAGCGCCCCATAGTTACCTGCACACAGCACAGGCTAATCCCACTCACACTGATTACCGTAAAGCGACCAGGTTACATCTCAGCATAATAACAATGTTCCATCATCCTCCTTTTATTTATTTATTTATCTGTACAGATTGCTGGACATATGTCCTTATACCTTATTTTGATCAGTCTATATGTAACGGTGTGATAGCATACATTACCCACACTGGTCACAGTTTGTACAATGCATCTCAGCGTTTGGATGCGTTTACTTCCACAGTTCCCTTGCTCAGGTGTCACTTCAATAAAAGTATTCATCCCCTACCTCCTGCCATAAGTGCACCTGGGATATCTCCTGCACTAGGATACCCGGGGGAGGAACCTATTCTCGCACGCAGCTCAATGAATGCTTCCATGGTGGAGTCGGCCTATTAGGCGTTATTCCCTTGGGCCAGCTATGCTAGTGAAGGGGACTCCAGTTACAGAACAGCCAGATTAAGAGCATCATAAACCATTTTTGGTGCAAACTTTAAACTCCCATTATTCCTATAGTCACGTTGGAATTAGAGCAGCAAGTTTCATCCCAGCCTGCTCTGGTCATTCCACCAATAACTGCAGAAACACTGAGGACAGGTTAGATATGTGGTGGGAGAGATTGTGGTCACATGTACATTAAATTATTTCTGCCGCTCTAGGAGTTTGCAGACATTGACGAAATCCTGCATATACCTAATAAATACAACCAAACGTTTATGGCATTTATATTTTTAGCAGCAAAACAGATTACTGCCAGGTCCTGACAATACTCCAGGTTCGATTTCAGAGAAATTATTATGGACAATAAACAATGACGAGAAGTCAGTGATGAAGTCTGAATTCCTTTGCGTTTGGGGCCCCTAGATTTAGTAGCATCCAACACCCCCCCCCCCCCCCCCCCCCCGAGACTGGACATACCCCAGCTTAGCACTTAGAGAAGGTAGGAGCAGAAATGACAGTGATACCTCCCGCCATTGCCTTCCTCCTTTTATTTCTCATGACCTTTCCCATCAAACCACAGAGAGCCCCTTATTGTTTTGTCACTTGTATATCATCTATAACAGCAACAGAAGATCAGTAGTGTTACCCACTCAACGAGTACTAAATCAAGAGGCAAATTAGTATTGTAGTGATTATATAGAAACAAGTGTTTACTTACAGCAGGTGCCTGTGCCGGGGACACTGGGTGGGGTAGGAACTTCCTCTTTCACCGGAGATGCTACTTCAAGTACAGGGCTTGGCGTCTTCTCAATGGATGGGACGATGGCTGGATTATTATTATTGTTGTCCTCTGTGGTTTCTGAAATCGGATTTATAATCTCACTGCTGATCAGTTCCTCAGTGACAGGCGAGCAAACCTTGTTGTCATTATCGTCCGCGGAGACCTGCGGTTCTGGTGGTGGGGGTTGGGGAAGAGGTGGTGTAGGGGGGAGAGCAGCCGGAGGCAGAGAGACCGCTTCCTCCATATTGCCATTAGTGCTGGCGTTTCCATTGTCCACGTCCGCCAAGATGCCAACAAAGTCTTGTGAGTTGCACTGTTGGTAAAAAGGTGCGGCCTCAATGCCACCAGCCAGAGTGTTAAAGCGTTGGTAAAGCAGTTTCTGTATGTTGGGACCGCTGGGACCTTCCGGCTCAGTTATAGAACTCCTTTTCTTCAATGGCCTTGGAGCGTTGGCAAGCTTTCTCCTGAGGGCCTCCAGGTCCGCGTCACTTTGATATCTCATTGGAGAGTGGACGATGGGAGTGAGCTTGGTGGGGCTAAGGGGGCGTGGAATGTTTTCCACACCATTATTCTCTCCTGTAGGAGGCGCTGCCTCTGCTTCCGCCTCTTTGTCAGCATTGGGAGGCCCAGCAGAATGTAGGAAAGGCAGGGGCGAGGAGTTGGATGAGCCAGGCTGGACAACTGGTTTCCCATACACTGCAATACATGAAGATGGAGCGTTAATTAAGGACAACACAGGTCTAGCTGCACAGTATAGGACATTATCAGTTACTGCAGAGTTGTAATAAGTGCTCTGTTTTACTGTGATAGCACAAAGCAATAAAGAAGGGTCCTTTCCAGAATTTGTAATACTAACATATATAACGGAACACCCCCCCCATCCCCACCACATTCAGGGGCTTGTTAAACAGACAAAAATATAGCACTGATGACAAACTATCTCATGGGGCCTCTTCATGTTTTCATTGGGAAAGGACACCTACTGAAAGTATAATGGAGAGCTGGTGTGTAGCCTGGGGATATACTGTAGATCACAAATGGGGTCCCAGAATCATCTTGGGAGGGGGAAGGGGGGTGGGCCTTGATTGTAAGTTACGTAATACATTTCCATCATGAACCATCTCCTTTGGGGTCCTAGAATAAAAAAGTGCACAGGTGCTTGGGGACCAATTTAAAAATAAAAAGTTTAGCACCTCTGTACATGAATAAAAGTTTCTCAGGACCACATGCTGTCATTAACTGCCAGCTTGACAACTCTGCCCTTCAGGATTAATTAAAGTATAGTTAATCTTAATTATGGCTCAGTATTATGGAGATAAAGCACGATTACATACGGCAAAATTTCCTGTAACCCAGATTTATGTTACAAGAAGTCCAGTAATCAGACATTTCATTTTATAAACTTCAATTAAAAAAAATAAAATAAAAGGTGACCGTGTGCATTATATTTATTTATTCTTTTCACTTGTACCAGAACACAATTCATTGTTTTATGCACGAGCTCTGTGGATAGGGACGACCAATTATGTAATTATTTGTAACCATTAACTAATATAGTGCTGCCATTGGACAATAGTAGTTATAAAGCTTACCTGCTTTGACGGATTTGTTCAGGGTGTTGTATACAGCTTGCTGATAGTTCTTTGGCGGGGTGGATTGTTGAAGATACATAGAATAAATAGAGCTGGAATTTACGGTCTGGGGCCCTTTCCTAGGAGATTGTGGCCTGGATCCTTTTTCTGCCAGGAAAGGTCGAATAGCCACAGTTAAAGGAGGGTCAGGCCTTGCGTCTGTTCCAGGGAACAAGGGGGAAGAGGATGGTGGGTAGGTGGGACTTGGAGGGACAGAAATCCTCTGCTGTATTTGCTGCGAGGAGCCCGGAGGGTGGACATTACTGGTAGGCGGTAATGGGAGAGGCCGCGAGCGGGTGGTGGGACCAGACCCGGGTCTCGGCAAGCTTCCGTCCTTCCTCCTTTCCAAAGAATTGGTAGCGCTCAAAGGAAGAGGAGCGGGGTACATGCCATAATTATGGGGCAGCGATTTACTTAGTCCCGGCATTGGAGAGGGGAGCTTCCCAGGATCACCAGGCTAAAAAACAGGAAAAGCCTAGATGTCAAACAATGGTCACACAGGGAGAAATAGACCTTTATACAAGAGCATCATGAAGTAGAAAGGTCATGCAACATTTTAATTGCAGAGGAATCTGAACATTGTTTAAAGAAATTCTGATAAAAAGACTATGCCATTGCACACCATGTTCTATTAACAGAATTACTTAGAATTTATTAACCTTATTTTAAAGTCACATGACGTGCTCACTAATAAGGAATTGTTTAAACCACACCCACTTCCCTCATTAGCATAACAAGAGGTGAAGGTTGCAGGAAAATGGGGATCTAACATGGCTGATTATGGAGTATAATCTCCTCCTTTATCGAATGCCGAGTCCTTCCCAATATTTTAAGATGGAACACAACCCTCCGGATGACTAATTCTTGGCTTGTAGAATTGTCTTCTGTCCTCTTCAGCCATGTCAGATGCCGTGACAAAGGATTGTTATCCGAAACGCGTTGGCGCCTGGTGCTGTGACCTCCTTCCATTCATCTGGATTACACAACCAAACCAGAAACACCTAATAATCACTTCCACCTCCCGGGATGTTGGAGGAAGTTTTTATAAGTTGTTTTTCGGTAATGAATTTAGGTCTCACAACCTTTGGGGACTAAGCTATATTTATTGTATTTTTATGTAGAGCAAATTTGTAGTAATTAATAAATCGTTTGATACTTTACCATACTGCGTTATCAGTGTGCTTTTGTTTGTAAGCTTTATTTTTGGGATCTCCATCCTACTGAACCAAAATATACCCTTAATGCGTCTACTCACCTTGGTTATAAGGAGAGTTTAATCTTTTGGGGGCCATTTACCCTACAGGGATTTTGTTAACACTGCACCATGATTGTGTCATTTTATTTCATGTATTTATGAGGAAAGTGGTATCCAACTCATGTAAGATACAACCTTCACGGGAAGAGGATTAAGTAACCTTTCAATGTCTAATATTCACCTCTTGGAAGTGAGTGTGATGTTATCACAAGACTCATATTTAAACCGAGTCAGGATTACACTATTTTTTATTGCTTATTTTTCTGTTTTACCATATACCACACAGGAAAACAATGCAAAGGAAACCAGATCCCCTGCTTTGGTTGGAAGAATCCACATATAAATATCCTTAAATTAAGGACAGTGCTTCCGACCTTCCCATTTGATTCTGTTGTTTTGTTCTTAAAGGACGGGTAACCCTTGGGTTGGACTTTAGCTGCCGATTTTATAGCGCAGGTTACTACTTTTGGTTTACTTTTCAGCCATGTACTAACACCAGCAAGAAGAGCTGCTTATTCTTGCTGTGATGTGATATAGAAGAAAACTACTAATTGAACACAAATCTATTCCACGCAGAGAACAGAGCGATGTCATAACCTGGAGTAAAATGGGCTACTCGCGTATCCGATAATATAAATACATGGCTAACAAGCCCAAAGGAAATCCTGAAATATATATTTATATAAAATATATGATTTATTACATATACACTTACCAGCTTCTCAGCAGACCCACCAGCAGCAGCAGAGGTAGGCTGGCTGGATATAGGTCCAGTTTTGAACCCAGGCTCCATACTCGATTCCTTCCAGTCTGCGGGGGTGCTGACAGGAGGCGTTTTCACCGCGGATGTCGCACTTTGTTTCAGCGTGGGCCAGTTTGCGTCATTAGCTGGAAAACCACAATGCAGTACAATGTATAATACTCGCTACTTTGTCATCTAAAATGCCAATTTTAAAACAAATACAATAAAAATTAAACAGATTAAGTTATAATTATCAGAGGAAAAAAAAAACACTAATTTTCAAAAAATTTTAATAATTGTCCAAATTAAGGATGTTCTTGGAGCATGAAACCTCAGATATTTACTGTACTAACCGTGAAGTGCTGCAATATAAATGCCCATTTACTGCAGACTCAAGACACATACAGTAGGCCGACAATGTGGGTATATAACTCAATGATTTATGCAATAAGGAACCCTATCCGCCTGGAAACCCAGCGATCTGCATTATGACCGCATCCCGTTCAGACTTGTGTTTGAGTAAAGGAGATTTAGGCAACCTGCAGTTTTCCACAGAATATGCCCTAGGCTGCCTTAGCCTGGCCTATACCTCCCAATAATTTAGCCTTAAGACCCAACACCCCACCCCGCCAAAGAGAAAGGGGCGTGACAGGGGTGTCTGCCAGGATCAGACTCGTGCCATTCAGGCAAACTCATTATTTTATGCTGGGAGGAGCTTTTATTTGAAGGGGCTTTCCTGTGTGATCTTATTATTTCACTACTTACTAACACCTGCTAATGTAGAGTCACTGCAAGATAATCGGGTCTATTTACTAAGCAGTGTTAGGAGACAGAGTGAAAAGTGATAAGGTACCAGCCAATCAGCTCCCAACTGTCATTTTTCAAACACAGCCTGTGAGATGACAGTTGGGAGCTGATTGGCTGGCACCTTATCACTTTTCACTCTGTCTCCTAACACTGCTTAGTAAATAGACCCCAATGTCTTGTACCCCCTACTCATATACACATAGGGTGACAGATTTCCTGTGAATACGGAATATAATGACCTGCAGATACATGCATGGAAGCCTGCAAATTACTAATCAGTGGGTATTTCAAAACCAATTAAAAAAAAAAAAAAAGTTCAATATAATTTGCAAGTTACATTATATCCCCTGTGACTTCACGTAAACCGCTTCTGGCTGCCCCAGTTCACACACCAATTAGCAGTGAACAATGAGGCCCATTAAAAAAAGAAGTTTCATTACAGAGTCTAATAAAAAAAATATAATTCATCTTTGGTGAGGATTTCAAGGTCACCGGATTAGTCTTAGAGAACAGAAAGAGGATTCCGATTATCAGCACAGATGTAGAATCCAGGCCAGAGAGTACTGGTCCCCCCATAAACAATACAGCGGGTGCATACATACACTGTATAAGCACGCAATGCGCTATTATGGGGGACATTTCTGATAGCCAGGGAATGCAGCATAGTCACAGACAGAGACACCGTCCCATGTATACTTATACCCCAGTAGGTGCACTCATTACAGACAAGCAGGAACTATAAAATATATATTAGTGTTGTGCTGAATTTCTATATGTACAATGTGGAAGGTAAAAACAAACCACCATGGCCACTTATACCTATTATTTGAAGTGAATTCCCTACACAAACTATATACTATTTCTTTGGTAGCAAAAATTATGACAGTCCCTTAACACTGCTTCTTGCAGATGAGTATTTATATCAATCCCCAACAGGGTGAGGGGGGATAGGGACTGAGAGAGAACAGGAGGAAATTAAACATGCATTCAGTGTAGGTAGCACCTGACTGGACAGGTTCTGTGGGCATCCAATCAGGACTTATCGGCACTGAAACCCCGCCTCCGGCCATGTTAGGCGGTCTCCATGCTCTCTCCATAATGCACCGGTCCCCAGGCACCTGGACGACTCCGGTATTTGTGTATTCTGTGTAGCTGGACACTCACTTCATGCTTGGAATATACCAGTGATGTTCTAACAGTGTGTTACAGATCTAAGCAGGTTTGTATGCATATAATGAGAGTGTCCGATAGGTGCCCAGAACCTCAGATCATATAATTACTTGTTGAATTCAACTTCAAGAACTTGGAAGTCATTCATATGCCAGGAGCATCATAACTCCCCAGACGCACACGGCAGCATTAGCCCGGCTAGCAGTGTGACCATCTATATCCCCCTCGGAGCCTGGCCCAGTAATGCAGCAGAGACACTCTGGGGCTGATTCTAAGTCGCACACTATGCCGATATATTTATGCAAACGGACAAATGTTTGTTGGTCTGCGTGTGCGTCTGAGTGGCACCGCGTCACCATTGTCTGCACACAGAGACGCAGAACAGATTCGGACGCAGGGTCTGGAAATTATAGTGGGAGGCGAATGGCAAAACTGGCGCACACAGATGTTGGGTCACACGGAAGTGTTCCGGGCGCTCCGCTGAAAGCGGCTGCATACAAAGACGCACAGCCGCTCACGTAGGGGCCACAGTCAGGTGGAGAAAGGGCTGGTGCAAGTTTCCATGGTGCGGCCGATGGTGGGTCTCGCCATATGGTAATGCAGCGTCTACATGTTCTGCTGTGGGCGTCTCAGTCCATTAGCATAAAGATGCAGCGTGTGTCCAACCCAGGATCAGCGCCTCTGTGGTGTATTTTCTATAATCTCTCCATCTAAGAAGGCTAACGTGTACATACAGGTGTGTCCTCATACACTATGGCTTCAGTCACGCCAAAACAGACCCTCTCGGCCAGCCAGGACACGCGCCGGGCGCTATTTTTTTTATTTTGCTCAAAATGCGCATCCTCTTCACATAAATAAAACTGGAAGCGGTAAAACTACTTCGCTAGATCGCGCACATGTGCGACATTTGTACAGATGTGTGCAAATGAGTGTCTCTGTAGGCAAAGCGTTACGACGCATCGGCCGCGGCCTTTTCTCACGCCAAGCTTCGTTGCGCCTCATCTGCGACTTTGTACATGTTTAAAATCAATTAAAGTCACAGCCCAGGGTCTGCAGTATAATACATTATATATTATATAATATATATATATATATATATACACGCTACACCTCGTGGAGCGTCTGAGTGGCGCCGGACATCTCACGCCGTATGACATATAGAGGCTAGGTGCATAAGGACACATCTGTAGACCTTATTTAACTCACTTTCTACACCAAACCGCAAAAAATACTATCAGAAATCATGGGACGTCCTACAGCGGCAACAATACTACAAGGGTCGGATTTACTGGGTGGTAACGTCTCCCGTCCCATCATGAGAAATGATGTAAATTAGTCTACAGGCAGATTAAGGTGAGGAGATTGGGTGTGATCAGCACATGAACAGTAAGCATTCCCGCCGAACAGACTCACTGTGCAGGGTGTCAGACAGAGCAGGCGCCCGATGGATGAGATCAGAAGGCTGGAGACAGGAAGTGGGAGATGACAGCATAGGATCCACTAGGATGTCTAAGTCTGAAACCTTCCAGGGACCTGGAGATTGTTTCACACACTCACTGTCTCCCTCTACTGGAGGACGACAGATGGGAGGAGCATTCGCCCCGAGATCAGGAGGGGAAAAAATAATATAAAATAAAAAAGGCACACAGACCAAGGAGAGATACAGGACAAGACATTAGGATGCAGAAAAAAAAAAGAAGAGTGATGTGAGAAACACATACATTACAATAGCCATAAAAGGTGTTACACATATATCACTGCAGTTGCCATGATATTGCATCAAACCAAATTTAAATGAGGTGCATCAGCCCCAAAAGAGATTTAATTTTTTTAGCATGCTCCTTGCTTATATAATAACCTTACCCATGACTATTAGATGGCAGGGAATCTGGGGACAGGATTGTAGTAAGTTTGGCGCTCTCTCTGTTGAGGTGTTCCGGCTCTTTATGATCAAAGCGACCCGACATCTTAGTATGTATGAAGCTCAATACAACTATTACCAACGATTTGCTAGTGTATGCAATCATTGCCCAAATGCACTAACTGGTCCACACGCCACCAGTCCCTCAACCTGACCTCCAAGCAACGGATTCCATTTACATTCTGGTGACTCACAATTGTGCTCCGTGCATGGGCAGCTGTAATTAGAATCAGTGGCCATAACATTTACCTTTCCAGTGGGACCACCCAAATTCAATTTGATATAAATACAAACCGAGCAGGGTATCTGAGACTACAAAAACCATGGCCCAAACATGGATCCATTGGAAACATGGCCACTCTGTGCACATGGCAATGCACTGGAGGACCTATTAGTCCAGTCTGGAGATTACCAGAGATATGGGCATACCAGAAATGGGCATACCAAAAATATGGGCATACCAGAAAACCATCTGATTACTTTTTGGTTTACAGTTCTCGGTATACCAATAGTTTTAGAGACACACAGATTGGCAATATTAGGCCACTTTGGCAGTATCTTAGTCAATAACTTCCTGTGTAATGTTTTGCTTACTCCAAGAGCGCCATTCTCCAGGCTCATGGACTTATAGGATTTATATAACTAACATCTTGTTTCAAGAGTTGCTAAAACCCCAGATAAACCCCAATTTTGGTTCCCAAGCTGATTTCCAATAGTCAGGGGAGAGGTTTTATACAACTGCAAATGTCTGAGGGCCTTTATACCTCCTTTAAATAGAAAGAGAGACAATACACATAATGATGAATGATGGTTAACATATGGATGATCAAAAATGCCCAAACAGATCACTAAACAATAGTGTCCCATAAATTTAGATCGTTCTGATTGGAGGAAAGTTCAGCCAAAGAATAATAAAGTAAGAAGTTTCTCTGCGGGGTTTAAATAAAAAGGGTAAGTCACTAGTAAATAGATTAACAGTTAATGATACAAAGAGAAAATGTCTTCCATAAATAAAATGTATATGTCCTTTATCATATAGTAGGGCAAGATACACTTTAAGTGTAATTATGCACATGCTAACATTTTCCTCACCACAGGCTCTACAAACCTAAAATACTCCAGGTTACTCTAGGAAAAAAGCACGAAAAACAGCTCTTTTATTGGTTATCCTGATTATTTAACACAGGCTGTGTTTAGTACGGAGGTTCCCAAATGCTGTCTTCAAGGCACCCTAACAGTCCGGATTTTAAGGATATCCATGCATGACCACAGGTGACTTAATTAGTGCCTCAGTTAGTTTGATTTAACCACCTGTGCTCAACCAAGGATATCTCTAACACCTGAACCATTGGGGAGCCTTGAGGACCACGTTTGGGAACCTCTAGTTTAGTTGCTATAAAGATCCTTTCCCAATATTAACACAGTCCTTCGTCAGCGGTCTGGTAATTAGATGGTACAGTCTTTGAGCCATTTGGGCAGTCCTGTGGCATAGCTGGCATTGTGGCAAGATGGATTTCCCACCATCATTTCTTTGTTAGCTTTAGTATAAAACATAGCAAATATATACTATTGGCGACGGCGTGCACGCTAACCACGGCTCTCAATGGAGTTAGAAGTGTAAGACATTGGTGGGGGAAACTTTTTGTTCCTCCAGCTGCTGTGATTTTTAGCATGCTAGGACTCTCCAGCTGTAGACATCACTGAGCTGGAAGCTATACTCAACCCTATTTTGTTTGTGCCTTAAAATTACGGTACAGGATATGGTTACAATAGTTTACCCCACTGTCAGAAGAATACTGAGACACTGGCTGGCCTCAGGCGTCTGGCGAGATCAGAAACACTTCATTCATAGGTTTGAACCTAAACATGAAATTAAGAGCATTGAAGATACAGGACGGAGAGTAGACAGAGATGGCTGTCCACATAACCAACATCATGTGACCAGAGTTAAAATGGCCAATATAGAAGGGAGCAAAGTCTTATGAAAGGGAGACAAATAATTATTTTACTTTTAGCTATAAGGTTTACTGCTGTCCTTTGATTGTCCCTCTCCAGTATGTTAAGATAATACTTTCTAACGGTCAAGAGAGAGAAATTGCTGCCACTGAACTGCAGGGGCATTTAGGATTTCTTGATCAGCAGTTTGCACAAGAGGTATGTAAAGAAGTTCTATACACAGACGTCCCTTTGCCCTATTTTACCCATCTTATTTATTTTGGATTAACAAGTTTAGTTTAGTTTTTTTTATTCTCTGTTTCTGCCCCGACAGCTAAATATCCATCACAACTGAAAGATGAGGCTTTAGGAAAATCAGCCGTTTCCATCAGTCAAACGTTTTCCTGCAATGTGTCAGGGAATTCGGCTCTGATGGACCTACCAGATTTGGAGCGTGCGTGCGTTCCACTAGCAGCGAGCGACAGAGACTGAGGCTTCACCGGATCAGCAGGTAGAGGATAATTCACTGCACTTGGGATCTGGATGTATGGGCCTACCGCTGCTACTCGCCCAGACGCCGATAGGGTGGACTGGGGAGATGGCGTTCCGTTGATGCGATTCAGCTGTAAAGTAAATAGGAAGAAGTCAGCAATCACTACATTCGGATTGTAAAGTAAATAATAATAATGATAATAATAATAATAATAATAATAATAATAAGGATGATGATGATGATGAGGACCAGTGAAAATGTCCAAGATGGCAAATTATTTGCAAAACTGACAATATAGAAAGGACAGAAAGGCCACATTAAGAGCAAATCTTACAGGAATGTTTTCTTTTTGACGTGCCTCAACTTTTTTCTTGTAGAGCCGTTCACGTAGCTCATTAATTCGCTTGTCCATGATGGCCACCTCCATGTTGCGCTTGTTTAACAGTTCCTTCTGCTGCTGGAGCTTTGTGTTCTGCTCCTGGTTGAGACGATTCCTGATCTAGAACACACAAAGCAGTTATCTGGAATGAAGCAATGATACTCAGGAAATGTTTGGCTCATGATCAGACCATAGTATTATCACTGCTCTAAAATACATCTCGTGACCCAATGAGAAAGCAGATCATCAAGTCCCAAGGAACGGTGACGTCCCTGGTTTATAGTGAATCCCCAGTGATCTCAATGCTGCATGCTCAAAAGTGCACTCAGGTCTACTCCATCAGTACAAAGTCACCTATGTCGTATTCATAGCCACATAGGTCCATAACACCAGTGAAGTGAACACACATTTATTGCTGGTTAATAGCTACTTACCTGTAGCTCTTGATACAGCTTCTTCAGTTCCAGTGCGGCCGGCCCGCTCATTTGCCCGTTGTAGGCCTGGAAACCATTTAGCTTTCCCTTGCGCAGGTCTTCCAGCTGCTGGGTGAGCTGCTCCACTTTCAGCACGGCCGCCTGTAGCTCCTGCTGCTTCTCTTGAAACATGTCACTGATGTGCTCAATTTCTGTAGCTGCCATGTAATGCAAAACGGAACAGTAAGGCCCTAATATCGTACATAGTCCCCTGGGCCCAGTCTCAGGGCAAGGGCAGCCAGCTCCTGGCATAGTCAGTCATACGAAGGGTTGAGATAGAGATATATATATATATATATTAATCCCGACAGCCGAAGCCCAGCAGAGGTGAAGATCCCGACTGCTAATTAGTTAAGTATCGCTAACTTAATTCCCTACCCTAACCCTCCCGTAGTGGTGCCTAACCCTAACCTCCCTCCCAAGTGCCTAAAATTAACCCCCCCCTTCACCGCAGCCTAAACCTAAGTCTCCCGGGGGGGTGCCTAACCCCCCCCTTCCCCTAGCCTAAACCTAACCCTCCCAGGGGGGTGCCTAACCCTAAGTCCCCCCGGCTACTCTAAAACCTAACCCCCCCCCCCCCCCCCGCCGCTGTCCTCGCCCGGCATCGGTCTAATGACAGGCGTCGGGATTTCGACGCCTGTCATTAGTACTTTCCCGGGACCAGACAGTCGGGAAGCCGGTGGTCGGCATTTAGACCGTCGGCTTCCTGCGTGCGTGTGTGTGTGTATATATATATATATATATATATATATATATATATATATATATGTATATATATATATATATATATATACACACACACACACACACATATATATATATATACACACACACACATACACCATGGCTGGGACAGAACCAAAGGTCATCATCTGCAGGCATCTAGGAACATCTAACAGTTATTGAGTGAGGGTATATAGAATCCATAAATTATGCTGCCATAGCCACTAGGGAAGATAATAAATGATACTGGTTAATGGAGATGAACAGATTGCATTGCAGTTTAGCTGAGGACATACACAGATTTCCATTGATGACTTTGCTGTAGTCCACTTGGCCTCTCATGGTGCGGATCTTCTTCAGTTTGTTCTCTTGGGTCTCCACACGTTCCTTCAGCTTCTGAAGTTTCTCACTTTCCGAGACGGTCTGCAGCTGCCGACGTTCCTGCTGCTTTAGATAGCGCAGGCGCTGTTCCTGCCAGCAGAGTAAGGGAAAGGGGACACTGTTTATTTAGAGGGCTGTTTTTATGAACATAGAGATATATATAATCTGCACATGTTGGAAAACACAATAGCAACGTAAACACAGAATTCCACACATCTCTGTGGCTTCCTTCACCCTCCATTTCCTGCGACCTGGCTCCCTCTTCCTGATGTAGCAAAATGGCTTCCCTGAGTCTAATTTTATGCTTCCAGAAGTAAACAGAGATAAGGTGCTGAGAGCTCCTTAGAGATAAAAAAAAAAAAAGAAATGGAAACTGGGATGAGCAGTGATGAGGGCTAGCGAGATAGAGCAGGAGCAGCAACACTGCCAATAAACAAGTCATGGAAAAAACCAGTGTGTGCACTGCTGGCATAACTCACCCTGCACAATGCATCGGCCATACCACACAGGCAAAAAAAAACTACATTAAAAAAGGCCCTACTAAACAATATGAAAGTGGTATTCTACAAAACAGAAACAGTCACACGATGCATGTGTGCTCAGACGTATCAAAGAAATACATATATCCACGTTGACGTGGTGACCATGGGGGGAGTATCAGTGTGTAAGCTAATTGCTGATAAAAGACAACAATTTATGGCATCCCACCATTAAACAATTTTACTACAAGCTAGCAGATATTTAAAAAGTTTTTGTTTTTTACTTTCTACATTCATTGAGTTGCACCATTGTTGGCTAAATGCAGCAGAGTCCTGGAGCTGACCACAAGCTGAAATCTCTACTGGACAGGCTCTGTAATGCTTTCCTTGTGAACGGGGCACTTGGCACATATGTAGGAAGGACCATCAGATCCTGATCAGATTGTGGGGGCCCTTTTCTAACCAGGAGCCAGCTACCGTGTGTCTGATTTCTCCCTATGCTGACACAACTATACCATTACATAAGCTGGCCAGTAGAGGTCCCCACTAACACCTGTAAAGACCAGCGCCCTCCTCCACCTAGCGAACATCAGGGATCTCTTCAGGGGAACGCCACCAAAACGCTCATGTAGAGAAATGGAGGGAGGTACAGTGGGGTTAAATATGAAAGTGCAGAAGATAAACACCCTCCAACGTATGGAAAATGTACAATGTAATACTGAATATTACGTCAATTGTGACTCCCTCACTGTACATTAACAAGATTAGGTATTGACTCAAACTCTAAACACTTAAAGTAGAGATATGGCCGAGAATAAATGTATTTAGTTGATACAAAGCAGCATCCCACCAGTTGCATGTATCAGCGTGGAGATCTGGTTTATACGGCAGGACCTGGCACTGCTTCTACCATTTCTGGTGCTGTCACTATGTAAAAACAGCACATTTTCCATAGAGAGCAATCATTTCTGATTACATTTTAGTCAACACATGAATCATGCCAGGGGTCGTATCTCAGGTAAACTGCTCAGTGAATTTAGTTCTAATTTCAGTAGTAATTCAGTACTCATAAATCACTACTGAACAGATACCTATCATTGTCTGGAGACTGTACGCTCCGGCTAGACGCAGTGAGTTGCCCTACTCTTGCCGCTGTTATTTGTCCTACCCAGTCATGGTGCGATTTTAATCTAGGTACTCATGCTATGGTTTCCCATTGTGTAAGTTATTTATGCTCAGATACCCTGTTATTGGTTTTCTATGGTACCCTGCAGACTTTTTTTTTTTATAAATTAAAGTTAATAATGAAAAATTATTAATATTCTAAACTACATTACAATTTCTATTCTTCCATACTTGAAGTCCTACAGATGTGTCCTTCCTTACACATCTTTGCTGCAGTCACGCAAAAAAAAAAAACCCTCTCAGCGCGCCTGGGCCCGTGAGACCATATTAATGCCAGGCGGCTTTTTTTTTTTTCCAGAAAGTGCAACTAAGGCCCGTATTCAATTAGAGACGAAAAGTTGGAAAGGTTTTGCCTGTCCAATTGTCCACCTCCTTCGCCAGTTTCAGAGGCGAAAACTTTTCGTGTGCGTACCCGATTTTCACCCTATTCAAGTCCAAAACACACGAAAACGGAAAGCGGTGACAGCACTGTCAGAAGTGGGGAAATCAGTCTGTACCCCAAAAAGAGAGGCACTAACTTAGGAATTGAATGCAGATGTGTACTAATAGCCCTAATAAAAGTGTTTGGGGTAGGCAAGTAGTTTCTTATTAGCGTCTTTGCAAAAGTGGTGAAGAATGGCATAAAGCTGTATTTTGTGTGTGAAAATAAGTAGTCCTGTAAAATTTGGGGTACTTGAAAAAAAGTGCTAGCATATTTTTATGTCTCTAAAGTGAACTTTTAAAAAATGTCAATAACGCACCTGCTACATGCACCTGTAATCCCAAAAACACTAAATCCATCCTTGCAGACCCCCCAGAAGTCTATTTCGCTAGTTTTTATGCTTGTCCCCCCACTTTTTCGCCTCAAAAATTAAAGTACTTTCTTTAGGTGTTTTTTTATGTTGCCAGATCTGGCCTTTGGGGGACTGTCCCAAGGGTTCTGGGTCATTTCCCCATGTTTGTACCCTAAAATAAAGATTTTGCACTTTTTTTCACCTGCTATTCTTATCAGAAACTTTCTCGCTTATTACATTGCATTGAGCTTCCGCTTAGGCGAATTCCGGTTGGAATTGAATTTGGAGATAAGTTCCGACCAGGCAAAAAGTGTCAATACGCGAAACTTTTTTGCATCTAATTGAATACGGGCCTTAGTCACATTACGAGGGGATTAATACTCATCAGCGGAGTCTGTTGATTAATTTGATAAGCAACACTTGTATATCTCTGTGCGACGGAGTCCCGGAATCTGTATACGGCGTGCTACAATGTAGCGGCCGCAGCTCGTTTCATCCCAAGTTCCGTTGTGGTTCATATACAGACTCAGGTGCACACAGATATACAATTCATCAGCACAGTCAGCTGGTGCGTCCTAGTCACATCGTATTGTGACTTAGACGCATTCTCGGCAAGAAAAGACGCCCAACGCTCATAGGTACTGGTGGCTCATTCATGCCAGACAAGTCACGCTGCGTGGCGTATTGAGGCTAGATGTATGAGGACATATCTGTATTTAACATTTATTAAAATACACAACACAAAAGAAATAAGGTACACTAGAAGTAGTAGAACATTTTTTTTTTTTTATAAAAACAGGTTTTTAAAACATAACTTTTTTTTCTAAACCTTCACCATTTCTAAATAGAAACGTAAAGAATTCACACCATGCCCAATGTGCTGGACGCCCCATAAGTTCTAGGCCGTAGTGGTTTGAAGTGGCTGATTTATGTGCATGAATAAAGCCTTGCGCTACAACAAAGTGCGAATCGCTGTGCGTGCATTTAAAAAGTAGATACACGCAGACATGGATGAGCTGAAAACGATTACAGCAGGCACTGCCACCACTAAGTAACTCTGCTATAAAGTCATATAGACCCTACGGAAAGCTTGTGCAGGACTCATTATTTATAATAATGCACTACAGTTCACAGACTAAGAAAAAATAAAAAAACAAAATTAAAAAAAAAGTAATTGAAAAGAAATCCGCAGATGGTTTAAGTTTATATAAGATGTGAAAAGGAATGTAAGGCTTCCGAGGCTTGCCATAACTACCGCCATCTGTAATGATCTGCGAGGGAAGCAGTAATAAAATACAAGTATTAATTGGTTCAGGAAAAAAAAAAAGTGTCAGCATTAGATTCTACGGCTGGTTTATCACGTAATTAGAAAGTTAAGTTGGAGTGTTCTCTTCCAAATCACTGATGTGATTCAATCATAAACCATTCTAACGACACAACTTTAGATCAGGATTTCAGTGTAATAAAATCCTGTTGGCATCTAATTATAAAGGAAATCACTGCTGGTTCTCTTGATTACATGTTGTAGAGCTGCCTGTGCCTAGACAGCCCATTTTACCTAGTGTACCTACCTTGGCTACTAACATCTGTTGCTGGTTCTCAATCTGCTGCTGCTGGCGAGTGGCCATGTCTTGCAGCTCAGTAAGAGTCAGCTCCACACGTGGGTTCCCCACCTATATGGAGAGGGGAGAAATGAATAATAACCATCTCTCTATCTTAAGAAAACAAAAAGCAAAAATGTGCTCACAGAAGAACACAAATAGGTTTTAACACATAACAGCCAATCACAGTTTAGACCATTAGAACCACACCCGTGCTGAGACTTAACTCCATGCATTCAGAAAGATTCCATTTCATTTTAAGATATTTTTTTTCCCTCTAAGAGGGGTATTCAATTTGGAGCGAAAAGTTCGGGCTTTTCGCATGCCAGACTTTTCGCTCCACATCGGAGCTTTTTGTTGGGGATAAAGTATCGGGCGCGTTCCTGCTTATCCTCGTATTCAATTCCAGAAGCTGCGGAATTGGGACCCGGCGGAAAGGTAAGTATGGCAAAAAATTAAAATCAGGGAATTTTCGGGAAATCATCCAGGGACCCCCCTAATGATGTACTGACATGGGGGATCACTATGGGTACCCCCGTTTTGGCCTGCGGAAGGTGCGTAGGGTTTTGAAATAGCCGTGGCAGGTGCATAAATGCGCCTGTGAATAAGGGGTGAAGAATAGCACTTGCCGCTACTACTAGCATTCTTCAAAACACCTGCCGCATACATGGGGACCCCCCCTGAATCAATTTTGCTACTTTAAAACTTTGTTCCCCTTTTCTTTTCTTTTTTTTTTTTAACCCCATAATTCAAATAAATTTTTTGTGTTGTCCCGATTTTTTATTTTTTTTTCTTACTTTTTTTGATACACAGTAATTTTAGGGGATATTCCCAGGGGTGCAGGCTATATTTTTTAAGCCTGCACCCTATAACCCCAATTCTGTATTTTTTTTGCCACCTATTGTGTGGAGAAAAGTTATCCCCATTTTTCTTACAAAGACTTTTCGCGCCGGCGAAAAGTCTTTGAAATTGAATACGGGGAATGATTAAAACAGGCGAAAATGACATCATCGGCGATAAATTATCGCCGATAACAGGTTTTCGCTTCAAATTGAATACGGCCCTATGTAGGACACACCTCCCTAAGGTTGTTGGAACTTGGAACAGTGGGAAGGCCATCTATCTACGCCTTGCTATCCGGAGGCGTGAGTGATAGAGACTACAGATTGCCATAAACCACTAAAAGTACACACTGCAAAAGAAGAAACTACAAAAGTATGGAGCTGTTCAGGTCAGGGATGTCAGGGATGGGGAACATCCTGCCCGCGGGCCATATAAGGCCCCCGGAATCATTTGGTCTGGCCTTCTGAACTTTTTTCTGCTAGCCTCATCTGGCTAGCAGAGTGCCTAGAATGGCACCATGCAGCCTGATTGCAGTAGTGCCGTCTGGACGCTTCAGACGGTCACACAGCTGCTCTTACAGCTCCCAGGAGCATCCTCAGGATGCTCCGTGCATTGCTATAATCACCGGCGATTGTGGCCCCACCCCGTGTGACATGTATATTTGCTGTGTTTAAGATCTCCAATGTGTAACCATGAAGGACTAAAAGAACAGATTCCGTTATCCATATACCGTGATCCTTGGTAACACAGCCAAAGCTGGGTGCTGTTATATGGAGGGCGACATATATGGGAATGAGTGCAATAGACAGCAAAGCACATTTGTACAGAGACAATATCTGTTGGTGAGCAAGGGCAGAGCAAAGCAAGTGGAGTGATACAATGGAGGAATAATGTATTATGAACGTTTAATATGTAAAAATAATTATCTCCCTCCTAGTAGGACAGTCTCAGAGATTACTCATTCTGTATTAGCCATGATCAGACATTAATTTCTAGATTTAGGGAAAAAAAAAAAAAAAGGAAAAGCAGAGGTGTTACTATAGTAGCCAATCATAACCTAGCTATAATTTCCTAGATAATTATAGAGAATGAAAGCTAGCATCTGATTGGTTTATACTAGAGATGAGCGGATCTCCCTGCCTGCCCCGGATCCCTCACCCGAGGCAAAACCTTGCGACCCCGCTGTCAGGTCGCAAGATTTTGTATTGAGTGGGCTTAACGCTGATTGGCTGAGAGCGCCGCCTGTCACGGCTCTCAGCCAATCAGCGTTAAGCCCATTGAAAAGAAGATGTCGCCCGCCATCCCCCGCAGCCTGACACCGCCGTTACCCCCGGCTGCCGACACTTCCAGCACCCCTGCACTGCTGCCCCACGTACTGAGGACACAGTCAGCGACCCCCACACTGCCGACACTCCCACACTGAGGACACCACCAGCACCCGACACCCTGCACTGCCGACACTGTCAGCACACATGCACTGAGGACACCGCTGGCACCCCCGCATTGCTGACATCACCGGTACCCTTCACTGATGACACTGGCAGCACCGCAGCACTGCCATTCCATGTACTGAAGACACTGCCAGCAACCCCGTTCTGCCGACACTGCTGTTACAGTAAGTGCACTATTGGTGTATCCAACCCACACTGTATAAGACACTGTATCCGTATTGGTAATTAGAATCTGAACTGCCACATGTTCATGCCGCCCGCTGTGTCACTTAGCTTAGTCAGCCAGCTAGCTGGATGCAACCTTTTGGCCTTAACTAGATGAAACAAATAATATTGTGAGGTGGTCAAAATTGATTGGAAATTACTGGAAATAAATGTTATTGAGGTAGTGTTCACTCTAGCTCCGGCAGCAGGCAGGGCGCCGGAGTTAAAGAGGGCACTTCTGTGCGCGCATCGAAGGCGCACTCGCCCGAAAAGGGGGAGTGGCCATAGAGAAGGGGGTGTGTATATAAGACACGTCCCCCTTTCGTCACTCTTGGGGGCATGCCCGGCACTTACGGACACGCCGGGCAGCCCCCAAGCGCTGCCGACAGGGAGAATAGATGCCGGACGCATGCGCCCGGCATCTATTCACCGGCGGTGACCGGGTCAGCACACATTTCCCACCCCCGGGACACTGTGACCTGCGGGTGAAGACGGCACCCGCAGGCTGTGTGGGCAGGGCGCTTTTTGCCCTCCTTCTGGAGGGCAGGGCACCGCGCCCAACTAAAACAGACTAGCGGGAACGCTATTGAGGTGAATTATACTGTAGGAACAAAAACAGGCCCATTTTATGTGTTTTTAGCTGTTATGATTTTTTAAGAAAAAAATCCAGATCCAAAACCAAAACACGAAAACAAAACACGGCGGTGAGGTTTTGGCAAAACCAATCCAGATCCAAAACCAGGGGGGATCCAGATCCAAAACCAAAATACGAGGATTGGCGCACATCTCTAGTTTATACTGGTAACACCCCCCCACTTCACCTGTTTAGAAGTTTTAATAAATCTGTCACATGATTTCAAAAACGAGACAACCCAGTAGAGAAATCAGGCAAAGGATTTCCTCATTAGGATGATGTCAGGTATAAAAAAATACAATAAAGAATCTCCACTATACAGCCTGGGGACCTAATTGCCATCCCGTTATCCATAGTATGACATTGATGCAGGTTATCAACTAGAGCAGTGCCAGGTCACATAAAGCTAGGTGTCATCAGCTATAGCAGAGACAGTAACGGGTGCAGACAGTAAGGATTATCTGCAACAGTGGAAGACAGCCATGTACTCACCAGTTATGTATATATGCCAGCCAGGCATGCTGGGAGGATACCAGCCTATAATGAATCCAGATGATGGACATTCTGAATGTCGACAGTAAAAACTAAAGGTGACGTGGCCATTAGGTCGACTATCATGAATTTAAGTCAAAAGTGTTAAATGGTTGACACAGTCAAAAAGGTAAACATTAATTATGTTGACACGAAAATGTCGGCACGTGTATTTTTCATGATTTTTAGGGACGGGGTTAGGTTTAAGGGTAGGTCTAAAATAAAAAAAAAGGTAGACATGCTAGTATTGACATGTTAAATGTCGACCTTATGATTGTTGACCATTTAAGCCTGTCGACCTAAATACAAGTCGACAAAATGATGGTCAAGCTAATGACCTTTTTACTGTCGACATTCAAAACTAGTCGACCTGCACTGTCGACCTTTTGAACCACACTCATGCTGGGACTTTCAACTTCATACATTCAGGAATATTCAATTTCATTTTTAGATTACAGGTTGAGTCTCCCATATCCAAATATTCCCGGAATACAGAATAATTTTGGCATGACCGATAATGAAACCTTTGATTTTTGATGGTTCAATGTACACAAACTTTGTCTAAGCACAAATTATTAATAATATTGTATAAAATTACCTTCAGGCTGTGTGTATAAGGTGTATATGAAATATAAATGAATTTCATGTATGTACACAAACTTTGTTTGAGCCACAAAAGTATTGAATATATTGTATAAAAGCACCTGCAGGCTGTGTGTTCAAGGTGTATATAACATAAATGCATTCGGTGTGTATATTGGAGTCCCATTCCCAAGATCTCTCATTATGATATGCAAATATTCCAAACTACGGAATATTCCGTTATCCAAATTACCCCTGGTCCAAGCATTTTGGATATGGGAGACTCAACCTGTACTTAGTAAAACACACCTCCATAAATTGTACATAGCTAGAGGTTGTTGTTGTTGTTGGAATAGTGGGAACACTATCTATGCCACTCTCCTGAGATGTGCGGCATAGAAACTACACCTTGCCACCCCAAACCACACTGCAAAAGGAGAAACTACAAACGTCTGGGGCTGCCAAGTTTCCAGGTCTCTGTGAAGAGCCGTAATTGCCCGTGCATTGGGATACAACAGAACGTCTGTGATAAGAGCAGGCAGTGCCCAGTCGGACATGCAGGCTCACTATACAGCGCTTTGCATCCTCCAGTTATATAATAACAGACATATAGAAAACACAAAAGGTGTATAGAAATGTCAACTATAGTGCAGTAAGTAAACTGAAGTCACACAATACATGTATGATAAATAACAGTAGCAAGGAGTGCCACCTAGCTATTATTAACAAGGCAGGCTAGGCATACTACGCTCATTTAGGAGTTTAACCCATTCACTTCTTTTAGCAAATTTCCTGAAATACCATAGGCAGGAGCCTTCAGCAGTCATTACTCCACTGTGGAGGAGATGTATCAAATCTTGGAGAGAGATACAGTACCAATCAGCTCCTAACTGTCATGTTACAGTCTGTGTTTGAAAAGTGACAGTTAGGAGCAGATTAGTTTGTGCTCTCTCTCTCTCCACTTAATCCCTCTCCAAGATTTGCTACATCTCACCCTGTGTATTTTAAAACCGTCACAGGAGGCATAAAGGGGTTACGGGACTGTGTGCAAATCCTGAAATACAATTAGTGCAGGAGCCAGCAGGAAATCCTCTTAATTCATTCAGCATTAGAGAAGCTGAAACAATGCTCTACCACCCACTCCTAAGCCCTGGAGGAAGTAGCAGAAATAAATGCATCATTTAAAAGGGGGGGGGGGGGGTGGAGAGAAATTTGAGCAAAACCTGTAGCTTGACGTGCTGGGTTCTCCTCCTCACCCACATAGCGCTGGGATACAGATATTGCGCCAATGTCCTATTAAGTGTCTGCAGGTGATGGTGCAGATGGGAAGCAGGCGTCAGTCCTCGGAGAAGGTGAGGAGGGTGCAGGAGGCTGATCAGTGAGTGACAGGGAGAAGGGACACTGCACAAGCATCTTCACTTTACAGAGGCTAAGCAATCCCATGTACAATCCCACACGTTCTGACAGCTTAATACCAGTCCCTGAGCATTAGATCCTCCCTTTCCAAACCCACAACAAAACAAAAGGAGTAGGCTCTAGCAGGCAGCGCCCGTGCCCCGAAACATCTATACACTGGAGACATCAATAGTCCAGGCCGCCCCGCTGCTCTTCCATTAAATACATTATGCATATTGATGCTTTTTATATACTTAAAGGATTTGAAATCAAACCTAGCTGGATAGGTTTAAAACCTGTACTCTCCTTAAAGCAATAGCGTACAAACACATTTCCTTAGAATAATAATAGTAAAACAACAGCGTAATACTTGTTTTGCTAAATAATAAAGTAGTGCCGGATTACCAGGCGTTCCGCTCATTAGAGGCCCTGATATACACAGACTGTGCACTTTGGGGTTCATGTAGAATCAGGTGTAAGCGCAGCCAAAGTACCGCAAGGGCGTGTTAATGGAAATGCATTCTGCGATAGCCACAAGAAAGACACTTATGTGCGTGTATGGAGGCGGATAGCTCCTGGGTGATCCATCTCTGGTGCAAAATGCCGCTGATAATGATTATCAGCAGCTGCTTCTGATTGGCTGAACGCGTCTGAAGCCCTCCCACTAACGGTAACGCTATTCTAATGTGGGTGCTGCGATCTAGTCTCATTATTACAGTGATATCTGCAATCTGTCTGCAGCAACAAAGCAGATTCCCATTTCATCTTATAAAAAAGGTTAGAAGATGTGTATTGGATTTAACTTATTTTTATTTTGTCTTTGAGGTTTGTTCTAATATGTTACATGGAATGTTGACTATTGATTATTGCTAATAGTGTCCAGGCATGTACTATATTGTGTATGCATTGTGGGCCTGATTCAGACCCGTTCGCTAGCAAACGATCGTTCGAAGCTAGCGATGTTTTGCAATGTGCGCATGCATCGCAGTGCGTGTGCACAAACTGGACCAAGCGATCGGGAAGCGTACGCTCGCCCGGCATAGACAGCACAGCTGAATGAGTGACAGGAGAAGCCGTTTGTGGGTGGTAACAGGGGCAGGTTACTGGAAACGTGGGGAGAGGAGGTGTGAACGCAGGCGTACCTGAGCATCTTAACGCCGTTGCAGAGGCGTGCATAATTAAGAGGCAGCATCATAGTACACGTCACCTGATTAATTTAGACACTGAAGCGCTCGCAGTGCTTGCGGTAGGGTATAGTCAACCTCAAACGCATTCACTTCCGATGGAACCCGATGTACCGATGGTTACATACACTTCCTGGAGATGACGTGTGCTAGTGGGCGTCTAAAGACAGACTGGTGAGCGTCTTGCATACACAGGGTGATCGCACGCCAAAACATAGTGGGTGCGCTTATGCATTGCCGTGCGATCGCCTGCCTTGCCGTCACTTAGCCGAATTTGCATACGCTGGGAGCGAGCGTACACATCTAGTGAATGGGTCTGAATCAGGCCCTGTGTACGGCAACTTTAGCATTTATTACTAACACTGTGCAGCCACATCTCATGGCGTGACCTAGGCTCATACACTTCAGAAGCAATGCAGGTGCACAGGCTAGCTTTGCCAAGGACAGCTTGCATATACAGCCAACTCTGGGCCTGATTCAGACCCGGTCGCAAGCGCGGAGCGCTTGCAGCCTGGTCGATGGTGGCCCACAGCGCATGTGCACGACGGAGCAGTCTCAGTCGTGCGCATGCGAGAGACCCGGCTAGCGACGGGCAATCCGTTGCTCCGGGTCTCGCACCAAAGGCGGCGCGATCTGTCGATGTTGAGTGACTGCTCGGCCTGTTTGGTGGGCGGGCCGGGGGGGTGGCTGCCCAAACGGAGGCGCTCCCGAGGGAACACTTGCCGTTTGGGGGCGGCCCCACTGACATCACTCGTGATGTCAGTGGAGAGCTTCCGGCTCTGTTAGAGCTGAAAGCTCTCTGGGGCTTGCGATGAATGAGACCCTACCACAAGGGTCTCGTCGCAAGCCCGATGGTAGCGATGGTCTTGACCATCGCGACCATCATCCTGGCCGCTCGCTATAGCTGTGGGTGGTCACCCACAGCTATGCGAGCGGCCAGGTGGCCGCTCAAATAAAAAAAAAAAAAACGCCCTGATTCAGAGCGAGCGCTTTCAGAACGTCCGGCTCTGAATCAGGGCCTCTGCACGCTAAGTAAAACCCCGAGCGGATACTTGGGTTATTGTGGGCCAAAGAGGCGCAAACCGGCTCCTGGCTCAGTGTGAAAGGCTTTACCAATGTTGTGGGTCCGCTACCCAAAACGCGATCAGGGTTAATCTCATGTCGGAACCCCGACAGTGTGAATGGCACGACTTGGGTTAATTCAACCCAGGTTACAGTAAAAGGATCTCATTGGCGGTTCAGGAGCGCTGACACCCACTTGTCATAACTCATCTTTGTGAGCCTGTAACAAAAAGTCCACTTGTAATGACTCACACATTTGGTAGGACAGGCATGGGTCCAGTGTGATAGGGGGCAACACGGGAATAACCTGTGTCCCAGGTGCTGTGTAGAAGAGCTGTGACATGGGACGAAAGAGTTCAGTATCCCAGGTCGGACCCAGTATTTTGGTGTGAAAGGGGTATAAATGCACCTCTACTGGGAACGCGATTGTAGATGTAATTCCGTCCAACTCAGCATGAAACCCTTCATATTGAGAGATTTACTTGTATTAAGGGCAAATATAGCTGCGCACATTTAAATTCAAATATCCATCATGATAAGGTTCTCTAAAAATAAGAGACATAACAAGCATCTGATTGGTTGCCATTATCCCCTTATACAAATAAGCAATGGCCCGTACAAAGTCTCATGCAGTGCGAAAACTAATACTCCCTGTATACACAAATCCAACCAGCATTTCCAGGGTTAAGTTCAGTGTGTGCGTTGGCCTTTTTTCAGTAATAGAAGTTCCCTTCCAGAGTTCAGGGTGTGTAATGTCTTTGTATGTGAAGGAGGGAGGGTGTGTTAGCTCCATCCTTTTGTTACCAGGAATTGGCTATAGAAATGCCAAGACTCCGCATAGCAGAACATTTGGTTGAATAATCAACATAGAAACAAGAAATAAAAAAAATACAGAGTGCAACAGGTCCATTGTGGTCACACCAGAACAATGGGAGTGTGCGCTCACACTGACGGAACTACGTGACTTGTGATATTTCATACAGTCCATTTCCAACATCAGCTGTGCCAAAAGCTGCCCAAGAACTAAGACAATACAGGCGGGGGATCGTTCGGCATGCCGGGCGTCAGGCTCCCGGTAAAATGACAGGCGTCAGGATTTCGTTGCCTGTCATTAGACCCCTGCCGGGATTAGACAGTCGGGAAGCCGGGGGTCGGCATTTCAACCGTCGGCTTCCTGACTGCATCCCACAGGGGGTGGTCAGTCACAAAATTAGATATATCCGGTAATTACTGACATATAAAAACATAACAGCGTCCATATGCCGTTTTATGCTATTAACTGCAAACATACCCAAGAAATCTGGTATTCTAACATCTTCCAGAATTGGCATTTAGCAAAACTAGAGTGATTGCACAAAGATTATTGCACAAATTTGTGCAACTAAAAATCTGTCACTACCTAGTGGCATTGTATTAAACGCCAATGACAACAAATGTAAAGCGTGACTGCGTTTGACATGTGGCGGTTAAATAGCTCTTACGCTTGGGAAAGGTAAATGGACTGTTCACAGGTGGTGAAAAACGAACACACTGGGCTATGAGTACATACAGTATGCTACTGGGTATGGGGTGAATGAAACCAATGGGTTCTATTCCAAATATCTGTTTACATGTCTTTACTAAAGCAGGAATTTGGTCCCCAGTGGGTACGAGTCCAGCACGATCCGTTTACCCGTTACAGGAGAACAGCAGCAACAGGTGGCAGCACGGATAGCTGCAATAATACGGGAAGAACTTTGCACAACCATTTTAGAAATCATTATGACCCTATTAAAACGTTTCTATTACTGGGGGAATGCACATATTGACTGATGTTTATTTATAGTCTAGATATTTTTAGAAATATTATTGGGTATTAAATAAGGAAAAGTCTCCTGCGCTCATCGGTATATTATTACAGTGTAGCGTTGTCATTTTCGCAGTGTTTCATACTAGTTTGCTTCCGCAAGTCTTTGCATCTCCCTAGGTAAATAATGCATTAATATACACTAAGGGGAACAAGGCACACGGAAATATCTTCTACATGGCGCACATAACTCATACAGAGCTGCCAGGGAGTGGTAGCAGCCAGGATAAAACATTATAGCGGGGTCACGGCCGCCACTCGTGTAACAAGCCTCTGTGTCCTTCCTAAAAAGCTGCTGTGTTTATGCAAGCAATAATATGCTGAATGTGACATTCTTCTGCTGCTGACTAAGAGTTAAAAGCTTATTAGCACCTCGCTGCAGTGTTAGGGAGGTCAGGGGAAGAAGGGCCCAGAAAGCCGGAGAGGATGCCTCCTAACAAGGGGCACGTGTGCGGGGATTTTCGGATTATGTGCTTTCAGAAACTGATTCAAATATTACAGAGGTTACTTTGAATCATGGGGTCACTCGGCTATTCGCTCTTCGTACAATCAGTTTTCCGTTGAACAAATAAATACAGCCCCCCCCCCCTTAGATCAGTTCTCCGGATATAGAACTACAACTCACAGCATGCTCTGCCAGATGTAAAACATTATTCCATCTCATGTGCTGCTTTAGAACGTCTATTTACTAGGACACACTACATAATAATGGCACAGGACACATACATATTACTATGCAAGGGGCTCGTGAAACTTTAAAAAGGCATTGTTGTGACGCAGTCTACAGGGGATAATGTAATCAGTCTTTTTATGTTCCAATGGATTAGGATCCTAATAACAAAGGGGCCCGTATGAAGACAAAAACTATAAATGTAGGGGAAAAATATATTTATATAGCCCCGACAAACAGACCCATGGCAGTGTTCTCCCCAGGCTGTTTTCTGCGGGCGCATCGCCCGGCAGAAACAGCCTGCCGTCCGGCACTTTTCCCCGCCGACCTCCGCCGTGGAACGCTAAAGCTAAAGAAGCCTCCGATAACTTCAGAGGCCAGCATTCAGAGTGATGCACTGCGCGGGTGACGTCATGACGTCACCTGCGACGTGAGGAGCCTGCCCCGCACGCCTGCTGGATCTAGTTAAATCCAGTCAGCGGCGAGCGGGAGAGCGGGTGAGCTGCCAGCAAGTAAAGGTAAGTGCTGGTGCCGGGGCCATGACCAGTCTGGGGGCACTATTTAAGTGGGCACTGCATAGAGGGGCCAGCCTGGAGGCATTGCATAGAGGGGCACTACTTCAGCCAGGGGGCACTACATAAGGGTAAAGCTAAACTAAGGGGGCAATGCATAAAGGGCACAAATACAGGGGGCACTGCATAATGGGCACTTTTGACTGAGAGCCAGTGGGGGAGCAGCCTGAGACATCTCGGGCTGGATTGGTCTGGGAGATACCCCTTTTCCCAGTGCGCGCATAATTGTGAAGGCCCCACATACCTGTCCCACATCATTACCACCACTACATACATGTCCCATGTCATCTACACCTCCACATACCTGTCCCACATCATTAACACCACTACATACATGTCCCATGTCATCTACACCTCCACATACCTGTCCCACATCATTAACACCTCCACATACCTCTCACATCATTACACCTCCACATACCTCTCTCATCATTACACCTCCACATACCTCTCACATCATTACACCTCCACATACCTCTCACATCATTACACCTCCACATACCTCTCACATCATTACACCTCCACATACCTCTCACATCATTACACCTCCACATACCTCTCACATCATTACACCTCCACATAACTGTCCCACATCATTACACCTCCACATACCTCTCACATCATTACACCTCCACATACCTCTCACATCATTACACCTCCACATACCTCTCTCATCATTACACCTCCACATACCTCTCACATCATTACACCTCCACATACCTCTCACATCATTACACCTCCACATACCTCTCACATCATTACACCTCCACATAACTGTCCCACATCATTACACCTCCACATACCTCTCACATCATTACACCTCCACATTACTGTCCCACATCATTACACCTCCATATAACTGTCCCACATCATTTAACCCAGTGGTTCCCAAGCTTTGTCAAATCACAGCTCCTTAGAGTTTCAACATATTGTTCACGGCACACCTAAGCCAAAAGTATACTGATGAGTTAATCAGTAAAAATATAAAAAGAATTGTGCTAACCTGTTATCTTTAGGGTCAGTAATGCAGTTGCGCATCTGTTTGCCCACGTATTCCATCATTGGCGGCCACAAGCACTACTATTCCCTTTCACACTGGTCACAAATTCGATTTGGGATTGGATCACCGACCCGTGGCACCTCTGAAAGTGCCCTGCGGTATCCAATTTGTCAACAATTACTTTAACCCACCATTGAGCTTTTTACCGTAAATCACCTGAAAACCGACATGTCTTAATTGGCCAAATTATACTATTTAAACCCCTTCAAGGGCTTGATTATTAATTGGGAAGGGTGCACCAGAGGTTCCACAGTGTGTCCTGCAATATATACCTTACAATAAAGATTTTCCCAACCTTTTCATCTGCTCAGCGGGGTGGGCACAAACACACACAAATATACTGGGATTATACCATGCGAGTATGGAATGGAATTGCAATTCGCCGTGAGAACAGCTTGCAGGACCAAACCTGCTTCTAAATGCATTAACTCCTTAAAGTAATGCATACCTACTTTTGAAAAAATTGAGGGTGTATCCGCGCTATTTCCTCAGGCGATAAGGGAAGAAGGGAGAGGGGGATTGAGTATGAGGGGAAGGGAGAGAGAAACATGTTTTTAAAGGGGCTGCCACAGACCTCTGTGATCCCTTCCTAGATCACTTAGATAATAGAAATGGTTGTGGGGTTGGGTCTTGAAGGGCACACAAAGAGTATGTTGGTGAATAGGGTTAAGGTAAAAAAGTGGGTGAATGATGTAGCATGAATATTGTAAGTAAAATACGTATTTAATATGAAATAGTTGCTTAGGTAAAATTCCAAACACATTGATTCAAAAACAATATACCATGATAAAATGAACAGGGTACATATGTAAAATATAAAACAGAAAGGAATATATTATTTTACTAAATAATATAACCAATGCAGGGAATTGATACTAATGATCCCATTTGAATGTACATATCTCTGATTTTTTTTTATATAACAGCTACATAAATGGGGGTAAAGTCAGGGAGATTGTTACTACAGGTTGAGTCTCCCATATCCAAAATGCTTGGTACCAGGGGTATATTGGATATTGGAATATTCCGTATTTTGGAATATTTGTATATCATAATGAAATATATTGGGAATGGGGCCCACATATACACACAGAATGCATTTATGTGTTATATACACCTTATACACACAGCCTGCAGGTCATTTTATACAATATTTTCAATAATTTTGTGGCTCAAGCAAAGTTTGTGTACAGAAATGAAATTCACTTATGTTTCATATACACCTTATACACACAGTCTGAAGGTAATTTTATACTATATTTTTTATAATTTGTGCCTTATACAAAGTTTGTGTACATTGAACCATCAAAAATCAAAGGTTTCATTATCTCAGTCATGACAAAATAATTCCGGATTTCGGAATATTTGGATATGGGAGACTCAACCTGTATTTCAAGGAGTCTCCCTGACAATCAGGGAGAGTTGGGAAGTATGAAGTAAAGCAATGTGGAAAATAAAACCTAAATATAGCTGATTTTAGACCAGGGATCAATAGACCTTTGCTATAGGGGATTGTCACCTAGCTTGTCTGCAAACGCATAGAACACGATGAAACATATGGTAAGACATATTACATAACCGGTATTTTCTTCCAAACAGAATTTCAGAATTTAGATTTTTTTTCCTGCTGCAAGCGCTAAATAATACAATCAGCTGTAATCATACAAGATATAATTTGAAGCCATGGAATCCTTAAGGTCTATTTAAAGATAAAAACTGTTGCATGGCAGACAGGAAATTACGGGGTAGGTGTTTATCAGCCTCTGCCGGGAAGACCGACCATATTGGTGAGACCTAATGTGCTTACAATTCATATACTGCAGAAATATTAAGAAAACAAATCTGTTTTGTGTGAAATCACGGGATCGTGTGAGTATTATTCACTGACCACAGGTGAACAAAACAGACAACATGGATATAGCAATAGCCTAATTACAGCTAAACATGTGTTGGAGCATAGTTATAGTAATCTTGTGTATTAAGTTAGAGAAAAATAATAAGCTGAATGATCTGAGAGCGACTTCTAGATCATAAAACACACAAACAAAACGACGTTCATTTTTCTATTCTCCCTTGTTTGCTACTGCAAAACCGAAGATGGTCTAGTGGGGGGTAATAGGTTTTAGGGGTCTATTTACTAAGCAGTGTTAGGAGACAGAGTGAAAAGTGATAAGGTGCCAGCCAATCAGCTCCCAACTGTCATCTCACAGGCTGTGTTTGAAAAATTATACTTGGGAGCTGATTGGCTGACACCTTATCACTTTTCACTCTGTCTCCTAATGCTGCTTAGTAAATAGAGCCCTTAATCAGAAACTGACCAACAGCATCCTTATATATTCACCAAGTACAATTATTTGCAGCATTTATATAGGAATACATGTCCGATCGCTAAATGTTATAGGTTGGTACAGTACTGTGCATTTAGGTGCAGTCCGCTAACCCAGTCAGTCAATCACTATGCTTAAAGGAGCGCTCTGATAAAATAATATATCACGCAATGTGCTAAAGCCGAGGGGTGAAGGAAAATATCAGAAATGAGTGGGTTAGGGCAGAGATGCAGGAAACACAGGGCTTACCGTTTCCTCATATTGTTGCCAAGTGTCCATCATTGTAACACCGGCTGTTCCCCTACATGGGGGGATAGCTCCGAGATCGGATTATCCACAATCACTAAGACATTCCATCTCTCCCCAAACTGGAAACACATCGGCCAATCTGAACCACCAGGATGAAACTAACAAAGATGAGATGACTTTTACAGCTTGTGTATTACATAGTAGGGACCACTGTGAACATGTCGACATTTTGCAGATGTCAACATGTTTGCTATCGACAGTGTACATTCTCATCATTATGAATGCGACAAAGCCATCGCCAACATGCTGACCGCATCCCGCCAGGGAACTCGAAGGTAAAAGAGAAAAGGATGCGTCTTTCTCGCTTTCCACTTTAAAAATAAAATATGAAACAAATTGATACAAATGATTGCAAAACATCCCAGCAAATATATAATTTGTGTATCTATTCTATGTACACGGTCATGGAAGTAAAGGTTTTATAGCATGTCTAAGCCTTCATCCTGTACCTGGTGTGATCTGTGCCGTGCATGGCTTTAAACAGGAGCAATACAGAAAGGCACAAAAACAGAAAAGTGAATTATGACCTATTAGGAGGCAGTTCGGATGTCAGGAAATAGTAATGAGTAGAAATAAATATTCTTTAAACAGGGTATTTGTGCAAATTCATTTATCACCATATAAGAAGACAACTTTGTCCCACAAAACACACATATTTGGCACAAAACTATTGTAATCGCCGTGGACACCTGTCTTTTACATAAGATTATATATATATATATATATATATATATATATATATATATATAGACACACACACACATATATATATATATATATATATATATATATCCCAGTGTAACCGATCCTTCGCGCCACATGACCGCCACATACAAAGTTACGGATCATAATAAATCTGATAAGATAACTTAAGAAAATAAAACGAGAGACGAGTGACAGAGGGAGCATGGAACCTGTATCTAGGTCTTACCGTGGCTACGTTCTGCCATGTGACAGTGTAGGAGGACACTTTGATCTTACTGAATTCCCCATCGGATGTAAACTCCTGAACGCTCTCCAAGCGCGTCAATTCCATGGCACGGACGCAGAGTTTCTAGTGGTTTGTTTCCTTAGTTTTTAATGTTGCCCCAAAGGAGGAATACAAATCAAACCATACAAAAGCAGGAGAAATAGAAAGTGCGATAACTAAAGTGCAGAATAGTAAGTCCGCTGGGCTAGGAGGAATCCAGAAGGCACGTCTCTCTGTTCGTACCATTTTAATTTGACATTGGCACCATGATTTATCAATATGAAAAGCTGTCTGTGTGTGCAGACCGGCAATCGGTGAACGGAAAAGGCTAGTGGATTTTGCCAGCAGTCAGGCACCTAATCAAGGCAAGATCAGCCAGCTGTCAGCTCCCATCAGCTTGATGACCTGCACCCTGCACACTCGCTGCACGAGGTCTGACTGCGGCGGAACCCCCACCCCCTCCCGTGCACACCCTGATCTCCGCTGGGAACACGGCAATATCTGGGCACCTTCCTCTTACATTTTATTTGCATTTATCCACAATGATTTGCACAAATTTAATTTAACATGGACAAACATGCCGCAGGGAGAGGAAGCTCATTGCTTATACTAACTTGGCTGGTGAGGAGTTGACATTAATTTAAGAAAATAAGGAAAACAGGAAAAAGAAGGAGACCAGCAGCAGCTGATGTGTTACATAAGTGCAGGCCATTCATGTGCACCCGTCCTGTAGGTACTTTGATAGGAACACCACTCAGATGCACAGTTCTCTGATCATCATCCTCATCTAAGCAGTCTGTATGAAAATAACAGATTGATAAATTCAACGGCCATCGCTTCAGTCAGACTGTGATGGGAAAAGGGGCTTACTGAGGCTATGTGATCCAGTCACGCCCAATGGTGGTTTGGGGTTAGAAGCTCATTGGAGTATAGGAGAACACATGTAAATTCGGGATGTAGATAATATCCCGACGATCGGGATGCCGGCTGCCGGAGTTCTGATCACCAAGAGAACACCAGCGCTGGAATCCCGACATGAATGGGGATGCCGACGCTGAAATTCCGTCATCCCGATCGAAAGGAGACCGGGGCAAGGTAATCTATCAGCCGGGAGGGTTAGGTTCAGGTACCACCGGGGGAAGTTAGGGTTAGGCACTAAGGGGGGAGGGTGAGGGTAAGGGGGGAGGGGAGGGTTAGGCACTAAGGGGGGAGGGTTAGTGTTAGGGTACAAAAAAAGGAGGGTAGGGGGTAAATAGGACAGGGGAACATTACTTACAGTTCCCCTGTCAGGATTTGAACCATCGGGATGCCACTGTCAATGTACTGATAGCCGGTATCTCCTCCGTCGGTATTTCATACCGATTCCGTAAATCCCAGTGTCCTGTGTACACCATGGGTGGCCAAACTCTGTCCTGCAGGACCCCTGGATGAGAGAAGCATGTACTGGGCATAGTGTAGGCACCAAGGTCAGAGATAGGCGAGACACAGGAAGAGAAGTTTGTTGGTGCAGTTCCGTTGATGTCATGGTGACAGAGCACCGATCTTTACCTGCAATATCATCCATTTAATTTTGTACCGAAAGGGTATGCAGTAATGAGACTGGCAGACGCATGCCCGCCGGTCTCAATACCGACAGCATAGTCCCGGCAAGGGATCTAACATAGGCGTCGAAATGCCGACGCCTATGTTAATTCCGACGTCGGGAACCCGACAGGATGCCGGACTGGTCGTCCAACGCCGGGGGTATGTATGTATAGGACACCCCGAGGTGACTTAGGTTTAGGCACCCCCTCTGGGAGGGTTAGGGTTAGACACCCCCCTGGGAAGGTTAGGTTTAGGGTGCGGGGAGGGTTAGGTTTAGGCACTAGGGGGAGAGGTTAGGGTAAGGCACCCCTAAAGGAGATGGGGGCGGAAGAGTGTTAGGAATACTTAACTTACCTCCGCAGTCGGGATCTTGTGCATCGGGCTGCCGGTGTCGGGATTTGAACCGCCGGGCTGACCACCTCCGGTGGTCAAACATACCCATTCCTACAGAAAGGCCATCTTCCAAACTTTCCACTTAATTTTGTATATCTGTTAACTTTGCTGAATTAATGAATGAATGTGAATACATACAGCCGGCCCAGGAGTGAAGAGACGGACTCTTACCTATTTGATACATGCCGGCACTAAGATCATATCCTGCAATCTGATCATGGTGCGTTAGTAACTCGCCCAGATCGATTTGTTGATAAATACGCCCTTTACTGAGCCCAGGTTAGCGCAAAAAGAAAATAATTGTGACGTTTGGGAGCAGCGCAAGGGCTGGAAATCGCATCACGCGTGACCCAAAACTGAACGCTACACGCAATACTTCCCAGCAAAACAACACACGGACGCAAGGGGCCCCAACCAAAAAAATTGAAAACAGAATAAAGTAACGTCAGAGCTGAACTATTTGCATTCAAGTGTTGCTGTATTTTAAACTGTACTTTTATATACAGATTAGATTGCACCCAATAGAAACATCCCTACAAACATGGACAGGGACCACCACCCAGGAGCTGACCCCAGACAGTTGCTGCTAGATACTGTTAGCGAATGGTTAGCAGCCGAGGAATAAAGAATCTGTATATTTTATAAAATAAATGATATATAAATCAAATGTAGGAAACAGATAAATAGTTTATATATTGTAAATCATTTCTTTTGAAAGTGAAGATAAAGCTTTGTTATGGCTCTAAGTTTCAGATCAAGGTTTTTGTTTAGCTGGTTAACCAGGTTAAATTATATGGCTAGGAGCTAAATGGAGCCAAATAACTACGTCAAAGAAAACCGTAAAGAAAAATAAACCACACACACACACAGTTCCACGGAATGGGAGACGGAGTGCCATGAAAAAATCAGAAACAAAAGAAAAACAGTATATTCTCCAGGAGAGATTGCTGTGTAAGTGCAGCAGGCACCAACATGCTTTATTTTAATTACCCCTCTGCAAAGTCCAACTCTCTGAATCAAGTCCAGACTCCCCAGCATGTGACTTTGCAGCACAGTCAGCTACCACAGCTAAGCATGAACCAGCGTAATGTATATTGGCAGCAAACACAGGGATGACGGAGAAATATTGTTGCTGGTCTACTACGACTCCCATCACTGTCACAATCAGGGTTATGATACATAGCACAGGAAGCCATACATATCTAGTTCACACATAGTCAACATGGAACAGCTACAGTTTCTCACAATGACCCCTGATGCCAAGCCCCCTGCAAATGTCTAAGCAACGCAAAGATGCTCCCGTCAGTGTAAAAGGTTTTTAACACTGTCAAAAATACTGTGTACACTGATCGTTGTCATACATATATGAAAGTCTGTGTATTGGTAAAGTGATTGCGTGCTATTTGTCTGCCAGGCTTTTCGCTAAAAGCAAACCACCTTAAATATCCATGATGGCAGTATCAATCCATGGGGAGAGATAAAGTTGAGCAGCTGCTCATAGCAACCAATCAGCTTCTGTCATTTCTCTAGCACAGCCAATAAAATGACAGTTAAAAGCTGATTGGTTGTGACACACTCTGCACAGACTGACTGGAGTCACACACCAGTCTGCAAAGTCAAAGCAAGCACAATGGACAAACTGTGCTTGGTCATTTAAGCTTTTTGTCTTTAACAGCGGGATCCATGAAACTGAGCAGCCCATTAAGGGCTCAAGTGCCTTAAAAAAAAAAAAAAAAAAAAAACATCTTAAGCTCTTGGGATATAGCCAGTCTTGGTATAATAAAGTTTAGGGACAGCCCCCTGTAGTGGTACCAAAATGTAGTGCCCATAAACAATGCACCCTGGTGTGGTGCCCATGTGGCATAAGTCATATGTACTGGCGGCATATGTCATATGTACTGATGGTGGTGCCCATATGCAGTGCCCCCTGTTGTGGTGCCCATATGCAGTGACCCCTGTAGTGGTCCCCATATGCATTGCCCCTGTAGTTCTGCCCCTTAAAGTAGTGCCCCCCATGCTGTGCCCCTTGTAGTAGTGCCCATATGCATTGCCCCCTGTAGTGGTGACCCTTAAAGTACTGCTTAATACTGCCCCCCCATTACTTACCTGATCTATCGCGGCCGTCGTCCGGGCTGTCGTTGCCGCCCTGACTGGATCTAACTAGATCCAGCAGGCGCGGCCGTGCAGGCTCCTCGGTGATGCGGGTGACGTCATTACTGGGAGCGCTGGCCTCTGAAGCGAACTGAGGTTTCCTTAGCCTCCGATCACTTTAGAGACCAGCATTCACAGTTCAATGCTGGAACCGGGCAGGCTGTCAGCTTAGACAGCTGCCGGGTACACAGTGTGTGTCGCCTCCGGACACTTTCAGCGCCTGGAGGTTGCGCTCCACTGGAATCGCCCTCCCTACGCCCCTGGGTACACGTGCCCATTACCAGCAGTGTGACACAGGCTCACAACTTCTACTAAGAGCTAAAAACACGCTGTATGCCCTGCCGGCTCTAATATAATTGTTTCCAATTGAAGAGAGACAGCAATGAGCACTATTTCCAAAATGCTCCTGGCAGCGATTAGAAAACCACTCAAGTGCTTACAGCCCTAGTCTGCCACCTACTCAGATGTACACATGGAAAGCCGCAGTGTGATGCCATAAGTACACGTAGGGGGGAGATGTGTCCTGCAGTGCAAAGAACGAGGAAGTGGACACCTTACCCATAGCCACCAATCAGCTTTGAGGTAGCATTTATTAAGTCTATAAAATGATCAGCAGAAGCTGATTGGTTGGTATGGGCATCGTGTCCACTTCTCCATACTTGGCACGGCTTGACACATCTCCCCCTTTAAACTCTTAAAGAGCACTACTTCAAATTTCTGATGGCTTGACCGATTAAAAGGGAACATAATTATTATGTAAAAGAGTGTATGCGCAGCTCATCTTGCCAAGCTAAATGAGGATCTTGTCATGTATAATGGGATTGTTACTTACGATAAATAGTATGGAAAAGACTTTGCATAGAAAATCTACTAAAAAACAATATACTTAAAAATAAATAAGCCACTTTTTGCAATAGTAAAACTTATCCTAACTCTACTGGAAGATAGATGAACTTCAGAACGGTCATTTATTAACTGCAAATGTAAACACATCGAGGACATAGCATCCTGGCATCTGATAAGCTCATTTGTTTCTTTCCACGAGACCGTGATACATTCCTCTAGAAGGGAGTGAAATATTTGTACTTATTTGTGCTGAGTGACTGATTTCATCAGGGATCTCAGGGGGCGGAGGAAGAGGGGGCCCTGGCTGAAAGCTGAGCAACGTTTCATTAGCTTAACTGCCAGTAATATGAGCAAAAATAACAATGTGCAAGGCTATGATGTTGCCTCGTGGCTAACGGAATCAGGGTCTATTTACTAAGCAGTGTTAGGAGACAGAGTGAAAAGTGATAAGGTGCCAGCCAATCAGCTCCCATCTGTCATTTTTCAAACACAGCCTGTGAGATGACAGTTGGGAGCTGATTGGCTGGCACCTTATCACTCTGTCTCCTAACACTGCTTAGTAAATAGACCCCTCAGTCCCTAGGCTTGTAAATTGCTGATTGCGAGGGTCATTACTGTGGGGGCTGCAGGGTGGCACCTTGGCAGTCACTGATTGACAGAATTCTAGATTCTAGTGCAATAGCATCTGAGACTATGTGGGGTGCAATAAATAAGCAATTCTGAGCGATGCCGCCAAAAACACAAAAACAGTAGCACGCGGTCAGTTAATGAACAACTGCACCCTACTGAGGAGATTTCCCACCGTCAGATTAGTTTAAGTTTAATGGCTTGTACATGTCCTTCTGTATTGTTATCTAAATACTTTGCTTTGTGTTACTAGCTTACTTCTGTGCTTTTTAGGCATTTCTTTATATCAGGCAGAGTTATGTATTTGTGGTGCCCTGAACAAGGCACAATGCTGCTCTCTGTACACAGTTACATTCAATGCAGGGAGCTCGGCAGAACAGCGTCACATCCAGGGCAACAAAAATAACTCTGCCAGATTATATAAATACATGGCTGAAAAAAAACCAAAAAACATTGCCATGCAAGTGCAAAAAAAAGATTAAGCAATTCATTAAGTGAAAGTTGTACGAGATGTATGTAGTCATATAGTCAACAGTCAGAATTTTAGCGTGGACAGAATGTCAACATTTAACATGTAGACATTTACAATGTCGACACCATGTCGGCAGCTAAAATGTCGACAGATATTAAAGTTAGGCTGCGGTTAGGTTTACAGTAAAAGCACATGGCAAATTGAATTATAAATATGCCGACATTTACAATATCCACATTAGATCACTGTCACCATGTCGACATACAGGAGTTGACCTTTAATACCACAATTGTACTGTAAGTATGTCCAAGCCAGTATGTCTTTTACAGGGGTCCTTGTATATCAGAGCCATCTGACAACTATGCAGAGGATGTGTGCATAATCATCACTGAAAGCATATTCTCTACTAGTATCATGTGCTTTAGTCCTTACAAATGAAACACCTCCATGCAACAGGAGTAACGGAAGTCCATGCACATTGCAAGGCCTGGACATTGTGCTATCAGTTACACAGCCAGGTTTCAAGACATTCAGGACCTCATTCAGAGGCGGTCGTTAGTTGCAAGAGGTCGCACTGAATCAGGGCGGCCGCTTGCATCCTGAACGACCGCCTCCTTGTCGATCGTTAAGCTGTGGGTTAACACCCACAGCTTAACAACCGACCACCATCGCGACCATCGGAGCTTACGTCCAGACCCTAAGGTTGGGTCTGGGCACTCGTAAGCCCCAGGGAGCTTTCTGCTCTGATACAGCAGGAAGCTCCCCACTGACATCACTGATTATGTCAGTGCGGCCACCCACAAAACGGTAGGCGTTCGCTAAGGAACGCCTCCGTTTTGGAAACCACTCCCCCCGGCCCGCCTGCCAAACGGGGCGAGCTGTCGATCAACATCGACAGCCGCCCATTTGGTAGCGAGCTCCGGAGCGACAGAGTTTCTCTGTCGCTCCGGGGCTTGCGCACGCGCAGTGCGGCCGCTCCGCGTGCGCAGGACTAACCATCGAGTTGGTTACGAGCGGATCGGCGCTTGCGACCGACTCTGAATAAGGTCCTCAATCTCCAAACACGCAATGCAACTACAAATATAGTGGCTGCAATCTGACGTCCAAATAATATTCACACAGAAATAAAATAAAACAAATAAAACTAAGGTATAACGAGTCATTAGAGAGAAAAGTAAATACAAGTCAATAGAAATGGAATAATATAATGGTGACAATTTCTCTTGCATTACACTGATCGCAGCTCTACAAGAAACTCCCGATATAAGGGTGCCAGCAAGACGATGCACACAGTAATAAGTAGAGATACTCACTAGGAAGCTGCTATACCACAGACTGTAATACCAGCCCGAGCAGGCGGCCATGAGATTAATTTATATGCTCTGTAGAGTGCAGCCTCCTAATACATTGAGACACTTTTCATTAGGCCTATGGAGTCCCAGTCAGACAGTAGTAAATACAGCAGCCAGAGTCGGTGGCTTGGTGCACGGACACATTTCATATCGCGTGCACTCTCCGTGCCGATAACATTAATAGTACTTTCATTGTGCCACATTACACATATCTCTTTTCCCGGGATTTTGAACATTGGTCCAACCTGGGTCGGACCCGGCTTCAGACACTGTTTCCACTGCACTTCAACCCGGGAATAACCCGGGTCGGTCTTGTTTCCATTGAACCCGGGTCAGCCCTGTAAAAACCTATAGATGTCATTAAAAATTAAATGTTTTGAGGCCACAAAAGGGCCTCAGAAGCTCCAATCACTGTCTAGAAATGCTACCCGGGTCGCCCTAACCAGGGCAGAGTCAGTTTTCACTGCCATGTAACCCGGGTACTACCCATGTTCAACCCTGGTCGAGACCTGGGTAGGAGGATTGCCGGGTAAATTGACCCGGGTTATTTTTTCGGGAGCCATTTTCCACTGCAGCCTGACCCAGGTAGACCTGGCAATAACCCAGGTTTTTTGGCCTTTGGAAAAGGGGTTTAGTTTCACCCAATTATCTATAAGAAATAGACTTCTAGAAATATTTTAATCTGCTCATTAATCAAATCAAAATCGGAAAATGTGTAACACAAAGTAGACAAAATGTAAATAGAAACATTCAAAACTACAACGAAGATGAAGTAATAATGACCATAAAATAACTAGGAATAGATCAACCCGCACACCAGCATAAAGCACATTTTGCCGTTTTGTTAAAGCTGCACAGAAAAGTGACGCATCAAATATAAGGTGGTCCAACATACCCCGTTTTCAAGTCTTTTCTCTCCCGTCAGACTATTGCGCTGATTTGGTGCTTGACGAGCAGCTGGAGAATTAAAAATAAAAAAAAATAAAAATATGCATATTGATTTTATTGGTATGAAATTAAAAAGATCCTAACTGTATTTAACAGCATTTGAATTATCTTTAATTAATTAAGGTATAGGTTAAATTAGAATAAAAAATATAGATTTGAAATATGTTGATTTCAAAGCCAGTATTCTTGTATTCTCAAGTATAAATACAAGATTGACAGAAAGGAACAAGCTATCCCCATTACTATTAGTTTTTATTTGTAATTCCGACATATAATGCAGCTCTGCACAACAGGGGGTCAGAAGGTTGCATTGACCCTGCCCAAGTATAAAACAAAGAGAAATCTACAGTTTGCAGGGTTGAAAGTGCTGGAACATCACTGAAGTTAAATGAACTCCACAGGCAGAGGTGACAGACGAATATATCAATGGACTGGTTTAAATAAACAGAGTAACTTTCCCCTGAAGCACAATGTAAGCTAGAACCTGTAAGTGTGGTACAGAGCCCCGAGTGCCTGTGGCATGATTCCTGCTATACATCAAGCTTCAAAGTGTCATGAAATTAAAGAGCGGTGGCGGCCTGCCAGACCACAAAATAAAACAAAGGCTGGCATTCCTGCTTAGCGCTAATCCGGTGTGCACTGAGCTACCACTCTTACTGGCTGGAAAGATGCCAACAGTCCAGGAAGAAGGAACTGGAAAACAATATTTAAAAATAATAATTGAAAAACCCTGTTCTCCCAACATGCCCGGCGGATGCTTAATTTGGCGATTATAAAAGGTGTGCACAGATTTATTTACGCTAACTACTGTTATTGATCAATGATTAACAGGTTTCGCTTTTGCTGTCTTTTTTAATGGAATCTTCTTAAAATGGTTAAAAATGGGTGGAATCAAACAAGATAAATAAGAAAAATGTAATCCATTCTGAAATCCGTTCCCCTGCTTGGAAAAATGTAATTCGTTCCCCTGCTTGGAAAAATGTAATTCGTTCCCCTGCTTGGAAAAATGTAATCCGTTCCCCTGCTTGGAAAAATGTAATTCGTTCCCCTGCTTGGAAAAATGTAATTCGTTCCCCTGCTTGGAAAAATGTAATCCGTTCCCCTGCTTGGAAAAATGTAATCCGTTCCCCTGCTTGGAAAAATGTAATTCGTTCCCCTGCTTGGAAAAATGTAATTCGTTCCCCTGCTTGGAAAAATGTAATTCGTTCCCCTGCTTGGAAAAATTTAATTCGTTCCCCTGCTTGGAAAAATTTAATTCGTTCCCCTGCTTGGAAAAATGTAATTCGTTCCCCTGCTTGGAAAAATGTAATCCGTTCCCCTGCTTGGAAAAATGTAATCCGTTCCCCTACATGGACAACTGTAATACGTTCCCCTGCTTGGACAAATGTAATCCGTTCCCCTACATGGACATCTGGAATACGTTCCCCTGCATGGACATCTGGAATACGTTCCCCTGCATGGACATACGTAATACGTTCCCCTGCATGGACATACGTAATACGTTCCCCTGCTTGGACATATGTAATCCGTTCCCCTACATGGACAATTGGAAACCGTTCTCCTGCTTGTACAACTGGAATCATTGATCTTTAACATACAAGTAAATTTTTTGCTTAGTTTAGATCTTTTCTTACATACGATCCTTGTATTTTTTATTTTTTTTTATCTTTTTGATACACCGGTTTACTTTTGAAAATTTTTTTGTACAATAGTGTGTCCCATATGTAGCGCTAAATACATACGATTAGGAATTGTGACAGACCACTAACTAAACTACACAATTGGATTACAATGGAGATTGATAAATTGACAACAATGTACTGCGCAAAATATGTAATACCATAATTACTGCATTATTTTATACTCACTCTGCTCATTGTTCTCCGCTGGGAAATCCTCATGACGCAAAAAAAACTTCACCTCTTCTCTTCGAGGGCCCCACTTCTGTAAGTGCTCGAACATCAGATGATCAAAGGGCAAAGGTCGTTCTGGAGAAGTAAATAAAAAAAAAAAAAAGGGTCAGTAAATTTCCGCAAGGCCACGACGCAAAACGCTCTCTTACACTATGAGGGAGAATTATCAAACCTTGGAGAGAGAGAGATAAAGAACCAACCAATCAGCTCCTGTCATTTTTCAAACACAGCCTGTAACATGACAGTTTGGAGCTGATTGGTTAGTATTTTATATCGCTCTACTTTATCTCTCTCCAAGATTTGATAAATCTCCCCCAGTTTCTAATGAACTATATATTTGTATAAAATGTACATTATCTAAAACACTTAGCCAATTCTTACCCATCTCTCCTGGTTTAACACCAGAGCTCCGACACTAAGAATTATCAGACACAGCCCTGCAGAGCACTGTTTACAGCCGTACACTTCAGTGTGTGGTCGCACAGCTTATTTCGCAGTTTCTGCAATGCTACAGGTCTGCATCTGACGAGTGTTTAGATTTCTATATATTTTATATAATCAACATAAAACCATTCTCTGCATTTCCTACAGTTAAATGGGTATAACCACTGACTAATAGGGCTAAAATGTAAATGGTTTTACCCCCAGAGTCTACCCACCCAGGGGAGAAACTACCGGAGACAATGAAGGCACCTGCCTCCGGGCGCCAGTCCTCCATTGCTCCAGTGTTCGCCCAGGTCTAATGTCAGGTCCGGACAGTACTGGGCTCTTCCGGGCGGCTCAAATGTGGCCTGGGCCGTGACCTATGGCGATGCGACGTCTGGCATTATAGGTCACGCAGCCGCAAGCCATATCGCAGGCGTGCCCGCACAATGCTCTGTCACTCTCTCTCTGCCAGTCCCTCTGCTGAGAAACTGTGATCGCCTGTCTCACTTCTGCTACTGACAGGTCAGGTAAATGTGAGGGCTGAGGCAATAATTAATGTGTTTTCTATTTTTCCTGTGAGAGTTAATGTGTGAGACGGCGTTGGCTACCAGGGCTAAAGATATCGGCAAAAGCACAGCCCCCAGAGAAACCGATGGGGGCTGCTTTTGCAAGCGAAAATGTGGGACTGCAGCAATTATTCGCCCCTCCCCCCGTAGATACATTTTGGAGATGCTGTAAATTGCGGATATCCCCCAAAGATGTGTTTTCAGGGGATATCCCCTAAATTTGCTTTAGTAAATAGGCCCAGTAGAAACATATTCTATTTTAGTGATTTGCGCACGTGTGTGTGTGTGTATATGTGTGTGTGTATGTGTGTGTATGTATATGTGTGTGTGTAGATAGCATTTAGTTTTCCTTTCTTTCTGATGGGATGAACTTATACCACTCTATCAACCTAAACAATGTAATATCGTCATCCTCAGAACACCACACTGAAGACCTCACACCATTTTAGCACAAATGCAGCACTTTCTATGAGGTAGTGAATGGATTTGAAGGAGAAGACGGCAGCGTCTGTGGGTCTGCAAGTGTTTATCTCTACTGTGAGTGGAGCGGAGTGGATATGGGGAGTGATATTCCAAGTACTTTTAAGGGAAAGCCCATTTCCACCAATGTAACAACAACATACTATACATAAAAGTGACCTATGTAACAAACACAGGGCCTTATTCAGCAAGGAATGCAGTTGCTTATACACAAGCAACCGGGCGATTCATTTGCACTGCACATGCGTACTCATCGCAGCGCGCAAACCAGACTCTGCGATCAGAATTGCGATTGCAGAGGCTACGCAGACCCGTGGCAGAGTGATGGACGGGAAGTGGCGTTTGTGTGTGGTGGCGGAGGGTGTGGTCGGGCAAACGCAGGCGTGCCAGTGTCTCTCAACGTGCATAAATTAGCCACTGCGATGCCAGACACCACCTGAGGTCTCATAGCGTGCGCTGAAGTAAGCAATTACTGAGTGAGGTCTGACCTGCATTAACTGTGCGTATGGGTCCGATGTTACCGATTGTTTCACTATGTTGGCCAATTATACGGATGTGAGTAAGGGGGAGTTGGCGTGCTTATGTCAGGCTGTGATCGCAATGCGAATGCAAACTTATAACCGCTGATATTAGCAACTGCGTTGCGTGCGTATAAGCAGAATAGCGATCCTCGCTGAATCAGGCCCACAGTCCTGATGTACCCACAATCTCACAAGACATGTATTAAGTAACAACAAATCAGTATTTTATCAACAATACAAACATGCAGAAGTAGGAGTAGATTCATTTTCTGGGGACCATTCCAAAAACCGGGCATTGGACTAGGACTTATGAAGGCACCAGGAGGAGATTAGGAACAATCAGGAAAGCACTGCACAACCCCTAGATTTGCACTTTCCTAAATGAGTTTTAGTGAGGATATTCGTAGAGGATACCTGCCCAGTATTAGAAAGGGGGTACCCCCAGAGAATGCTGATCTAATCTAATACATTGACTTTTTAGGGTCTATCTAAAGACAATAACTGGGTCATTTAAGTGTTACATGTAGTGTCTGGTGCACTCAGCGCAAGGAACAGTCTGCAGCAACCTACTACCATGGCTTCCCCCGTAAATACCTTTAATGCAGAACAATAGCTAACACTCCAGAATGCACAGGCGGCTCTTACATACAGAAACCTCAAGTAAGTCCACAGTTATTACATGGGAAAGACAAGAACATGTTATAAGGGCCACGATACTCTCCAATTTCTCCCTAAACTGAAGTCTATAGGAACCTATGATGTCACGTTAGGTCAGCAGGGTTTTATGTCCCTATATGATAGGACACAAAAAATGCAAAGAAATTAGATTCCATGTGCAAAACCAATAACGCCATGCCAAGTTGGCCGCCTACAGAACAGGAAACTATAACTGAATAAGAGATAATGTGGCAAAGGCCCGATGGGCGGTCACCTGCAGCCCCCAGCTTCCTTCCGGTTTTATTTTCAGATGTGTTCTTAAACAGCTTTGGGACCATGAAAGGTTTCAGATTGCCAATGATGGCGGCCATGGCACACTCTTCTAGATGTCGTGGGACGGTCTCATACAGTTAAAGCATTACGTGGTATAAATATTACATTACTCTTACCCCATAAGGAAAATAGTGGAAGTAGAACACGTGGATTAGATGAACCAATTTGTTTTTTTCCAATGTCAAACATGTTTCTCTATTTTTAGAGAAATAACGTTAATTTAAAAGAATGTTTTATATTATCGACATTTAATTTCTTGCGCACAGCAATCATAAGATAAGACCAGGCAGGAAGGCAGGTGTGTGGGGGTAGACTGTCAGGCGTAAAAAGGGGGGAAAGCCTGGTGGTACAGAGTGGTATAATTATGAAGGAGGAGGGCACGACACTTATGGATAAGAACCTGCCTTGCCCGGGAACCCTCAACACAGAGCGGATACAAGAGACGCAGATTAGGTTAGTTATGAGTAGGTTCTTTGTATAAACTGTATAAATCTAGCATTTTAAACAAGCGCTCTGGAAATAAAATGTCTCTGGTGACCTTGACGGTGGTTGCTTATCGCAAACATTAACAGCTGTCCACAGAGATGAGCAACAGAGCTCAAACAATATTTATTAGGCTCAAAAACCGTTATGAGAATGAGTCATCAGTGTGGAACGGGAAAATAAATCAGAGGCTCATACATGAGTCAGACTCCCGAGTTTGGGATTTAAAGAGAAAAAAAAAAAAACCCTCAAATAACTGTGCTCGTGCGCTCGTAACCCATGTGGGCGCTAATGCGTCCCGGCATCAAACATCTGGAAGTCGGAGCCTGCAGCACTGACTAACTTTAAAAGGCATTAAATGCCTCCAGAAAGGGGATTAGAGCTGCATGGTGCCAAGCCCTTCCGATTCTGTTAGCTAAAGTGTCCCTTATAGCAGAAGCAGCAGAGCAGGGAATATTGGATGTTATACTGCTACTCTGCCCAAATGGTAATTGGAACAGAAAAATTAGTGACTGATTAATAATAGAACAGCCAACGCTACATATATTAATACATACACACATAGAGATAGATAGAGATCTATCTTATATATATATATATATATATATATATATATATATATCACTATCTACATACACATATAAATCCTGGCTGTCGGGTTGCCGGGGCCCGAATCCTGGTGCCAACATCTTGATGGTAAGTAGTAGGATTGTGGCACTGGGGGGGGTAGGTTTAGGGTGCAGGGAGGAAGGATTAGGGATAGGGCTGGGATACTTACTGACAGGTGTCCGTATCCTAACCCTGTCATAATGCCGACATCGGGATTCTGACCGCCGGGATCCAAAGCGCCAGGAGACCGTTCCAAACATTAGTGGGGCGCTCTGCCAGTGGGACCTCCAGCCAAATATATACATAGATGGCAGGAATGGTTGTTTAGGTACCCACCTTAAGACTCTGACAGTGGAATCGGTGTTAGTGCCAGACTGGCTTGTACAGTTACAGAGAAGGGGGCTCAAAACAATAAATATCCAGTGAGTGGCAGCTCTGTGTGTGAAAGCACCTGGTTAATGAGAGAGGTCAGAAGAGAATGGCCAGACTGGCGGAAGCTGACAGGAAGATAACAGTAACTGATATAACCATGCATTATAACAGTGGTGTGCAGGCGACTATCTCATCGCAAGAGGGGGCATTATGGAGTGTTTTAACTTAGTGCTATAGGGAGAATAAGCTCATGTCCCAGTTTTATCTATTACCCCAACACCCACTGGGCACTGGTTTTGGGACCTGCTGTATATACTGCATTTCAGAATAGGGCTGTTTTTTTTCCCTAGCAGAGGGGTCCTAATTTTTCTTCTTCTAGGGGGGCCTAATTTTTTTACTTCTTCTAAACAGCAGTCACGGTCATCAACAAGTTAATGAGGACTCAAAAGCATGATCCTTATATACCGAAGAGTCGCGCATATCAGAAAATAAATGCAGTTATTTTACTTCAAGTCTGCGTTATAGAAGCAAACGCACTGAAACTCAGCACCAGACCCTAGACGTTAGAATTAAGGAATCAGGAGCCAGTTAGTGAAATCTCACATCCAGCAGGACAGGGAACATGTGCATTCATTAAAATCGGTGGTGTCAAACTCAGGCCATCCAGCTGCAGTGGAACTACACATCCCAGCATGTGCTGCCACAGTTTTGCTCTTAGGGCATGCCGACACTGTGGCAGAGCATGCTGGGATATGTAGTCCCACAGCAGCTGGATGGCCACGAGTTTGATGCTCCTGATTTACATCAATAAAAACAATGAAAAAAATAATTAATAATTTTAAATTCCTACAATTTGGCTCCTGTATGTTTTTCAGCACTGGTTTAATCATAAGGTCACCAACCCCATACCTGCAATGGGATGCGGTTAAGATACCGCCGCCCGTCGGAAACCCGACGCGGGAAACTCAAGCAGGGACTAAAGATAGGCATCTAAATCGCAACGTCTATCTTTAGCCCCATGCAGAAATCCCTACGCCCGACATCTCAAATGAAGGTAAACTGGGGCTTTCTAGTTGTAAGCTGCAGGGGGTTGGGGGGAGGGTTAGGATTAGACAAACCCCTCCGGGAGGGTTAGGCTAGGGCAGGGGTGGAGAACCTTTTTTCTGCCGAGGGCCATTCTGATATATATAACATTATTCGCGGGCCTGGTGCAGGCCATGCCCCCTCCATGTGATGTCACAGGGGGCAGATACCACAATTACCGGTGATTGTGCAACTGCTAGCCAGATGAGGCAAGCAGAAAAAAAGTCTCTGAGGGCCAGACCAAATGATTCCGGGGGCCTTATACGGCCCCTGGACCTGAGTTTCCACATCCCTGGGCTAGGGGAAGGGGACGTTAGGGTTAGGCACCACTGGGGAGAGGTTAGGGCCAGGCACCCGCCCGGCAGGGTTATGTTCAGGGTGTGGGAGGGAGGGAAGGGGGGGAAGGGGGGGGGGTTAGGGTTAGGCACCACTAAGGGAGGGTTAGGGTACTTGCCAGCCCTAGTCGGGTTCTTCACTGTTCGGGCTTCCGGCGTCTGTATTTTGTCCGCCGGGAATAGTTCCGCTGGCAATACATACCGATTCCCCTGCAACATATTGTCAATGAACAACCTGCGGGCTGTGACCAAAAGCAAGATACCGGATATACAATACTTATATTGTGAGACCTGCTGGGGTCACAGACCAAAGGCACACTGATATTTTGGGAGGGTGAGCACCACTGTCTTTCCACAAAATGATCCTACGGATGTGGATATATTGGATTATTAGGACATGGATTAATCCACCTGTGCTCCTGTAATGACAGGTTATAGAATCAATATTTTAGGAAGAGTCTAGCTCAGGAATGTTTTACCAGAGGCTCATGACCCAAACAAATGGAGGTCTGAAGCTGGCCCCCACCCTGTGTTACGGCAGTCATCATAGGGAAACAATACGACCGACTGTCTGAAAATGACCCTTGTGCCCAATGATAAGCAAATAAAAATCAGTCCGATCATTATTGGAAATGTCGGCAAGTGCAGTCTTCATAAGACCATTACTGGTTTGTGTGTAGCTCTCATTCCCCAACAAGTGACACCAGAAGAGATCAGTCTGCCTGGCACGGGTACTGAACGGCTGGAGGTCATCCAATGGGACACTCCTCTCATGGCACAATTGGACTCCGATTACAGAGCACCAAAACAAATTTAGAGTAGGAGGGGAGATGCATTTCTTTGTGATGTCTGCAAGGAACAGCCAGACAGACACTTTGCTGCAATTATACTCATTTGCCCTCACTCTCCATAACAGGTACACAGGAAAGTTAGCAATGTCTGGCCAGCGGAACACTCTCGCGGCACATCGCTGAGAATTTAAATTCCCTTTATAAATCACTTGTCAAAGTTACTGTGTACTAGCAACTAATAAACATATCAATAGTGTTTTATTAGCATTCACCATTCAGCAAAGGAATTAAAAGGCAAGACATCATTAATTCCGAAATATACCACCTATGCTTCTGTCTAAAGGAAATACTCAAGAAATAACTATACCTCCAATTACATGGAATCCAAATAAATCAATTTAGGAGGCAAACACCTTTCTACTAATTTCAGTGTTGTAACTAGGGGTGGGTGGGGGGGTATCAAACTGGGCACTGTTGGGGGAGGGGGGGGTGGGGGGGGGGGGGAGTGGCATACCGCCGGCCGGGTCGGTAAAATAAATATGGTTCCTATAATCATCAGTAAAAAGAAGATTAGGAGAGAAAGGACTACATTAGCCCCACGCACTTTAGTACTGTTTAGACAAAAAAATAAATACAATACGTTGTATGACCAGTCAAAACGCATTTTCAGAAAAATACACTGAAGCCTTAAGGTGGGCACACGCTTGATAGATATACCTAGTGATCTGCAGATCTATCGGCAGACTGTGCAGAACATATGTCCAGTCTGGCTACGTACAGTCTGCACAAGCCATTTACATGCGCCCGTCCAGTTGAGTGGTCCATCTCCACCGGCCCACGCAGCAAGTGTACGGCACGATGCCCCAATATATATGCAAATGTATTGGGCATCGGCTATGTCGCCGAAGCGACAGGTCTTTGAAGAAATCGTTCACAGACGTATCCCTGGCACATAATGGCCGACACACACACAATATATCGGCCATTCAATTGTGTATCCCCAGCATTACATTAACACTAATAGCTGCTGTACAGTACAATCTGTGATAAACCTTAACCTACTGTAAAGATCTATAAACTACTGTAAAGTGCGGGCTGTTTATTCAGACTTTATGTAAACGCATTGCCTCTGTTTAACACGAAGCCTTGGCAGCAGCTTACAGAAGACTTATGTGTTATCCTCACCTATGTGCAAGGCACCATCCCGTGTCATTAACACTTTGTATGTGAGAATGTGGGGAAACCCTCACAGTTGTATGATCATTAATATTCCTACTGTACGTAGATACCACAGTATCCAAACACCCTGTTACATCAGCTGCTATCACAGGTAATTAGTTTTTCAGTAGACAAAACATCAACATATGTCAGCATATCTAATTTATTGGCATTCGCTCACTTCTGGCCTGTTCATCACACACGAACTAATACTGAACTTCACCCGTTAAATCATTTGCTCTGGTAAATTATACTGACTCATGCATGTAATGACATTCAGTGTGTAAAGCAAATTGGTACATCCTCAGATTTTCCCAAATATGCAGAGATTAAAATAGATTAGAAAATTAATTGCTAAAAAAATTATCAAATTACATATAATGGTCAGAATCTGTGAATAGTTTAGACCCGGAACTGGGACCATTGGGCTAGACTGGTCGGCGCTGGAATGAATGAAGTGAGGTAGTAGAACTGAATGTGGAAGAGCTTCATTCGACTATCAGGATAAACTGAACAGGAAGGAGAACAGTCTAAATACTAAGCGATCAGAATCCTAACCCTCCCTCCTCGCTGCCTAAACCTAACCTCCCCTTAGTGCCTAAGCCTAATCTCCCCCATACCCTAAACCTAACCCTCCCCCCTTAGTGCCTAATCCTAGCCCTTCCAGTAACCCCAGTACTTACCGTCGGGATCCCGGCGGTCCTAATGCCGATGCCAGGACTCTGACAGGTGTCGGCATCCCGACTGTACGGATATTGACCGCATCCTGGCTGAGTAACTGGTACGCTACTCTTTTATGGCGGTAACACTAACTGCAGCCTATAACACAGATATACGAGAAGTGCTGGAATAGGAGGCGTGTCAGGAACATGGAGGTAAGAACGGTGCTAAACACAGGTGATGTGTCAGGAACATTAAACATTATAAAAATTCTGTGTGCAATTTTGCCTAACACACACTATGTGTATACTTAGTGTTCCCGCAAGACTACGGGTAGGGCAGGGCGCTAAGGGTTTGGGCAGGGAGTCTCTGCGAGCGCACCCCTGAAAAGGGGTCGTGGCTGACTGGGAGGGGGCGTGTCCTTGTGACAACCCCACCAATTCATCACACTTGGGGGCGTACGTGCTGGGCTTCCCCCCAAAAGCTCTCCCCTCCCAGTGAAAAGCATGGCATCTATTCACCTGGCAGAGATCGGTCACCACTATTTTTCCCACCCGCGGGACACTGCAGCCCCCGGGTGGTAAAGGCACAAGGGCAGGGCATATTTTGGCACTTTAATATCGGGCAGGGCGCGTCGCCTTACTAAAACAGCTAGCGGAAACTCTAATAGTATAGTTTGTCAAATGCAGTCAATGGGGCCAATTCAGTTCTCAGTGATATATGACTGCACGCAAAACTTGGTATTCTAGCAGAGCAGCATCATTAGGTTTCCTGCGCACATTAATGGGGGTGCATGCATGATGCACAATCTTACATTAGAGTACATTCTGAGGCCATCACATTGCTCATAACTGACCCAGCCACTATGGCTCCACCATCTCTGGGTCTGGACTCGCCCCCTATTATATATTACCCTCAGCCTAAAAGAGGATACACACGGGGCCGCCATTCAGGGGGTACAGCTGGTATTCATGTACTGGGCCAGGGATCACAGGGGGGCCTGCAGCATGCATATAACGCCAACTGCGAACTGCTTCATATCCACAGGCAGATGTCATCGGTGATCTGCGAGCTCCCTTGTCAGACACTGTGACTAGCAGCAGCTGCATAATGGGAAGATTTATATCGGGGCACTGGAGTGGTTTGTCCTTTTCATGGGCGGGTAGAGGCTTCAATCTAGAGACCTCCTCCATCTCCTGACTGTCAGCTCCTCTTATTAGTCGCCCCCTAACTCCCCTGTATTCTACACCTTCACCTGTTCCCTGCTATACTCCCTGCTTTCACAGTAAATAGAGGCACAAAGAACTTTACTAGGTGTGCCTCTTTCCTCCCCCTTCACCAAGTGTGCATCTGCCACCATCCATCCCCAAGTGTACCTCTTACCTTCTCTCTCTCCAAGTGTGCATCTGATCCCCCCTCCCCAAGTGTGCCTCTTTCCTCTATACCCAAGTGTGCCTCTGCCACCATCCATCCCCAAGTGTGCCTCTTTCCTTCTCTCTCTCCAAGTGTGCATCTGATCCCCCCTCCCCAAGTGTGCCTCTTTCCTCTATACCCAAGTGTGCCTCTGCCACCATCCATCCCCAAGTGTGCCTCTTTCCTTCTCTCTCTCCAAGTGTGCCTCTGCCCCATCCATCCCCAAGTGTACCTCTTTCCTTCTCACACTAAAGTGTGCATCTGATCCCCCCTCCCCAAGTGTGCCTCTTTCCTCTATACCCAAGTATCCATCCCCAAGTGTGCCTTTCACACCCACTCCAATGTGCTTCTCTGACCCATTTCCCATCTTTGACCCTTCTGCCACCCCCATATCCACCTGGTGGCTGCCAATCAAATGTATCGTGGACGAACGGACACAACACCATGTTCAATGTCACATCACTGAATCTGAAGAGGACAAGTAAGTACAATTTTGTGTCATGTGGAAAGGTCTGAAAGAAAGAGGTCTTTGAGGCAGGAGGCGCATGTTAATACTGTGGGTTGGCTTCATGGCCTGTGTGTCCAATGGGTCAGAGACGGGGAACTGCCAGCTTAATATGTACTTGGCCCCGCAATTCCTGATACATTATACTGAAAGGATCCTCACACCTCAGTTAGACTTCAAATATATTTCTGTTCTCCAGAAAAGGACTCAGGAGAACATAAATGCATTTGAAGGGGGAAGGGGGACAATGGAACTGTACTAAGTGATGAGCATTGCAAGCATCCCAACCAGTACCATCATAGAAGCCAGGTAATGCTGTATAACAAGAATATGTTTTTTGCGCTCATTATTATATTGGACAAATAAAGAGTGAGAATGAAAACAGATCGGGTTAGCGCCATTTAAGAGATATGAGATAAAAAAATAAAAAAAAAGTTACTTACCATTCCCACGCCAAACTTCAGCCAGGTGACACGCCCCTTCACCCGGCTCCTTGCAAAACTCCACCACATCTCGGCACGTTGTCTCAGGAGTTATTGGGACTTCAGTTAATATTTGTTCATTGTTGCTAAGAAATACTGTTAATATAGTCTGCAATAGAAAGAAATACAGCATTTGTCATATTGGATTTAAGAACTCTGACATCAAACATTGGTGCATGCATAATGTATGTTTTCATATTCAAAAGAACACAACTTATTTATAAGAATGCTGCCTGGTATCACAGTGACTAGGACCTTGCCCCAAATATTCCCTGCTACCATGGTGACTAGGACCTTGCTCCAAATTCTACCTGGTACCACAGTGTCTAGTACCTTGCTCCAAATGCTCCCTGGTCTCAGAGTGACTAGGACCTTGCTCCACATACTGCCTGGTACCATGATAATAAAGACCTTGCTCCAAATGCTACCGGCTACCACAGTGACTAGGACCTTGCGCCAAATGCTCCCTGGTCTCACAGTGACTAGGACCTTGCTCCAAGTGCTGCCTGGTACCATAATAATAAGGACCTTGCTCCAAATGCTACCGGCTACCACGGTGACTAGGACCTTGCTCCAAAAGCTGTGTGATACCATAGTGACTAGGACCTTGTCCAAATATTCCCTGCTACCACAGTGACTAGGACCTTGCTACAATTTCTACCTAGTACCACAGTGACTAGGACCTTACTCCAAGTGCTCCCTGGTCTCACAGTGATTAGGACCTTGCACCAAGTGCTGCCTGGTACCATGGTGATAAGGACCTTTCTCCATATGCTACCGGCTACCACGGTGACTAGGACCTTGCTCCAAATGCTGTCTGGTACCATGAAGACTAGGACCTTGCTCCAACCTCTTTATATATTTTCAACTGCAGCAGTCTTGGTTGAATGCTGTAACATGCACTTCTCAAATACGTACAGTAGAGGCAACAATTTTGTGTGCTGAACCAATATTCACGAGATTTTTGTCTACAGGTGACCCATGTGTTTCTTATACTCAGGTTTACATTGATGAACACGCCAGCCGGCTCACATGTAAAATCTACTGGGATGCCCATGTAAAGTTGACTGCAGGTTTGACATTATTAACACTGAAGTTCAAAACTAGATAGAACGGTGTCAGTTTAACTGTGCCGACATAATTCTGGACTTAAAAACTAGGTCACCAGAGTGGATTCCTTCTCATGCATCATAACACAGAACAGGGGAAGGGAAAACATTTAAATTAGTTAGCCAGCCCGGCACTCAGAGTTGGCCATATGGAAAAAAGACAAATAACCATTTAAATGACGGAGAGGAGAAGAAATTCTGTCAGATGTTATATAAAGTACAATTGTGTCTGTCATTTATGAGATTATTTGGTCCATCAAATGTTTTTTGGTTTTTTTTGGGGGGGGGGGGTGTTGTGTTACCCTATTATGAGCTAGATCAGAGAAATACACATGGAAATTATTCATAGCCAAACAGTGATCTGGATTTGTTAATATTTATTGTATTGATTGGACGCCACGCCAAATGAAGGAACGGCAAGAATAAATTGTTCCTGCTTACAGAACCAGACTGATCATTACGTATAATGCTGCGTTCCCTCTGAGCATTCCACCAGCATGATGTACTGGTGATCTTTTAGATGAGATGATGACACTACAATGAGTAAATAAAATGCGCTATAAGAAATTATTCACTTTCTTAAGTGGTCTGTACTGACCGTACACAGCTACAGAATCTTCAATATTCTGCTCAAAGGACAAATTAAAAAGAGAGATCGAGATTAACTGGTTCATCAAAGAAATCAGCTTCCAACATATTTTAAGATATTCCAATGAAGGGCTATTTGTGCAATAACGGCAACCAACCAAATTCCAGCTATCAATTTATTTACTACAGACTTGAAAATGATTGGTTGTTATTAAAAAAAACGAAATCTCCACTTTTTCTTTTTAGAAAGTTTACTGAATCTATCCCAAAAATCAACATTTTATACAGGTTATTCACTCTGAAGCATTCACATGTAGGGCCCTGCGTGCACAAGGTGAGCTCTCTACAACATGTTGGCGTCTTTTTTTTTTTTTTTTTTAAAAGAGGTTTCTACTCCCAGTAGGTGACGGAACAACTGGTCAGTCAGCTACTACTAAGCAGTGTTCGGTTACATGACATGGAGCCACAGCCCAAGTCCAAAGCTGGTGTCCTGTCTGCTCTGTAATATCACCACATTCTTATGACATGATTTGAAATGATGTTTTATCTCTTTCACCCACATGCCTCATCCCCCTGTATCCACCACGTGCAGCACTATAGAAATACCAGGAGCCACCAAGGTAACATTTACAGCATATTCAATATATAATATTCAGTACAACTCTAAAATACATCACTGGTTTCTAGATTAATACAACTGGCTAGTAGCAAATGGATTCAAGCCAGACCTCTTATTACATACTGCAATCAAACTTCAATTACATATTAAAAAAAAAAAAAAAGAAGTTTAAAAACTGGAGCACTAAGGGCCATATTCAATTAGGTGCGAAAAGTCAGTTTCTGCGGAAAAGTATTGCGAGTGACGTAATTTCGTCATGGGAAAAGTTTCCTCCGTATTCAATTGCAGAGACTTTGCACCGGTGCGGAAACTCAATGCAATGGAACCTATGAATAGGTGTTGAAAAAAAGTACAGAATTGGGGTTTTGGGGTGCAGACTTCGGAAAAAAAACCCTGCACCATTGGGATAGACCCCAAAGGTAAACGGTGTTAAAAAAAAGTTTCAAAAACAAGTTTTTAAAAATTTCACTTTAGCGACTTTAAAATATGCTAGCACCCATTTTTGTGTACCCCAACTTTGCTGGGACTACTTATTTTCTGCAAAAAACCTGCTAAATGCTATTCTTCACCACTTCTGCAAAGACGCTAATAAGCAGCTATTGAGAGCATTTAAGTACCCCAAATACCTTCAGCAGGGCTATTCGGGGGTATCTATAGTGATCCCCAATGTCAGTGCATCTTGTGGGGGGTGTCAGGCTGATTTCCCCAAAATTTGACAGGACTTTTCGCCAAGTCTGAATTCGCCGGGTCCCGTTTTCGACGATTTCTAATTGAATACAGGGAGAAGCGGGGGCGCGCGCGATACTTTTTAGAGTAGAAAACCAGCGATGTCGGCGAAAAGTCCGGCATGCAAAAAGTATGGGACTTTTCGCATCTAATTGAATATGCCCCTAAGTAGGAATTCAAACAAACACTTAAGCTGGGCACACACTATACGATGTGCACCCAGCACGGCATCGCCGGCAACGGGACCCTGCACACACACTTGCCGATGCAGGGTCTGAAGCAGGGCCAACAGGCGATGTCACTCTGTCCATCTCACATGCAAATGCAGAAGAAGGTGTCAATCACCATCTCTGCACCAGGCCCCTTGTCATTAAACTAGAGGATGCAATTATAAATGTGTTGCACTAAACCGTAATACTACAACAAAGCCTATACTAAACATAACTGCACACAGCCTATATATATATATATATATATATATATATATATATATATATATATATATATATATATAGATGTGAATATATGTAAACACACACAGTATACTGATACGTACACACAAATGTATGTATCAGTATAACGTGTATGTGTGTATATATATATATATATATATATATATATATATACACACATACATATACACACACACACACATACATACATACACACACATACACAAAGCTTGGTCTGCGTCAGTGGTTTGGCTTCCAGACAGAGCTTTTTGAAGCATAAGTATAACGTTTCCTCCATAAATGCTGAAAATGCATAGTTACTACAGTGCCAAATTGTTATTAACATCGTATGAAGCCAAATACAGACTTTGGGATATATATTACATTCGTACCATTTCTAGGATTACCCCTATAAATCTGGGAAAAATGTTGGAGTGATTAAAATAACTAAAATCACCCCTCTCTTTAACGTCCCAATAGCTGGAGAGGTTTTGTTTTATACTTGTTAGGATTCCGGCCAGAAAGTAATAAAACACAGAGAGCCAGGAGAATGGGGCTGCTCCGGAATAATGGCGCTTCTCAGGGACTGGCTTACCTTTTTCAGGACGGCTTTGTCTCTCTTCCTGTTAGAAGATTTTGCACCAGTCCTGTCACAAGGCTGGGTCTTGTCTTTAGGTTTGTTTATAAGACTCTGCAGGATCATGGTGAAAATATTCTTCATGTGTGTCTTTCAGTGGACGGAGAAGCTCATCTAGGAGAAAGTTTGGGTCCTGACAGTCCAGCGAGCAGCCCAGGAGTCCAGTAAGAGAACCTGTGCAGGCAGGCTGAGCCCCCAGACTGCTGGTGTCTGGAGATTGGAGCAGCTATGAACGCTGATGAGGACAATAAGCAGGCCATGGATGTGACAGCTCCATGATACGGTGGATTATGGTTCGCCTAATTAGGCAAACAAGCGTTAGGAGAGATCTGTTGTGCAATGGATACCCTTGGCACTGGGAACACTGCGGCGGCGGAAAGTCATCCAAAACTAAAAGACCTGGAATCTTCACTTTGATCATCAGATTCCAGGAAAATGTACAATCTGCAGGACCCAGACTCCTGGAAGAAGCACTGCTGCAGACTTGTCCAAACTGCTATGGGAATCACGTTACTAAACAATGCACTTTGAATTACAGTAATCGGCTGCCACCCAGTAGTGCAAAATAAAGATCATTTATTAACAATGAATTATAATTCAATGCTAATAAATTGGACCAATGTCTCACTATTTACTAATCAATGGATTTTCAAAACCCACAGTTTTGCGGATTTTTCCTGCCAAATCTAAAATGGCAATACTATTTAATGCAATTCAAGCCACATTCTGCATTTACTATTATTGCTTTATTACATATGGCAGGGAAAACTGCCATATTTACAAACCCAACACTTAGTAAATATATCCCTAAAATGTCAATCAAGTTTGATAAAACGTGATCATTCCTACTATACAAGCCCAGTGAGAGCCCCCTCCTGAAAGACTGCACATAGTACAACTATGAAGGCAAAGTGAACCTTACTTGCCGATGGATTAATAACACAACAAATACAGATGAAGGAGTCCACAGAGGGAATATTTGCCAGAAAGCAAATAATCTATCACTCTTTACATGTCATACTGCAACCTTTACTGAATATAGAATATTGTTTGTTTTACGTGACAGTCTATGCTTTTCAGGAATTTCTACCAGGCAGAGTTGATTTTCATTGTTATAGATCAGGAGGCAGATATGGGGTACTCTATTCCTGAATACAACTGTACCCAGAGACTAAACAGCTAGAAAGGAAGAACAATGGACATGGCTGAAAAGCACTGAAGGAAGCTAGGAAGAACAATAGACATGGCTGAAAAGCACTGATGGAAGCTAGGAAGAACAATAGACATGGCTAAAAAGCGCTGAAGGAAGCTAGAAAGGAAGAACAATGGACATGGCTGAAAAGCACTGAAGGAAGCTAGGAAGAACAATAGACATGGCTGAAAAGCACAGAAGGCAGCTAGGAAGAACAATAGACATGGCTGAAAAGCACAGAAGGCAGCTAGAAAGGAAGAACAAACGACATGGCTGAAAAGCAAATGAGGCAGCTAGAAAAGAAGAACAATGGACACGGCTGAAAAGCACAGAAGGAAGCTAGACAGGAAAACAAAAAGGACATAGCTGAGAAGCAGAAGAGGCAGCTAGACAGGTAGAACGGGATGTAGTTAATGTACCTACACCCGGCTGAGAAATTCCCGGCACCGGAATGCCACTTCCCGGCCAAATTTCCAGCGCCGGAATACCGACAGTAGGTGACATGCAGACACCGGAATTCCAACAGCCGGGATGCCAAACGTAAGTATAGCGGGGCTGGTTAGGACTTAGCCGCAGGAGGAGCGGGTTAGGTTTGGCAGGCAATGGGTTAGGGTTAGGATTAGTCCCCAAGGGGGGGGAGGATTAGGTTTAGACACCAAGGGGGGAGGGTTAGTGTTAGGATGTAGGAACAGAGGGTTAGGGTTAGAAGGAGGGAGGGTTACTATACTTACCCGACCCTTGTCGGGGTCCTGAGCCTCGGGATGCCGATGTTGGTATATTGACAGCGGGTATTCCGACTGCTGAGATATCTAACCCATTCTGTTTCTGGAAGAACATGTTTTGCAGAACGTGTACAGGTCGATACATTTAAGTGTACCGACTGTAAAGCCCTTTTCACAAAAATAAGGAAACAGAAAGCCTTATAATGGCTTAAGGTTAGCATATACATAAATCATGATCACAAGGCCACGATCTTATTATATAGCATGTGACAGGCTTTTATGGTAGTGTTAGAACAGCGTGGATCAGACTGAGTGCTGAAAAGATATATGTCTATAGGAGCACAGTGCCTGCAATAACAGCAGGATAGTGTAGGCCCAATGACCAAAGCATGGACGATAAAAAAACAGCTGTTACCTTTCCTAGGTTTAGTCTGTCATGCATGTAGTTTACCCCTTTATCTGTACATACGTCAATAAGCTACTTTATTATCAGAGTATGCTCTCATCCTCTTACTTCCGGATCTATGTAATATTGTACAAAATGATTCATCTTCCCGGAGTACAGGTGAGCATGGAAAGCAAGCGTGCTCCCATGGCCAAGATACATGAGACTTCTGGATTCCTGGGGGGTCTCAGGGAGCACTTACCTGCTGCAAGATATAAGATGCTAAATGCAACTGCATCAACACAGCATCTGCCACTGTGCGTTTTACTGAGAGGGTACGCCATTACTGCCCTGACAATTTGAGGAGTACCACCCACCTCGCCCACACATATCTGGGAAGTTAGGGGAAGTAGGCCAGTGTAGGGATGGCCAATCAGAAGTCCTATATTGATATTCCGACCCAATACAGAATCAGTATATGCGAATAGATAAAAAAGATACATATAATAATAAATATTATGATCATATCAATATTATTCCTAAGTTATTTATAAAGCACACACATTCTGCAGAGCTTTACAGAGAATATTTGGCTATTCACATCAGTCCCTGCCCCGGTGGAGCTTACAATCTATATTCCCTACCAAACCATTACACCAACTGTGCTGCCCAATGTTCAGTACTGCACAGCTGCGCTAGATCTAGAGCTTACACTGCTGCTCTGATATCCTCGGAGAGGCCGAGGGGTCTATTAACCAAGCCTTGGATGAAGATAAAATGTCCGGAGATAAAGAACCAACCAATCAGCTCCGAACTGTCTTGTTACAGGCTGTGTTTGAAAAATGACAGTTTAGGAGCCGGTAGGCTGGTACTCTATCTCTGTCCACTTTATCTCCATCCAAGGCTTAGTAAATAGACCCCTGAGAGAGCCACAAAGAACTTCCCGGTGTCTTCTGATGCAACACTTGCAATGATCTTAGGGGAAAGCAGCTGGCACTTCTGGGTGGATGGGATTCTAAGGGGGGGAATTAAATATCTTTACCCCAGACTTGATTCACACAATATATCTTGCAAATGGGATCAGCTAAATTGAACTGAAATATTAATATTTTTAAAAACAACAAATATCGATGCCCATCCGGTGGGTCGTACTTTCCAACGAACACTTAACAAATAATGTCATATAACAAAAAACAAAACACACTCTATGAATATTTATACACACTCCAGCTTGTAACCTGAAAGATTGCGAACCGTTGTTCATAGTAACAGAATTGGATCACAGAAAATACATATAGTGAGATATAATGAATATTTGAAGCCATTGATACAAAAGTCCTGTCTGTCTGGGAGATAATTAAAAAAAATATATATATATTCATTTACATATTATTATTATTTTTTTCTATTACCAGTTATTTATATAGCGCACACATATTCCGCAGCGCTTTACAGAGAATATTTGACCATTCACATCTGTCCCTGCCCCAGTGGAGCTTACACTCTATGTTCCCTACCACATGCAGACACACATACACACTAGGGGTAATTTTGTTGGGAGCCAATTAGCCTACCAGTATATTTTGCGAGTGTGGGTGGAAACCCGGAGCACCCAGAGGAAACACACCCACGCACAGGGAGAATATACAAACTCCACACAGTTAGGGCCGTAGGGTATCGAACCAACGACCTCAGTGCTGTGAGGCAGTAATACTAACCATTACACCATCTGTGCTGCCCATATTTTAGTAGCGGAGCTTGAAATGAGGGAGAAGGACAGAGACAGTGTGTATTACACTCACAAACAGCACTTTGTGCCAATGCAGACCTCTTATATTAGTAGGTAAATCACAGCGTACTTCCGACAGCATTACTATAGTAGAAAATAATGTGATGAGACAGCTTCAGGAAGGAAATGGGGAGGTGTAGAGTTTTGGATTAGAAAAGCATTGAGCCATAGGGGGGAATTCAATTAAGGGCGAATCCGTTCGCCAAGCCCCTGCCGGGCTTACAGCAGTGGAATCTCGTACATTCGGCCAGCCAGGCAAAGGGCACAAGAAGTACTGCCTTTGCAGAAGTTTAAAATGCTGTGGCAATAGCAATTCACAGCCTTTGCCGACAATGAAATTCCCCCTTTAGTATGTGGAATCTATATAACACTATAGATTGTAGTCTAGATCCGCTGTTCCCAAACGTTCTTGAATCATGGCGTCATAGTGTATTAGCATTTTTTTTCACGGTACTCCTAGGCCAAAAGTTTCTGATTGAGAAATTCAGAAAAAAAAATTATTCAATTAAAGTAAATTGTGCTAACCAGCCTGGTAATGTGGTGGTGGTGGACAGGGTTGGACTTCGGTTTGTCCATATATTTTATGATTGGCAGCCAGAAGCATAATGTAATTTTTTTAAGATAAAGGTTACTGGTCACGCTACCAGTGATCTCATATCATACGACTCCAGTTACATCATACTTCCACGCCACTAGACAGCAACCCTTGTTTGTTGTGGGAGGGGTGTCACACGGGAACAACCTTGATGGGAGGAGTTTTGGTGCAATCAAGGAGTTGACTTACAAATGTGGTCTTTAGTCACTAAAAAAGGATGAAAATTAAAATTGATTGTGAAACATTGCCATTGCACCCACCTGCTACTTTTCTGAGCAAGATGCCGCTACTATTGAGCTATAGAACTGTCCGTATGAATATACCACGCTGGCATAAATGCCAACATAGAACAGTACTAATGATTCAGGCTCTTGTGAATATGGCCACTCTTGTGCGCACATTTTTTTAATAATATTTTTATTTATATTCTTTTTTTTCACATGACAAAATTGCGAACTCAAACTAATGCGCTTTAAAACAGGCACCTTAGAGCATGAGCTCAGCGCTCTTTTTAATCTATTTCTGGGAAAAACATGTCCGTGTCTAGGGAAACAAAGTTTTTACAAAAATTTTTAAATTTAAATACAAGCTCCAAAGAAAGAAACAGTATCCTTGAAAAAGTACCCTGGAGGGTATGAAATGCATTGGATGCAGTATTAACCAACACACAGGGGGACCGTCTAGGGCCAGATAGAATCTCCACATATAGGCTCCAATGCCTCTGACATCTGCCACAATATGGGATTAAGCACTCTCCACCAGTATATGAAAGAGCTATAAACATTCCATAGTGTTTTTTCACAAGTGTTTATACATACACACATACACACACACACACACATGCCTTGATTTAATGTTACAATAAAGGAATTTTTAACCTTTTAACTTATTTTTCTAAACCGTGCAAAAGTTTGCAACACACATAACGCCTTTAACAAAAATCAGTGCTCGTATCTATTTACTTATAATGTGGCCCTAAAGTTTCCCCATTGGCCATAACTGACCTTAGGTTTAGGTAGCATAGTGGGGTTAGCGTTAGGTTTTGGGGGGGGGGGGTTAGGGTTATGAACCCCTAGAGGGGAGGGTTAGGGTCAGGCACTAAGGGGGGAGGGTTAGGGACGCAGGGGGAACTTCGGTTTAGCCACTAACGGGGAGGGGAAGGTTAGGGTTAGGCTACAAAAAGGGAGGGTTAGGGGGAGAAGAGGGGAGGGGAGGGTAAGTATACCGTCGGGATGCCGCTGTGAGTATTTTGACAGGAGGCATCCCGCCAGCCGGCATTACATACCTATTCCGTTTAATAGGCTTACAGAGCGTCAGCCAGCACTTACAGTAATAAATGCAGGGAAAATAAATGATCCTGTGCAGGAAAAAGATGCATTTTAAGTAAATAAGTCTGAAGTCTTCGCAATGGGATAAGGTAAACGGAAGACAATGCACGTTACATCTATAAGATGTCATACTGATCATGGGTAGAGTGAACTAAAGCATTTAATCTGGAAAACACAAAGTCAGGATAGAAGAATCGCTTTCTAAGCCCGACAACTTCATCCAACTGCACCAATCAGATCATTTTATTTATCCAATTTGCATGTTTTGGACATAGTGCCAGACAAAGGAAATTCTACAGCATGATTTACAGACAGCACTATAAGGTCTCCTACACTGACACATAGCAGTGAAGTGAGGGCCTTATTCACTAGGGATCGCTATTCTGCCTATAAGCGCCCAACGCAGTTGCTAATATCAGCGGTGACATGTAAATGTTTCCATTCGCATTACGATCGCACAGTGTCGTCCCTCCCCGCGGTGTCACCTGGTGTGGGGAGGGATGCTGTGCTCGCGGCGCACACCACCGAAAATGGGCCGTGGCTTGCGGGAAGGGGCGTGGCCCAGACACCGTAGTCCCGACTCCTGTGCTTTTTACTGGGAGGGCCAGGGGGGTGCAAGAGGTGCGGACTGCCCTGTGTGCAGTGCCCGCTCCCTCACAGTGTCAGGAGCAGAGTGCTGCACTTAATACTACAGGGGAAGCAATCAGGAAGCCGACTGCCTAAATACCGGCAGCCGGCTTCCCGACTGTCTTATCCCGGCATGGGTGAAATGCCGGGCGTCTAGATGTAGACGCCCGCATTTCCCCAACGCCGGGAGACCGGCGCCAGGCATCCCGACCGTAGTGATGCCAGGCGCAGCGAGCGGACAGCCGCGGGGGGGAGGGTTAGGTTTAGGGCTCCCGGGGGGGACTTAGGGCTAGGCACCCCCCCGGGAGGGTTAGGGTTAGGCTAGGAGGAGGAAGGGTTAGGGTTAGGCACCCCCGGGGGGGGACTTAGGGTTAGGCACCCTCCCGGGGGACTTAGGTTTAGGCAGCGGGGAAGGGGGTGGTTAGGGTTAGGCACTTAGAGGGGGGATTAGGGTTAGGCACTTGGGGGGGGGAAGTTAGGGATAGGCACCCCTAAGGAGGGTTAGGGTTAGGGGGGTTAGGTTAGGTTAGTACATACTTACCTATCCACGATCGGGATTTCCATCGCTGTCGGGCTTCCGCTGCTTCGCACTCTGCTCCTGTCGGGCTGCCGCTGACGGGAATCGAATCGCCGGCCATGCGGCCAGTGGTATATCATACCCATTCCATACTACAGTGCACCAGCCGGCTCCCGTCAGTGAGGGGGACTCTGCACCTTGGTGTCACCCCTCGGTGTGTGACACCGCCCCCTTGTGACGACCACTGCGATCACAGCCTGACATAAGGACGCACACTTCCCCTTACTCACATCCATATACTTGCCCAACATAGAGAAACAATCTGTAACATCGCACAGTAAATGAAGCCCAGACTTCATTCAGGAATTGCTTACTTCAGCGCACGCTATGAGGCCTCAGGCGGCATCTTGTATCGCAGTGGATAAATTATGCAGGCCTATGCAACGGCATTGAATCGCACTGGCACACCTGCATTCGCACGACCCCCCCCCCCCCACAAACGGTAACTGTCAATCACTCTGTCATGGGTCTGCGTAGCCTCTGCGATCGCTGTTCCGATCGCAGCGTCTGGTTTGCGCACACGCACAATGCTGCATGCACAGTGTGAATTAATCGACCGATTGCGTTGCGTATAAGCAACTGCGTTACTTGCTGAATCAGGCCCTGAGACACTAGTAGAGCGTCAAAAAACAAACAAAAAAAAACAAAACAGATAATTAGATGCTTAGATAGGCAGCAATTGTTAAAAAATAAATAAATAAATATAGAAGTGGATCTCATGTATGATTGCAAAACCACAAAATAATTGAATAAACCATAATACATAAACATGCCAAAAATACATTTAAAAAAAAGTCACTTATAAAGGACATATAAATAATGCAGGTCTCATTAGTGTCTAGAATTCAGCACAGTTCGGCAAGCAGAAATCCTCGCCATCTGCAATCGGTGCCCATCTCTGGGCTCCACCCATTTGCTAGGAACATCCAGCACACTGATTATTGGTCATTTCCACATGATGCCATCTAGTGGACACGGCTTTCATGCCGAACTGCGCAGAATTTGTCTGATTATTTATATAGTTCTATTATTTCATTCATATCTGGACCCTAATGAGACCTACATTATTCACCATGTAGAGCTCCTAACAGAGACAAGAAAATTTGAATTATCAGCTACTAGCATATTGGTACACACTCAATATATTTGATGTTTACTGATGTAACCAGTATTTATTGGTTTTTTTAATTTGTCCTTGTGAGTGACCTTTTGCCATCATACATGAGATCCACGTCTATATTATACTTTCCGTTAAGAATTGTTTCCTATCTAATTGCAGTCTGAAAATGATCAGTTTATGTTGAGACACTAAAGTGGTGGTTTACCATCGGCAGATATGTTACCCCAGCTCAGCGGATCCACGTACACAGAGAACTAGGCCGGAGGAAAATGGGCTGACAAACTCTGGAAGCCAACAGAGTTCTGCTAACCTGGCGTAAGCCCGGTGCCATTATTACATCATCCCCTATAGCACTGGCTGAGGGCGGCATTAGGACGGTAAAGCAGGTCCACGTTTTTATCACAAACAAAATGGAGCGAGATATGAAGATCAAACGACAACAGAAAGCCTCTTCAGACTGTGCTACTGAGTGACAGGAATAGTCTTTGCGAAGATTGGATCCTCACAGAAATCCATTGTTTAGAGAACAAGAGAAACAAATACAGTAACAGCAGTTAGGAGAGAATTTTAAAACAAATGATTTGGAGAGCGAGAGAGCAGAAAGGAGAAAATCCATTTCACACCCGGCAGCTCAGCAACAGAGCTAGAACCACAGCAGGCACTAGTTGCAGCTACAGAGCATTAGAACAGAACATTGTTTTAGGGCCTTTAGTTCAGCTATAGTGGCAATTCAATTCGCTGCATGGGCACCAGAATTTTCCTCTTGGCATTTTTTTGTTTGGATCGGCTTCCTGTATGCGTCCTAAACAAAGACATCTGGAAGAGTCATCGCCCAGGTAGTGACGCATTATGCGTGATGAATGGCAGGATGCAAGCAACCAATAGCTGCCCAGTACACCGAGGGAGACAAAAGCACTCACATCCTTAGATTAGACACAAATGCACAAGGGATTTTGAATCTCATAAAGCCAGTGGGCGTCTTTATAATGGGTGCAAGGTGTGCAGTGCACGCGGGCCCCTGGATCCAGGGGGGCCCACACCGCACTCATAGGTAATTATACTAACCTTTCCGCAGATTCCGGTTTCCTGCAGCAAAAAAATAAAATAAAAATAATGGCAACGGCCATTTTCCCGGTGACTCGCCTCTGCACAGAAAAGATGCGCCTGAAGCCAGAATCTACTCCGCTGACAGAGGGTCCCTCTGAGTTGTAGGGGAAATGGGAATGCTGGTCCACCATCCCATGGCCGTTGGGGCTTCACCGTGCATGCACTGACGCCCTACGCTTCACTGAAGAGCCCAACAGCGGCTATATGCCGGCGCGTTTTAAGAGAGGAGGGGACCTGTGTGCAGCCTCCGTTTGGGCCCCCTCCTCTCTTAAAACGCCCCCGGCATAAAGCGTCAGTGCATGCGCGGTGAAGCCCCAACGGCCATGGGATGGTGGACCAGCATTCCCAGTTTCCCTACAACTCAGAGGGACCCCAGAGTTACATCTCATAGCTCACAACGTAAGAAATACATTGGTCTTCATGTGGTGGCGTCAGAGTATTATCAACATACTGAGAAACAAAAGTAACAAGTTATTTGCTGATGAATTGTGTCATTTGTGAAGGCTGCAATGGCGGGGGTTATATTAGCACATCTCATATTCAAGCTGTGCAAACAGTTACTTTTACACGGTGTTTGTGCTTCCCAGACTCTACAGCAGCGATAGACAACATGATGCACATCGGGCCGCAACCTTCAAAAGGACAAAGATTACTCTTAATCTCAGTAGTACGTTAAATAAATATATTTAATCAATAACTGGCTTCTATCTGCACTTATAACATACCAGCAGTTTTTTTAAACAAGCTTTACAGGATATAAACAAATGTGACAACAAATCAGCGGAGCTTGTAGTGGTAAATGGGGCCCCAGGGGCCACCTCTTACCCATTTCTGCTCCATAGTGTATAATGCTGCGTATCCACTAGCAGATATTAATGAGAGACTGCACAATTACGACAATCGCTCATTAATCGTGCACTATAATGTCGGAAATTACCAGCGCTGCCGCTGGCCCTTTCCGACATCAATCATCGGCTGAACATGCCGGTCAATCTGCCGAAAACGACATATTGGCCATGTTCAGGGATGATGGATGGTGCCTACACTGACCGTCTAATCGGAATACTGCAGGGGATGGGGAACGACAGTACGATCACGATGTCGTAATCATACTGTCGTTACCTCATCTGCTAGTGGATTTGCGCCTTACAGGGCCGGCTCCAGGGGTCTGAGCAGCCTGTGCCGGCTCTTAACACGGCGCCCTTACATTGCGCGCGTTCGAAAATGGGGTGTGGTCTAATTACCATAGGCCACACCCCTACGTGACATTATTTTGAGGCGTGTCCGCGTGGCACGCCTCCAAACATCAGGCTGGGGGGGAGCCTCACTAGCTGGGCTTTCTCCAGCCCCTCTCCAGTCACTGATTGGATGCCGCTGCGGCGGTGGGGGCACCCCCGACCTCACCACCAGCGGGCCACTTCGGCCCATGCGTGGAACAGCGGGACAGTGAAATCGGGATGTTGGGGAGGGGTGCACCATTTATGGGTGGAGCCCATGTGCGGACGCACTGGTCGAACACCCCTAGAGCCGGCCCTGGCGCCTTAACAGTGATGATCTGCAAACTGATGCACTTTGGAGGGCGCATTAAACTCTCCCTGATTGTTACTATTGCAGGGAGTCTAGCAATCTCCCCGATTGCACCTTACCCCTATTATGTTAGCTGTTAGTATTATGTCCCTGTATTATAAGGCACAATGATCCCTATGGCTACATGGATTTTCTGAAAAGTATATGTGTTTTCATCAACAAGTAGATCTTGCTAACAGATTTGGGGCTTGTTTACCTGTGGATGTAAGTCCGGTTTATGACACGCCCCTCAGATGTAGCAGTACACGCCCACTTTACCGCCACGCTCATAGGTTTCATAATCTCCCTGAAATGCTTTTTCAAACGTAGGCAAGTATGTATTACTGTCCCTGTGAGTTATCTTGGGACACAGAAGTGGAAGTTTGTTTCAAAATGAAAAAGTTAATAAAAACAGTATTGACACGATTATTATTACATAGGTCCCTGAAGCTCTGTAGTAATTTAACAAAGTCAATGAAAGAGACACCTAGCTGTACTAATAACATTAATGGGCCTTGCAATGAAGCAATATTATATTAGGTGTAGGCACCGCCAGGGGGGGAAACTAGGGTTAGGCGGCCCCCCGGGAGTTTTAGGATGCCGGGAGGGGGGTTAGGGTTAGGCACCACCGAGGGGACATTGGGGTTAGGCAACCCCCCTGTGGAGGTTAGGGTTAGGCACCACTGAGGAAGGGTTAGAGTTGGGGGGCAGGAAGAGGGGTGGGTTGGAGTACTTACCTTCCCTCGTCGGGATCTCCTCCCGTCGGGCTTCTGCGGTCAGGATTTTAACCAGTGGACGAACAGCTGCCGGTATACCATTCCATGTGGAAGCCCTAATATATATATGTAACATCCACTGAAGTTTAAGACCGGTAAAAATCCATCCATTTTTTGCCGGATGGACAAGAACGTTGTTGTGTGAAATAGCCCTAACTCACCTGTGCATGATTAAATCCACAAAACACGACCTGTTGGGAATACTTGAAGACTACAGTTGAGAACCCATGAACTAAAACCGGATTCTAGGTCAGGGTAAGCAACCTGTGGCACTCCAGCTGCTGTGTAGATACAAGTCCCAGCATGTCCTGGCGCCACAGTTTTAGCATGATCAGCAAAACTGTGGCAGGGCATGCTGGGATGTGTAGTTCCACAGCAGCCGGAGTGCCACACATTGCCTACCATGGGTGTATCGTCTACTCTAACCGGAACAATGTTATATTGAGGTATGGAAGTATTTCATAGAAGCATATTGTTAAAAAATTGGAATATCCTTTAACAGAGTGACTTTCAACCTCAACTCTCAAGTTTTCCCAACAGACCATGACTTGAGGATTTCGGTCTGTGGAAGTAGGTGGGATATTTACTGACCCAGAAAATAAACTAACTCACCTGTGCATGTTTAAAATAAATACACAAAACGTGACCGGTTGGTGGTACTTGAGGACTAGATACAGTATTCTAGATGAGGCCATAACAAATTACCTGTAACAGAAGTTCCAAACTCCGCCATTACAGTCCAGGTTATCTATGCTTGATTCCAGATGGTTAAATAAAATGTGCTGAGGTACTAATTAAGTTACCTGTGGTCAAGCTTGGATATCTAAAAAAAAACTGGACTATAATGGCGAAGATTGAGAACCTCTGCAATAATAATGCTACTTTAGACAACTGGTACAGCCTCATCTAGAATATGCCGTTCAGTTCTGGAGGCCAAATCTCCAGAAGGATATAAATACAGAGACTGTACAAAGAAGGGCAACTAAAATGGTGCATGGCCTACTTCCCGAAACTTACCAGGAAAGATATGTAAAGTTAGGAGCAGAGAAGGGAAAGGGGGAACATGATAGAAACTTAATATAACAGGGGTTTTTACAAGACACAGGAGGGAAACATTCTTCAAAGGAAAAGATGTTTGGCTTCAGGTCTGAAAATATGCTTTGGATCAATTCGTTAATTTCCTGCCTTTTGATTCAGCCTGGACCATACTGGGGATACTACCACAGGGCCAAAGGAAAAGAAAAAAAATATATATATATAAAAATTTTTTTTTTTTTTTTGTAGCCTCAATTCTATTGTCCTACCGGTTTGAGGAGACTTGAACTTGAATTGTGGCTGCCATCTGTACTTTTTGTAGTCCTGTTACTGTCATTGTAAAGCATTTTGTCGTTATTATAGTAATGTTTATTTGGATAGGCTTCAGATTCAATAATAAAAATGTTTTAAAAATAAATAATTTGTAAAGTCATTGAGGACGATTCAATCAGCATTGTGGGGATGTAGTGCCCCGCATAAGTGCCCAGAGCTATTCAACTGACTGCATCCCACCGGCCCTTAACCCGGGAGATGCACCTTTTACCGTGCGCAGAAATTAGCATTAAGGGTTAGTCGCGGTTTTACCACAGGAGTAATTGAATAGCTCTCTGCACTAATCGCCCCCATTGTTAGATTGCAGTTACAACATTATCAGGAATGTAAGACAACAAGACACAAATGAACTTGTTACATATTCAGAATGTCATGTAATAGTGTCAGCTATGACAACTCAGCTGTTGTCAAAATTATAACCCATGAACCTATAAATACTTTATAACTCATTACTGAAAAAAATGCAACAATTATATTTCATTAAACTCAATAAATGATAGTTATTCAGTGCTGGTGTACACACCATGTATAATGTCAGCAACTGGGGAAGGCGAGAGGGAGCATTCCAGAAGACGGGGACATGCTGAAGACAGTGTCTGTCTTTGGACGCAGCTTCACTGTCCCCAGGCAGCATGATTTTGCCGGACATCCTAACTAACCTTGTGGTTACTTATACCCATTTTCCACCAAAAACCTGAGTCCGACCTGGGTTTTTGGACTTGGTTCCAACCCAGGTCAGCCCCGTTCACACTGAACCCAGGTCTGCCCTGCTAAACTTGTGAGGTCTTAAAAAGTGGGAGGTGAATGCTCCACAACCACCAATCAGCTCATTTTAGGCATGACCCAGGTCGGATAACCCGGGTCACGCCGCCCTGGTAGCTACCTGGGTTGGATTCTCAGGTCACTTGCCGTATCTACCCGCGGTCCGGATAGATACGGCAATAAGCTGGGTTATTGCAGCTGTGTTATACCCCTTTTACACTAAAGTCTCGGGTCTGACCCGGGATTTGGATCACGTTTCCAACCCAAACCAGACCCCCTTTTACACTGCGGGTCGGCACCGCTCACACTGGAGCCGTGTCAGCACTGCCCCGGCTCTCCGGCGCAGCAGAGCAGCGCTTCTTACCCTCTCACCCCACTCCGCGTCCCACTTACCTTTTCCAGAAGCGGTCCAGAGGCACGAAGGGCTGATGGGGAGCGCTGCTCTGTTTCTGGTCGGGCCAGCAGTGGACGCTTGGAGTTGATGTAATCTCCAAACGCCACTGAAGGTGGGCAATCGGGTGCATGTGGCGCGACCCGGGTCATCGTGACCAGGGTCGCTCCGTTTACACTGCATGGTGACATGGGAATGACCCGTGCTCAATCCTGCAATCCAGCTGGGTCGGATCCCCAGGTCACTGGATCCCTGTTTCAACGTTTGCAACCGACAAAAATCCCGGGTTGATGCGTGTTCCTGTGCATCAACCCAGGATTTTTAAGTCGGTGAAAAAGGGGTATTAAAAGGGGTATTAGATGTCTAATGGTCACACAGTTAATCCGATGCTGCGTCCTCGGATGCGGCATTAGATCAGAGAAGCCGGCAGAGGGCATCTGTTTACTTAAAATGCCTCCTGCAGCTTTTACATAATTCAGCACAGCTGCTGCATACTAAGATTCAGCGGCTGTGCTAGAACATCCTTCTCCGGATCAGGCCCTCATACATAAGCACTGAAATCTCAGTGAGACAACATCCCCATACTAGTGCATATACCAAACCCGTCACAGGCAACCTGATACACTTCAGGGGCCATGATGTGGGTGGTCCTCCAACGTTCGAAAAAGGGCTGCAATTACCCTTTATATCAGTAATCAGTTAGAACAGTACATTTAATCAAAGGGAAAAAAAAAAAGACAATGTGTAATAACATCAGCAGGCATTTTAAACAAGTGCCACAAGCTATAGCAAACACCTATAGCAATAATGCAGGAGGTAGCTGAGGGCCACAGGTGAGGGATGGGAGGGTTACCTGTTGCCCATCACTGCACTCTACAAAAGGCAAACAGAACTGCCTTCCATTATCATTGCACTAAGACCTTGTACTCCCCCCTCTCCATAAACACATCCTTTCTAGCGTTCTATCACCACCATCAATGTTTATTCCTAATGCGACACAAAACTCTAAAGCGCTGAACACTATGGGCCTGATTCAGAGCCGGATGCAATTAGCGCTCGCTTGTCCAGAAAATAGGGGTGGCTATTCAAATGAACCGCTCGCTCTTTGCGGTCTGTTCACGCCTCTAGGTCTGAACGAGCGAACAAAACTTGCGGCAGTTTTTTGGAAAAATACGCCCCCTGGCCGCTCGCATCCTACGTCCGCTATTTATTAGATTAATCAAGTACATCGATCAGCGTATGAACTGCTCGCTATTCTTGTGGTTGGATTTTGCTACCACAATCTTGCGAGCAGTTCTGGCTATAAAATAACCCAGTGACGCTGCTGTTTTAATTATGCACACCCATAAAACGCCCGTTTTCAAGCACCTTCCCCTGTTACCACCCACATTCGCCTCATTCTGTCACTCAAATTATCAGGCATTCGCTATTTTGCGAGCACATGAATTTCGACCGCACTGACTGGTTCGCGCATGCGTATAACGATCCGTACGCATGCGCAGTTGGGCAAATATCGCTCGGAGCGAACGAGCGGCTCTGAATCAGGCCCTATGTACTGACATTATAGAATAAAGCAATAGGTTATATTACTTATCTATGATTTGACACCATGGGCATAAAAAGTCTATAATAATATACAGCTGCCTCCATGCTAAATAACAACATACTGATCCCATCTGAGCTAAACAGAACAGTAATAAAAGCAAATACAGCTGTAAGGAGTTATCTCGCCCTGAGAAATGCGGCCTTGGATATGTAGCAGGGGGACACGACTACACAGCAGTCAGAGTTACTTCGTCCGCTCTCATGGATTGCAGAGCACAGGTGGAATTCTGCTAAATCTCTATCATACATAACCAGAAGCACAAAGGCCCTCATTCAGAGCCTCTCACAAGATGCGATCGGTCGTTTGCAAAAAGGGCCGGGTATGCAAATCAAGCGATCGCTCTTTGCGCTGTAAGGACGCCCTCTATGTCTTAGTGAGCGACGGCAGTTAGCGCACGTTGGACTATAAAACCTCCCACCTGTCACTCGCAGCACACGTCATCTCCGGGAAGAGTCTAATTAATCGTGAACATCGAGGACCATCGGAGCTGCTCGCAACGCTTAGGGTTGACCTAACGGGAAGCAATCGGGAAGCCGACTGCCTATATACCGGCAGCCGGCTTCCCGACTGTCTTATCCCGGCAAGGGTGAGATGCCGGGCGTCTAGATGTAGACGCCCGCATTTCTCCGACGCCGGGAGACCGGTGCCCGGCATCACGATCGTAGGAGGGTTAGGTTTAGGGCTCCCGGGGGGGACTTAGGGTTAGGCACCCCCCCGGGAGGGTTAGGCACCCCTGGGGGGGACTTAGGTTTAGGTAGCGGGGAAGGGGGTGATTAAGGTTAGGCACTTGGGGGGGGAAGTTAGGGTTAGGCACCCCTAAGGAGGGTTAGGGTTAGGGGGGTTAGGTTAGGTTAGTGGATACTTACCTATCCACGATCGGGATTTCCAGCGCTGTCGGACTTCCGCTGCGTCGCACTCTGCTCCTGTCGGGCTGCCGACCTAACCTACCCCAAGCACTGCGAGCAGTTCTGACTAAAAAACAACCAAGTCACGTGTGCAATGACGCTGCTTTGCTAATTATGCACACCCATTAAACGCCTGACGCCCAGACACGCCTGGGTTCGCACAACCACCCCCCATTCCGCAAGCACCTTCCCCTGTTACCACCCACAAACGGCGCTGTCACTCAAAGCAGCGACCTGAAAGTGACTTGCAAGCTAGCAAAATCAGATCGCAACGAATGACTTGTGCACACGCACTGCGAATTATACTCATACGCAGATGTGCGATTATCGCTCCCTGCGAGCCCTAACGACAGAGTCCCTTTCACTACAGTTACAGACCCACCATCTTCAGATCAGTGGAGATACATCAATATCAACTTCAGTGGAAATAGCATTGACTCTCCAGACATAATGCATTTCACCCAATACCGAAATTACCTGCTTCCTATTTTCCGATTGTAGTGCATCTACCACTACCCACCTATTTCAAACACCCACAGATCCCACTTCCATCCTTTACTTCTCCCGGAGGGCTTGTTCATACATATATGCTGCGGAATGAAGGTAACACCCACTAAATCTATTTAATATAGTAGACATGTTTCAGTAACTGTACCCTCTCCCATATGTGCTTGTCACACTTACCAATATAACATGTTGCATGGGAAGTGCATAGTGACGCATGAGAAGGCCGTACCACGTTCCAACCTTCTAAAGTAGCATTACAATTTAGAATCCAGTGGTTGAATTAAATCGTAAGAAACCATTCATCTAGGGCAGTGATTTTCAACCTTTTTCAACTCACGGCACACCGAACCCCCACAAAAATCAAAATAAAACCCATTGGCCCCCACTTAAAAATTTAAAAAAAAAAAAAAATCACTCTGGCCCCCACACAAAGCATCATATTAAACATTAGCCCCCCACAGAAAGCAATTAGTATTAGCCCCCACATAAGAAGGAAAAAATAAATAAAATCGATCACACTGGCCCCCTCAGAAAGCAAAGTATTATACATTGCCCCCACATTAAAAAAAAAAACATTGCATTGTCCTCACAGAAGGTAAAAACAATACATTGTCCCCACATTAAAAAAAAAAACCATAACCACACTGGCCTCTGCAGAAAATAAAATATTTTATATTAGCCCTACCTGTACATGGCAGAGAGAAGGTGCATCCTGCCCCTCAGCGCGGAAGCGGGTGCAGCGGCAGCCTGTCAAACCCACGGTTGTTGCTAGAACCAATGGAGGACCTCTCACTGCTCAGCAGTGAACAATGTGCGGGCGGAACGTTGACACGGCGTGCCTTACCAATGATATCACGCTGCCACATCTCCTTTGGTCACGACCCGGGCAGTGGCTGAGCCACCTGGAAGAGACCAGCGCTGCGTGGACCCAAAGTTAGGAGTTTACTGCTGGCACAGGATTTCTGGCGCCACTTCTCTACAAGCACACCTGGAAACCGCGGTACAGTGGTTGAAAACCGCTGATCTAGGGGGGGGGGGTTGGACTGTCAACCCGGGACAGAGTTGACAGTCCCGGGTTCGCGACCCTGAAATCGGCAAGGGTTATTCCCAGGACTTACAACCCGTGTCAATGCCCCAGCTTATGTCTGAAAGGCATAACCCGAGTCTTGATGACCTGGGTCATGTCTTAAAGGAGTTGATTGACGGGCACAATAATGTTTGGAGAAGGCATCATCTCCAAGCATCCACTGTTAGGCGGAAGACCCGGGTCCGGTGTGAAGGGTGACGTCCTGGGAATAACCTGGGTCAATTACCCAGGTGTAAAAGGGGGTAAGTACTGAAACCTCGGCTTCAACCTGTGTTCAGTATCCGAGCCAAAGGGGTATAAGTTAGTAGCTTAGCCAGTGAGTGCGGGCATTTGGGGAGGTCTCAGTGGCATGTGAGAAGGATGTGGGAAAGCCATTGGGTCATGTTGGGATCAGACAACATGTGGGAGAATTTTGCAGCCATTGAGGGGCATAATGGGGTAATATGAGTTTCTTTTGAAGGTTGTCGAATTTAAAAACCCTTGAAGTACATCCAGGTGACCATTATGGACCAAGGTGAGAGGCTTACTACAGACAGATCAATATGCCAATGGCCCATGGCCAACTGATGTACCAATGTACCAGTGTCAGACAAGTGCCTGAAAAATTGTACAGCATCCTGTGTTCCTATTCTGCAGGTAATTATTACAAATAAATATAGTATTATAGTAAAGTAAAAAAATGGAAATAATGGGAACAAGCTATTCTTTAAAATATCATTTATTTTGTTGTAGGTAGTTATGTCGACAAGGTCAAAAATGTCAACAATATAAATTTTAAGATAAGAGATTAGGCTATTATGTACCGTTCGACATTTTGTTAGTGTCAACATTTTTCATGTAGACATTGTGGCGTCTAGATGAATGTCGACATCATGAATTTTGACAACACATACTGAACCCCTTTATAGGAACAACAGCCAACTCCATGTAATAACTACTTCACTCACTTAAGTACTAGGACTTGTGATGAATGTCATTTGTACTCCCATAAACTATTCAGCTCAGGGGAGGCCCCTGCAGCCTTGTTTAAATACACAATTATTACATGAAACTTTTTTTTTTCCCACATAATGTTCAACTAATTTACTTTCAACACAGGTTGTGTCACATTGATTGACGTGCTGTTGTGACCTAGTGACCTGGAAGCTGCTAAACTGCAAGCGGCAGCACTAGAATTAACAACAGCTATTTTAAACTAGTTGTAAAACAAAATTTTACCAGGACAACTGAAAAGGCTGAAAAGGGAGCTACCAATCTTACTGATGATTTACTTCCAGTTTCCGCAGCTTCATCAAGGGAACGTGGACTTTTTTATATATGTGTTATATACAAAAGCCAGTGTGTGGTTGACGTGGACATTATTCTAGATCATGGGTAGGAAACCTGTCGCACAGCCAACAAGACCACCCACTTTGAATGGCAGGAGGCGTATCTTGGTGTAGTTTCTATAGAAGAAAAACAAGCACATATGTACATGAGTGCTCCTGCTCCACCAGGTAAATGACCCTCTAGTAGAGTAACAATATATAATTTGAGTGCACAGTCTGGGGGGGTGGGGCCCCAGGCAGCGCGGCCTGCCAGAGGGTACAATAGTAATTGCTGTTGGCATCTCTGTTTCTTCTCTGGTGATCACAGCTATGAACAGTGCCCTGGCTGTGTGGCCGGGAGTAAGCATGATGCCAATACCAGGCACACATTTGCTACAGGCTGGTGGATGAATAGCTTACCACTGTGCAGCTGCGCCTCTACCTGTCCCTGACGTCCCGTGCAATTAAGGGGGGAGGGAAATCACTGAGCAGATGGTGAATAGGCGGGGAGAGCTTGGGGCACCCAGCATCTGCATGAGCGCTGTGCCCACCGCCTAGAATAAGGGAAAGGGGGCAATGTGTCTCTTTCATGATTGGTTGCCTGCCCGATCAAAGAGCTAGAGCGAACACTAGTAGAATACAACAGTGCCCACGCTGCACAATGACTAGAAGAGGAAGACTGATCGGTTGAGATATATTGTGAAAAATAAGTCAGTCACCTGCTGGCAACGCTGGTTTATATTTCATGCACTGTCTCCCCTCATGCCAGCTGTGCCACACTGCTGGTAGCTAAGCACAAATACCAGTTGCCTATGTCCGATTTAATATTGGAAGCTGCTCATATTTCGGTCTTACAGTCACACACACACGCTACAATTCTTATTCCACTAGCTTATGAATCTTTATGTCCCCTAAACTCTCATGCCGCGTACACACTAGATGATAAAAGTGAACGATAATGATATCTTTCAACGATAGATCGTCTTATCGTCTAATGTGTATGGTCCGAACGACCAACGATGCGCGCTCCCACGGGATGATAACGAAGTCTGCTGTCGTCCCGAAAATGAAGGTCAATCTGCCGACATCGTCAGGAACTGCCTGTTCGGTGATGTGGCAGGAGGACGTCACTGAACGACATTGTTAGCGATATCGTTTAGTGTGTATGCACTATGTCGCTTGCCCGGCAGTTCAAGGGCAAACACCGACGATATCGGTCAAGGAGCATACCGTCTAGTGTGTATGAGCCTTTAGAGTGGGAGCTTATTTGGATAGGACCATCTTTACATTGTAATTAACATTAACTGTAATGTTACTTCTAAATAAGTAGTAATATGTTGTTTATAAATAAATAGTAATATGTGCAGTCTTGCTAGTCCCTGAAGTCATAACAGTTCTCCTTACACAGAAGTTAATGGGCCCATACATTTGCGACGGATTGCGCAATTCCCTGTTTTGCCAACATTGAGGCCCGTGGGATCAGGGATATTCAATATATTAATACATTTCGATTCCCTGAGCCACACCCAATAATGGTAGGAATTGGCGAGTCTGATTTTTTTTAATATGTTGAATTTCCACAATCCGCTGACGGATCGCCATTCATCAACGTCCATGAATCGCCAGTTTTGGTAGCGCTGATCGGGTCAGTGCCAGCAGAACGGGGGCTCAGGTGTATGGGGCCGTTTACTCAATAGGCATCGCCATATTTTTTTTGTTAACATCTGTGCCACTTCCGGAATCACTGACGCAGATAAAATATAAAAATTACAGCAACACAAAAAAAATATTCCGTACCTATAGATATAAAACATTAGCTGGAGAATGGAACTACGCTTCACTTTGTTACCATAGAAACAGTAAGTAAAGCTTAAAAGAAAATGTTCAAATACTCCTGAGATTCTTCTAGAAAAAGGTATAACCTTGTCAGGTGGGACACTACAACCCCTATCAGACACACACTTACTAGGGGGTTGTCCTGTTTCCTAGAGACCGATTCAGTGCTCTCACGTAATCAGACTGGCAATGGGCAGAGCTACATCCTGCCCGCTACGCTTTGTTTTTTGTTCTGCTTAACGCAGGGCTCGACAAATCCCGGGGGCCAGGTCGCCATGGCTACCAGATTTTGCTGCCTGGCTACTAAATTTTGCAGTGAGGTAGGAAACAGATCCTCATCAGCTCCGGCAGAGATTCATACCTATAGTATTGCGGTGTTCATATCATGCACAGGAGTGCATGTGCTGAGTGTCGCCTGTGGTGACTGCTGTGCCTCTGTCCGTCCCGGCCTGCACTGACGACTCCTCTCCATCCTGGCCTGCTCTGATCCCTGTTGTCTGTCCCAGTCTACGCAGATACTCCTGTACGTCCCGGCTGTCTACTGTCTCCTATCTCCTGTTGCCTAGACTTCTCCAGTAGTAGGGTCTATGCGTGGCCAGGGATTGCGGAGCAGCTTCAGAGGGATAGTGGTGTGACCACAAGAAGGGGGGGGGGGGGGGTTTGTTGTACTTTCTGGCACCATTATTTTATGTGAAATGTGGTCAGTTATTACTGGAGGGTGGAGCAGGGGAGCTGTGCAGAGCAGTGAGGGGGCCTCCATTTTACTGTGTCCATTCAACTGTGACCATTTTGTGAACTAGTATAGTGTGTATAACAGCTGCATAACACACAGACCTATGCTCCTCACTCTTGTCATTTTTTTGGGGGGGCGGTGGTCTGGCTCCTACACTTTCATCCTGGCTCCTAGATTTTAGAAAAATTTGTCAAGCCCTGGCTTAACGGGGGAAATGTATCAAACCTTGCTTGGACAAAAGCCACATATGGGACAAAACAATGTAAAACAAAAGGGCTAAATTAACCACCTTAGAGGTCAATCCAATTAGGTGTGAAGGGAGTGACCTGCTGTTGGAATGGCATAGAAACGCCGAAAACGGCAAGGCAATTCGTCCTCCACCCCTCGTGGTTTGATCTTACCCCAGAGGTTCCGTAAGTGCGACATACAGCCGCACGAACTCGCAGTTCTTCATACCCATTGGCATTAAAATGCATGCGTTTACTGGCGTTTGTTTGTTTTTTAAGTACAAACAACAATGTAGACATGTCGAATACCGGAGCACACTGTACCAAGTTTCTTCACTGTATTTAGCACTACCAATTCCAAAGCAAAGAGGTCTTAGAGGTGCTACAAAAACTTCTAGAAGGACGGTTAACAAAATTTCACATAGTGAACTGCATACATCCTTTTCTTACATTAATCATAAGTACAGTACAAAAGGGATGTAATCACGTCAATAACAGCAGGCATTTATATGCATGTAAAACAATCAGAATGCAATGCTGTAATGACTAAACGCCCTGGAATCATCCTCCCAAACATCCAGCATGTGAGGTGTCTGGGGTGGAATGTAAGGGAATTTTATTACAGCTTGTGTTACACATGACACAGTGTTGTCTCTACTAATCTCCGGCCAAAACAACAGGATCCAACAGCTCTCTATTTGGCTGCAAAATGGGATTGTTTGATGATTTACTATGTGAATAAACAGTAGCCCAGTATGGAAACTGGGCCATCAGAGGTCCTGAATATCCCCCCCACACAGAAGTCCTGGGGTACCAACTTGATTTTTGGGCCCGTACCAATAGACATTGAAATCACAACGCTAGTTAAAAAAATCACACAGAAATCCTTGTACTTGGTCCTAACTACGTACATACCAAGCGTTCCTGTACAGAACCCCATTGTGCTTTAGTTAGCGTTAACACTCCCCAACACTACACATATGGAAAGTTACTTGAAGTAAACGCTTGTCAGAAAGTGCTTGTGTTCAAGTCCATTCATTAGCATAATATTATGGGCTACCACCGTCAAAGCCCATTCAATAGATTTTAAGAGCGCAAATTTTTAAGGGCTTCAAAAGTAACCCACGTGCGTATAAGGGCCAAGGTCTCTTTTCACAAGCAGTGCTCATTACCACAGACCAAATGATTCAATATATTGATTATTTACATTCCCTTGAGTCAGAAATTAATCAAAAGAAGCAGAGCAAGACAGGGGCTTACCAGAGACGCAGCAAAAGGTCATCAAGTCTCTATATTTTTAATTAGTATATAGGTCAAAAGTGTCTCACAGCGAGTGTCCTTGTACATGGCGATAGCGGGTCTGATTGCTGCAGTGTTATACTCTTGCCAACCAAATATTACATTATCAGATGAAGGAACCTGTATTAGCGGTGGCAGCTATACAGGAAACTACAATAATATCAAACAATGATAATAAGAGCAACAAGAAATTGTATTTTCTGCCTTAAGAATCCAAAAACACAAGTTAGAAAAACTGTATGATGTTATACGGGATGAAACACCGGCGGATCAGCTACAATCCTGGGAGGCCAGATTTTCAGGATGCCCCTGTTGGTGTGCATCTACTGTGACAGTGACTGACGGAGCAGCCCAGCTTGTGATATAGGGATATAAAACAAACAATTCTTGGGATTTCAGTGTCAGAATCATGTCACAACCAACATATGACATGCAGGAGGCCACAGACATTTTATATTATAATATTCAGGTTCCATACACACTGCCCTTCTCTACTGCAGCTCCCATTTCCAGCAACAGCACATAATGACAGGAAAGGGCTGCTGTATACATCCCTCATCAGCTGGACACTGCAGTGCCCTTCATGGGGTAAGCCCTCAGCACTGGCAGCAGGCACTGCAATGCATGCACCGCATATAAGCAGATGTCAGTGTGTTGTAGATTATATAATGTGTGTGTATGTATGTATATATATATATATATATATATATATATATATATATATATATATATATATATATATACACACACACACACTGCACTACCATAGTGTGCATCATCCATCAGCAGTTGCATGTATGTTATCCTATGTGCACACTGCGGGTCTTACCGGCATCATCTCTGCAGCGGCCCGGGGCCTGATCCGAGTGACAGATGGGGGAGCCCGGTGTGTGGGCTGTGTCCCCCCCGCCCTCACTGTCCGGCACTCAGCTCCAGGGATCAGGATGGGAAATCCAAATGGCTGCAAATCCGCAGGGCAGGCCTCCCCTCCCGCTGCTCTCCTCCTCCTACTCCTCCTCCTCCTCCTCCTCCTCCCTCCCTTCCTTCCTTCCTGGATGTGGCGGCGGGGGGATGATAGGTAGCAGGACGCGGCCACAGGTTGGGAAGAAGGAGAGAAGGGATGCAGCTGCGGGGCGGGGCCGGGGGGCGTGTCAGACCCCGGGAGAGGCGGAGACAGCAGAACCAAAGGGGGGCTGCGCTCAGGTAGTGAGGGGGCGCGGCCTCGGCGTGTGATGGACAGATCTGAACCTCTGTCAGTCTTGCGTGACGTCACTGACGTGGAATGCCAAAAATGCGTGGAGAGGGCGGAGCCGCCGCTGGCCCCGCCTAGCTCCTGCTACAGGTGGAGGGAGGTGGCGGCTGAGGGACCATGTGCGTGAGGTGACTCAGGGGTGACAGCAGCCTGTACACCTGTGTCCGCGGCAGCAGGAAGCGTGTTATACCACGTTGTGTAGTAGTAGCACTAGCTGGCACCTGCAATTGTCATCACAAACATCCTAACATCACACGGTTATTGTTAAAGCTGTAGAACAGACCTCAAGCTGGGTGCACACTAGACCAGGGGTTGCCAAACTCGGTCCTCGAGCTCTACCAACAATGCATGTTTTCCGGGTGTCCTCACAGAATCACAAGTGAAATAATTGCTCCACCTGTGGATCTTTCAAAATGTGTTAGTGAGTAACGACTACACCTGTGCACCTGCTGGGTGACCTGGAAAACGTGACCTGTTGGTAGATCTCGAGGACCAAGTTTGGCCAACCCTGCACAGGACGATTACTTGCATGATTTGGCAGATTCCAACATATCAGAACGACAAATAGCGCAGTGTCCACGAACGATGCTGATGCGTGGTCCCACTGGGTCGTTGGTCGTATCCTCAGATCCCCAGATCTACATGCAGTAAGATCTTACAATTAAGTTAATGATTTGGTGCAGATCGTTATGTTGTTGGGCAGATTACACAGTTTTATGCAAGATATCATTAGTCCGGGAATGCTGAGGAGTCCAAGGGAAATCGTTGACGACATTGCGAGTCATCTAGTGCAGTGGTTCTCAAACTCTGTCCTCAGGACCCCCACACAATTGCACAGGTGTAATCATTACTCAGGTCCACAGGTGGAGCTAATTATTTCACTTTATTCAGTGTGGAGACATGGCACTGTTTGGGGTCCTGAGAACCTGTGATCTAGTGTGTAGGCACCTGAAGGTGGTTATGAACAGGACATTCTGGATTGAGAATAAATAGATTGAGCTGATTTATTTTTATTTATTTATTATCAGTTATTTATATAGCGCACACATTTTCCGCAGCGCTTTACAGAGAATATTTGGCCATTCACATCAGTCCCTGCCCCCCCTTACACTCTATATTCCCTACCACATGCTCACACACACTAGGGGTAATTTAGTTAGGAGCCAATTAACCTACCTGTATATTTTTGGAGTGTGGGAGGAAACCGGAGTACCCAGAGGAAACCCACACAAGCACAGGGAGAATATACAAACTCCACACAGGTAGGGCCTTGGTGGGAATCAAACCAACGACCTCAGTGCTGGGAGGCAGTAACGCTAACCATTACACCATCTGTGCTGCCCAAAGTGAGTACTGTGCCAGTTGCATAGTGCCTCTTTAGTGAATTCATTCTGCGCTAGGCATGGACATCAGGTGGTTTGCCATTGGTGGTCTTCATCAATAGGGCCATCTGTACTTTCCACCGATGGCAGGAAACCATTGATGGTTTGAACCATCAGTTGCAAGCACTAGTGCGAATTTGTGAGAGCACGGGGCCATTCAGAGAAGTAGGGTGGAGCCAAGGAATGGTCGACGGGAGGGCAGCACTAAGCATGCGTCTGGGGAATGCCGCATCACTATCTGAAGTCATCAATGATAAATTATTGATAATCAGTAGGAGACCTTCAATGGTTGCTAATTATCGATTGTCGATGTCCAACTCTACTCTGTGCATTCTCAGAAAGCAAATGCTAGCATATGAACCTATGCAGAACCAAGCACATTTCGCACGCCTCCAGCTATACAGCCGGAGACCTGGACGGGGTGTGAAGGGGCGGTCTCATGTAGGCAGAGTCCAGTAAGGGCAGCCCATGCACACCAACAAGTAGGTGCATATACACCTTCTTCTGCTCTTGCTACAAAGCAGGTGCATGTGCCCACTGCTGATAATGTCTTGATGTAAAGTAGGCGCATATTCTGCCGATATGGGGCGCAAATGCTGCCAATATATTCAGCTGGCTGACGCATATGCTGCCAATATACTCAGCTGGCTGGCGGTCTGGCGCCGTCCACCATCACGTCCGATGGTCGCAATGGTTATCCCAGCCTGCTACCTCTGTCGCAGTGCTGGGATCACAAATGCAGCAGGGGGTGTCATACACCTCATGCTACATTTGCATATTTGCAAGGATGAAATTGCAAAGCTGAATCACCCTCACTACCTTCTGTAGTGAAATGGGCAGGAATGCGAATCGCGTCTTCGTACTCATGCCACTGGACATGGGGTCTTGATGCGATTCACGGCACCATGCCCCCCCAGGGTTAACATAGTAACATAGAATTTGACGGCAGATAAGAACCACTTGGCCCATCTAGTCTGCCCCTTTTCATGTATCCTTTAGGCAACTTCAACCCTATTTGTTCCTTACGTCTCTCTTAAGGATATTCTTATGCCTATCCCAAGCATGTTTACAGTGCATCCGGAAAGTATTCACAGCGCTTCACTTTTTCCACATTTTGTTATATTACAGCCTTATTCCAAAATGGAATAAATTAATTTTTGTCCTCAAAATTCTACACACAATACCCCATAATAACGTGTAAAAAGTTTTTTTGAGATTTTGGAAATTTTTATAAAAAAAAAAAAAAAAAACTAAGAAATTACATGTCCATAAGTATTCACAGCCTTTGCCATGAAGCTCAAAATTGAGCTCAGGTGCATCCTGTTTCCACTGATCATCCTTGAGATGTTCCTCCAGCTAAATTGGAGTCCACCTGTGGTAAAATAAGTTGATTGGACATGATTTTGAAAGGCATACACCTGTCTAGATAAGGTCCCACACTTGACAGTGCATGTCGGAGCACAAACCAAGCATGAAGTCCAAGGAATTGTCTGTAGACCTCCGAGACAGGATTGTCTCGAGGCACAAATATGGGGAAGGATACAGAAAAATATCTGCTGCTTTGAAGGTCCCAATGAGCACAGTGGCCTCCATCATCAATAAATGGAAGAAGTTTGGAACCACCAGGATTTTTCCTAGAGTTGGCAGGACATCTAAACTGAGCGATCAGGGAGAAGGGCCCTAGTCAGAGAGGTGACCAAGAACCCGATGGTCACTCTGTCAGAGCTACAGCATTCCTCTGTGGAGAGAGGAGAACCTTCCAGAAGGACAACCATCTCTGCAGCAATCCACCAATCAGGCCTGTATCGTAGAGTGGCCATATGGAAGCCATTCCTTAGTAAAGAAAAAAAGCACATGGCAGCCCGCCTGGAGTTTTCCAAAATGCACCTGGAGGACTCTCAGAACATGAGAAACCAAATTCTCTGGTCTGATGAGACAAAGATTGAACTCTTTGGCGTGAATGCCAGGCGTTATATTTGGAGGAAACTAGGCACTGCTCATCACCAGGCCAATACCATCCCTACAGTGAAGCATGGTGGTCATCATGCTGTGTGGATGTTTTCCTGCGGCAGGAACTGGGAGACTAGTCAGGATAGAGGGAAAGATTAATGCAGCAATGTACAGAGACATCCTGGATGAAAACCTGCTCCAGAGCGCTCTTGACCTCAGACTGGGGCGATGGTTCATCTTTCAGCAGGACAACGACCCTAAGCACACAGCCAAGATATCAAAGGAGTGGCTTCAGGACAACTCTGTGAAAGTCCTTGAGTGACACAGCCAGAGCCCAGACTTGAATCCGATTGAACATCTCTGAGCAGTGGCGTAACTAGGGTATCTGGAGCCCAGGGCAAATGTAAAAATGGATCCCCCATATGTGCTGGAAAAATGGGCGTGTTCACTTAAAAATGGGGCGTGTCAACATGGCATACCCCTTTATCGTCACCCTGACCATTCCTTTCCACCTTAACCCCAGTAGTGCCCCTTATACAGTACCCCCAGTATTATTATTATTATTATCATCATTTATTTATATGGCGCCACAAGTGTTCAGCAGCGCCTTACAAAGTACATAAACAAATTGTAGACAAGTGACTTACAGAACAATACAATACAGGACATGGATAATATACATAGCTACATTAGCGACCATATCACCCAGATAAGCAACAGAGCATAAGCAACCAAGTGTTAGGTGCCCTAGTGGTGAGTAAGAAGTAGATGACACTATAGTAAGGAGAAGCACAAGAGAGTAGAGGGCCCTGCTCGTGAGAGCTTACATTCTAAAAAGGGGAGGGGAATACAAACTGGGTTGACACAGATGGGGTAGACGGGGAGGAAGGAGCATGTAGCAAGGAGTTAGAATGGTAGCTGGAAGGCTTTGATGAAGTAGTGGGTCTTGAGAGCCCGTTTAAAGGATTGCAAAGAGGTGGAGAGTCTGATGGGGAGTGGGAGAGAGTTCCAGAGGTGGAGTATGCAATGTCTCCAGTTGTGGTCCCTCTTATGCAGGCCCATAGTAGTTCCCCTTATACAGTACCCCCAGTAGTGGTGTCCCTTATGCAGCCCCCCATTAGTTCCCCTTATACAGTACCCCCAGTATGCAATGCCCCCAGCCAGTAGTGGTCCCCCTTATGCAGACCCTCATTAGTTCCCCTTATTCAGTGCCCCCAGTAGTGGTCCCCCTTATATAGTGCTCCCAGTAGCAGTCCTCCCAATGCAGTGCCCCCAGTAGTGGTACCCCTTATATAGTGCTCCCAGTAGCAGTCCTCCCAATGCAGTGCCCCCAGTAGTGGTCCCCCTTATATAGTGCCCCCAGTAGTGGTACCCCTTATATAGTGCTCCCAGTAGCAGTCCTCCCAATGCAGTGCCCCCAGTAGTGGTACCCCTTATATAGTGCTCCCAGTAGCAGTCCTCCCAATGCAGTGCCCCCAGTAGTGGTGCCCGTTATATAGTGCTCCCAGTAGCAGTCCTCCCAATGCAGTGCCCTCAGTAGTGGTACCCCTTATATAGTGCTCCCAGTAGCAGTCCTCCCAATGCAGTGCCCTCAGTAGTGGTACCCCTTATATAGTGCTCCCAGTAGCAGTCCTCCCAATGCAGTGCTCCCAGTAGTGGTACCCCTTATATAGTGCTCCCTGTAGTTGTCCCCCTTATATAGTACTCCCAGTAGCAGTCCTCCCAATGCAGTGCCCCCAGTAGTGGTACCCCTTATATAGTGCTCCCAGTAGCAGTCCTCCCAATGCAGTGCCCCCAGTAGTGGTACCCCTTGCAGTGCCCTTTTCAAAGCCGGATAATCAGCTGACAGAATCTGTTTACAATCGGAATCTGACACATTTCGACAGTGTTTAACATACATAAAAAATGACATTAGCATTAGAACACTTTTTAGTAATCCTTCCCAGTGGCAAACGCAGGATTCTCAGGGAGGGGTTTCCAATATATGTCTACACACACACACACACACACACACACACACACACACACACACACACACACACACATATATATAAGTAGTTGCGCGCGACAGAGGCCCCCAGTAGTAGTTCTCCCTATGTATTGCCCCTTATATAGTGCCCCCGGTAGTAGTCCTGTCCCTATGCAGTGCCCCTTATATACTACCACCAGTAGTCCTCCCCCTATGCAGTGCCCTTTATGTATTGCCCCCAGTAGTAGTCCTCCCTATGTAGTGCCACTTATATAATGCCCCCAGTAGTAGACCCACCTATGCAGTGCCTTATGTGGTGGTTCCCCCTATGCAGTGCCCCCAGTAGTGCCCCTTATGTAGTGCCCCCCCCGCAGTGCTAGAGCCCCCAGTAGTAGTCATCCCTATGCAGTGCCCCTTATTTAGTGCCCATTAGATAGTACCCCCCAGCAGTGCCAGTGCCCCCAGTAGTGCCTCCCCCCAGCAGTGACCCCCAGCAGTGACAGTGCCTCCACTAGTGGTCCCCCCTTGAAGTGCCCCCAATATAGTGCCCTCCAGTAGTGCCTCTCCTAGCAGTGCCCCCTGCATATACAACGCAAAATACACAAACAAACAAAAAAAAATCTTACTTGTATCCCCACTCCTGTGCCCGCCTCCGTCCATGAGCCGGAAGGTGCAGCCCGGCTCCGGCAATGCTTCCCTCTGTCTAGCTCCCTCTGGGAGGGTTGTGTGCATGGCGCACAGCCCGTCCACTGCCGATTCAGCTGCCAGCACTTCCGCGTCAGGTGGTATGAAAGCCACCTGATGCAGAAGCGCTGACATCTGAACTGGCAGGGGCCGGACAGCGCCACGCAGGCGATCATGGGTGGCCCGGGGATGGTGCAGAGATGGAGACAAGGCTGTCTCCATCTCTGAATAAAAAAAAATATTGGTTGGTCGGGGGGGGGGGGGTTTCTGGGTACTTAGAAACCCCCCTCCGTGCGCTAGTGCTTCTAGAAATCATGCCCTGATGTACACAAAGCCCATTCTGGGGACAACCTTGATACCAAAACAAACACAGTATCAGTTAGCAACTAGAAAAAACAGCTTCCTGAGAAAAGGAATTAGAAAAGAACTATACACCAGAAACTGCGTGTGTTTTTTGCATGTAAATGGAGAGACTCCACATGTGGACAGGTGTAGCTGTGGCAATTGTAATATGGCCCAGACACTTGAATTAAATCTGCTCTTTTTCAGATAGGCTGGCACCAACACGGTTGGGGGTCTCCACCCTGTTTGAAGCTCACTGCCCATAACACATTTGCATTTGGGACTTCGCCACACACCACCCAGTTAGCATAACCCAGAGCGCACCACCAATATATTTCTGATTTATGTCCATGTAGAGGTGGGATAACTCTATTGTGGTGTAGCTGCTAGGGTTATCACAACAGGCTTCCTGACAAGAGATCCAGAGCGCTGTTTATTCTTATCCTCATGCATTTGCATTGCAGTTTGAAAATGTTAGCAAGAAATGAGATATTATAGATATATATATATATATATTAAATCCATCATAAATAGAATCTCATGCATAAACACCGCACATTACGCACAGTTGCGCTGCTAACATGACGCACATTAGCGAATGCACAATATCCTGCATGCGAACGCTGTTTATTAGCTGCATGCGTGCACATCTGCCCCAAATCAGATAAACCTCACATAAAAGGTTCCATAGCTTTAAACTAAAGTATAAGATCCAAGTTTTATTCATTTATTACAAATGCTGTGAAATAAAGACTATTTTGGTATCTAAGGTTTAATACGTGATAAGTAAACCATGTTTGGTATTTGTACTGATCTGCATTTCCTCAACAGCTTTCCGGTCGGTGAGAAGATCACAACATGCATTCGCAACTTATAGACCGTAGAGACTTAAAGCACCAGAATGTACATTGTAAAACCAACAGCCTAGATTTGCATGCAGGGGAAATAGAGGCAACAAGCTGTTAGAGGCTGTTCTGTGTCCATTTGAACCAACCTGTTAAATGCCCTGTAACAGATGCACCCGCACTGGGAACCAATGGGATTAGCAACAAACCCCTCTTTTGTGTTGTCTCTTTCTGTGAGGGTATAAATGTGTGTGTTGTGACCCCAGTCTGGAGTCTGATTGCTGATTGACGGAGGTTTCTTGCTGATGCCGGTATATGGTCCAGAGCGCATGCGTAATGTATAACTGTATCTTGGGTCTGTATAATTCTTTGCGCTAAATTGTACTTAGATCACAGCGTGTAACTATCCATACTTTACTTGAATAATACTTTGTGCTTTGGAAACACATGTTCAAGGTCTAAAGTCTTTATTTTACTGTATGACTGCGTACGCAAATAGCGTCAATTTTAGAGGTTTATAGGCAGGGTTTAGAATGTATAGGTAGGTGCGTATAGAGGTTGAAATCCAGTATCCTTACCCTTTATATAGTGTCCCCAGTAGTAGTCCCCCTTATGCAGTGCCCCCAGTAGTGGTACCCCCAGTGCAGTGCCCCTAGTAGTAAGCCCCTTATATTGTGCCCCCATCAGTAGTCCCCCCATGCAGTGGTCCCCCTTATGCAGGCCCCCAGTAGTGATCCCCCCTATCCAGTGCCCTTATACAGTGCCCCCCTGTAGTGGTCCTCCCTATTTAGTACCCCCAGTAGTGGTTCCCCTAGTAGTAAGCCCCTCATATAGTGTCCCCAGTAGTAGTTTCCCTTGTGCCCCTAGTAGTAAGCCACTTTTATAGTGCCCCCAGTAGTAGTTTCACCCCCAGTAGTAGTCCCCAATAGAGGTTCCCCCTCCCAATGCAGTGCCCCCAGTAGTAGGCCCCCCCAGTTGTCCCTAGTAGTGCCCCACCCCCAGTAAAGGTCCCCCCCAGTAATGGTGCCCCCCGTAGTGCAGACACACAAGTTAAAAAAAAATAAATAAAAAAAATACACTTACCTGAATCCGGCTCCGGCCACTGCTCCCACCACCGCACGTCATTCCTCCCGGGCTGATGTCTCTCCCATTACCCACTGCAGGAGCCGGAAGGCGGAGCTCATGAGTGAGCGGCTGCTGGTTAACACATGGCAGGGAAGGGGCTAGGCTGTGCAGCACAGGACCGGCGCTGGGTGCAGGGAAGCCTAGCGCTGGTCCTGTGTAAATGTGTAGCGCTGACCGCACACACTGCGGTCGGCGCTACACTGCCTAACTAAACCGGACCGTGGCCGGCAGCGGCCCGCACACACACTCCCCCGCGCCGCCTGTCCTACGGCGCCCAGGGCGCACGTGCCCCGCTCGCCCTGCCCTAGTTACGCCACTGCTCTGGAGAGATCTGAAAATGGCTGTGCACCGACTCTTCCCATCCAACCTAATGTAGCTTGAGAGGTGCTGCAAAGAGGAATGGTCGAAACTGGCCAAAGATTGGTGAGCCAAGCTTGTGGCATCATTTTCAAAAAGACTCGAGGCTGTAATTGCTGCAAAAGGCACATCAACACAGTATTGAGCAAAGGCTGTGAATACTTATGAAAATGTGATTTCTTTAATTTTTTTTTTTATTAAATTTGCAAAAATCTCAAGAAAAACTTTTTACACGTTGTCATGGGGTATTGTGTGTAGAATTTTGAGGGCAAAAATTAATTTATTCCAGTTTGGAATAAGGCTGTAACATAACACGCATGCGCACAAGAGCGCCGACGTCCGGCGGAAGGAGCCGGTCATTGGCGGAGGGATCCGAAAGGATCCCTTCTCACAACCCGGACCTACTTCCCATAGGGAAGAGCGGGTTGCGAATCCCAAGCGGGGGCATTCGCCATCTGAAGATGGTGAATGCCCCCACAGTCAAGCTCCCAAAATATATTTTCGAAGCTTGATGAATTCTGTCCCCATACTAGAGTATGGGGACAGCGGGCCATTCTGCAAACAGAAGGTAAGTAGGAGATATCTGTGATATCTCCTGCTTCACCTTCTTAATGAATGGCCCGAATACTTAATTGTCACAATTGCAGGTGAAAATGTGCTTTTGTGACAATTAAGTGATGATGAATAGGCCCCTTAGTCTTTCTGGGTAAGTTCTGTGCTGTAGGCCATGCACCATTATAGTTGCCCTTCTTTGTACAGTCTCTAATGTGTCTATATCCTTCTGGAGATATGGCCTCCAGAACTGAGCACAGTATTCAAGATGAAGCCGTATCAGTGATCTATACAGTGGCATTATTGTCACCGTTAGCTCTTCCTCTAGGATCTCACAGGGCTGAGGATGGTGATAGGGGAGCTCAGGAAGGTGATGAGAGCTGAGAAAGGGGATAAGAGGCTGAGGAAGGTGATGAGTGGCTTTTGGGCTGAGGATGGTGATGAGAGCTGAGAGTGGTCATGATGGCCATGTGAGTGAGGGGTACTCAGGGGTGACAGTAGCCTGTAGTAGGGCTGGGACTGAGAATGGTGATGAGGGGTTGAGGATGGCGATGGGGCTAAAGATGGTGAGAGGCTGAGAGCTGAGGAAGGTGATGGGGGGCTGAGGACTGAGGATAGCTGACTACAGACACCCTCCTTCCTACCCCTGAGTCATCCACAGCACTGACCTTGAAGAAGACCTTGGAAGAGGCTGCATCATCAACGACAGAGAGACAGTGTGGTAAGTCATAGTGTATTTTACTTTATTTAAAGGCTGGCATATCTTTCAATTAATATTATCATGCATCACATATCACAAATGCAGGGGTGCGATGTTTGGGTGCGGGGTTGAGGGTGGTGGGGTCACGGTGGTGGTGAGGAGGTGGGGCACTCAGAGATTTCAGTGTACCGGGCCCCAAGATTTATGTTGTCGTCCCTGGTCGTCTGGAGCATCCTAAAGATGCTCTGGGCAGTGCTGCAGTTCCTGGTGCTATCGGATCCAGGCATATATCTTAATAGTATATCTATATTAGGAGGGAAGTATGTGCTAATGTCCCTTATTCTAAGAAGCGGCTGCCCCTGTTATTTGCTTCCATTCCATAGATCAAGTTTCAATTAAGTATTGGTCTGTTCAGTAATACTACAATGCACGGTTTGTACGGCTGGGGAAATATAGGACCTGGACAGAGTTTATTATTGTATTATTATTACAGATGATGTACAGAGTGACTGGTACTGTACTTACAGAGCTGGCTATCATGGGAACTGTGACAGATGGGTGACCCCCTCCCAAATGCTGTACTGGTGGCAGTGATACAAATGTGAACATCTGGCCTTATAAGCTGATTGAAGAGATATTTAAAAATGTTGTGATTGCCACCAGTCAGGACTATGGCAACTTAATCATAGGTACTGTTAGTATTATTTTTTATCTCTATAGCACCTGTACAGATTGTCCTCCACAGGGAAAAAAAATACACACACATTGTCTCCCACAGTATACCGACAGTCAGAATCCCAACACCCTGAGGCACATCCACTAGACGATCTACTCCCTGCCCAATCTCTAAATGATTTTCCCTTGATTTTTTCCCTTGAAATTTTATGTTTCAGTCTGAACGATTTGCAAACGATTTACAAACGATTTGCAAACTATCTTTAATAGATCAAGTGAAATTGACCTGCATGTTCAGTCAACTGATGAGACGATCAAACGACCGGCGGGAGCGCGCATATTGATCGTTAACGACCAAACACTGCACGATTTATAAACGATTTTTAAACGATTGAACGATAACGACGTCGTTATCATTCAATCACCTGCTAAAATCGTGTAGTGGATGCCCCCTTTTATGGTGGGTACACACTACACGATATGCTCCCTGAGCGATATCGTGTAGTGTGTCCCCGGCAGGCTGTGCTCAATGTCGTTCCTGACATTGAGCACAGCCGCTGAATAATATCATTAACGATATCGTTCAGCGCCGGGCTCTCTCCCCCATTCCCCAACATGCAGCAACCTGACGAGATCGTCAGGTTGGCCTGCATGTCAGCCCGATGAACGATAATGACGAACGACCCGCGGGAACGCGCATCGTCGTTATCGTTCATCTTTTTGGGGTTCAAAATGGACGATAAAGTGGACGACTGAACGATAACGATATCGTTATCGTTCAGTCGTCCCTTTATCGCAAAGTGTGTACGCACCATAAGGTAATCCCATAGGAACCTCCCAAAATATAGGTATGCAAGCTGCTATTATACTCTAATCACAGTATCTGTAAAACAGCCACCAAAGAGTGTCAACTTCAGATTAGAAATACAAATGTCCCACAATTAATCTCCAAAAATCAAAAGGTAATTTGATTTTTTTTTTATTCAGATGCTGGGATTTAAAAGGAGTTTAGCAGCTTGCACGTGTTGTTTTTACACAACTGACTTCTATTAGTATATTAGTAGTATTATTTTAGCATATTAGTATGTGCATACTTGCCTACATCCTGGCTTCTTGCTTCGGGAGGGAGCAGCCAGGTCGGCTTAGCAGGGGGCGGGGCCTGCATAGAGGGTCATGGCCAGACGGCTTGCAAGCCGTTTAGGGGTGGAACTGGGGGCGGAGACACACGATCACGTCATTTAGGCTCCGCCCCCGCTACACAATGCCGATATTTCCGGCATTGCGATGCAGGGGGCGGGGTCATGATGATGCACTACGGGGGGGGGCACTACTGGGGACTGGAGGGGTCGGGAGGCCCATCTACTTTTCCGGGGGCCCGGGAGCGGCACCCGATTTCCCGATTTTCGGGAGGCTCCCAGACAATTGGGAGAGTAGGCATGTATGAGTATGTGGCAGTGACAACTTAATAGATGAGGTTGCTGTGGTAGTGTGTCTTGTTTTTAGCATAAAGTGACCCATTTATTAAACTATATTTGCGACATATCACCCAAAATCACCAGTTTTCGGTGAAAACCAGCAAATATTAAGTATTCTCGGGCAGGGGTGCCGTGAAGGAAGGGTAGGGGGGGAGCAGGTACTAATTACCTGGGTCAGAGCTTGATGGAAGAACCCTTACCTGTCAACGCCAGCAGCCTGAGTCTCCCTAGTCCAGCACACGCTGCTGTGCGCTGGGCTGCATTGGGTCCAGGGAGGTTACTGCTTTGATCAGCGGCAGCAGCAGTTTCCTCTGACTGTGTGGCCACACCCCCAAAATAATCCAGGCCCAGCACAGCTCTCTAAAGCTGGCCACACACTAGACCAACTTTCATCCAACCATCCAACTAGTTGATTGGTTGGAATGAAAATCTGGTAACGTATGGGAGTAACTGATGATCAGCAATTTGCTCCTAAATGCCAGAAAACAGATGAAAATGGTCGTCAGACAAGTTTGTTAAATGTTTGATCCAAACAATTTGTTCAAACAACAGTTTTTGTCCATTTTGTGGCATTTGGGAGCAAATTGCTGATTGTCATTTGCTTTCATACCTTACCAGATTTTCATTCCAACCAATCAACTAGTTGGCTGGTTGGATGTAAGTTGGTCTAGTGTGTGGCCAGCTTAAGGCCCTGTCCCCGGGATGTATGAAGGAAGGACTGCAGTAGATATCTCAGATATCTGACACGGTCCCTCCATTTCCGACAGCAGCTACAGCCCCCATTGTTTCTATGGGGACCGCTGTGCTGCCAGATTTACCAAGTACCGTTAGACTATAGTAACCCACAGGGGCTGGCAGGCAACTTTTAGCCTGGGGGGCAAATGCATGCAGGCGGCTCTGGCAGAGGAGTAGCGTGTAGCCAGGGTGCCCGAAGAACGTGCGTGCTACGGCGCCGCCCCCCCTCAAGTGTTTCAGGGAGGAGGCGGGTCCATATGGGATTAATGTAAGGTAAAAATAAAGATTAGGGGCAGCCCCCTGTCGTAGTGCCCATATGCAGTGCCCCTGTGTGCCACAAGAGAGAACACCCTTATGCAGGCCTCCAGTAGTGCCCCCAGTAGTGATCCCCCCATTGCAGTGCCCCTTGTGCCCATGTAGTAAGCCCCTTATATAGTGCCCCCAGTAGTGGTCCCCCCATTGCAGTGCCCCTTGTGCCCCCAGTAGTAAGCCCCTTATATAGTGCCCCCAATAGTGGTACCCCCTATGCAGTGCCCCTTATATAGTGCCCCCAGTAGCAGTCCACCCCCAATGCAGTGCCCCCAATAGTGGTAACCCTTATGCAATGCCCCTTAAATAGTGGCCCCAGTTGTAGTCTCCCCCCTATGTAGTACCCCCAGTATTGCCCTTTATATAGAGCCCCCAGCAGTGGTCCCTCAATGCAGTGCCCCCAGTGGTAGTCCCCTCCCCCTATGTAGTGCCCCTAGTAGTAGTCCCCTCCCCCCTATGCAGTGCCCCTAGTAGTAGTCCCCTCCCCCCTATGCAGTGCCCCTAGTAGTAGTCCCCTCCCCTTGTAGTGCCCCTAGTAGTAGTCCCCCCCTTGTAGTGCCACCAGTAGTAGTACCCCCTTGTAGTGCCCCCAGTAGTAGCCCCCCTTGTAGTGCCCCCAGTAGTAGTAGTCCCCCCCTTGTAGTGGCCCCAGTAGTAGTCCCCCCCTTTGTAGTGCCCCCAGTAGTAGTAGTCCCCCCCTTTGTAGTGCCCCCAGTAGTAGTCCCCCCCTTGTAGTGCCCCCCGTAGTAGTAGTCCCCCCTTGTAGTTCCCCCAGTAGTAGTAGTCCCCCCTTGTAGTGCCCCCAGTAGTAATAGTCCCCCCCTTGTAGTGCCCCCAGTAGTAGTAGTCCCCCCCTTGTAGTGCACTCAGTAGTAGTCCCCCCCCTTGTAGTGTCCCCAGTAGTAGTAGTAGTAGTCCCCCTCTCCCCTTGTAGTGCCCCCAGTAGTAGTAGTCCCCCCCTTTGTAGTGCCCCCAGTAGTGGTCTCCTCATTGTAGTGCCAGACCCCCCCCAGTAGACACACGTAATATAAACAAAACAAAAAAAAAACACTTACCTGAATCCCCGCTCCCGCCATCTGCTCCTCCGTCTGTCCTCCCGGGCCGGGCCGCTCTGCATTATGGGAGAGACGTCATATGACATCATGACGTCTCACCCATTGCCCACTGCGGGAGCCGGAAGATGAAGCGGCTCCCGCAGTGGGCGCAGCAGCAGCTAATGAGAGTCTGACAGACTCTCATTGGCTGCTGATCAAAACAAACACACAGCTGCCGGAGCCGGCGGCTGTGTGTTTGTCACTTGTGTAGCGCTGACCGAACTCCGTCCGATCAGCACTACACACGCGGTGCAGTCTGTGTCACAGTGACACAGACTGCCCCGGCCCGCGGCCCGCATGACGCTGCGGCCCGGGGGGCACATGGCACCCTGCCCCCCGGCTCAGCCCGCCACTGGTAACCCATATCACAAACTTTTTCGGGAGGGTGGCTCCATCCTCCTTCACAGTAGGGCAGCTGAGGGGGCAAAGGTGGTAGTAATGAGATCGCAATGTGATCACATTACTTTTCAGTGAACGCCAGGACGGGCTCCTATCGGATCCCCTGTCCTGGAGACTCACCGGGCGAATAAAGATTCCTTATTGACGCAAATTGCGGTGATAACGAATCTGATAGTTCTAGCTCTTAGCGCCAGTCATTGGCCCCAGTGGCTACACTGTGTCCCCTGTGGGCCTTTCTGTTCTAATGGCCATCTAGCCGGCCCTGTCCTGCCCACCTCGTAGACAGGTAAGTACCTTTGCCTACTGTCTAGAACACAGGTTCTCAAACTCCATTCTCAAGACCCCAAACAGTGCATGTCTTCCAGGTCTTCTCACAGAATTACAAGTGAAATAATTAGCTCCACCTGTGGATCTTTTAAAATGTGTCAGTGAGTAATGAGTACACCTGTGCACCTGCTGGGTGACCTGGAAAACGTGACCTGTGTGGGGACCGAGTTTGAGAACCAGTTGTCTAGAAAGTCCTGGACATTTTGTAAGAGGCAAAAGGTGGATGGACAGACACAGCTCCCCAAATTTGCGTACAGGTTTATTATTTCATCTAGTCCTCCATGCTCAAAAATGTGCCTCATCTAAGGCATGTTGTGGTACGTAGTGATGTTGTCATAACTTTTCTACACTATGAGGAGCTATTGTTTATAATTTTATTCAGAGGTATTGATGGTCCATATAAATGATCTGTAAGGACAGTCGATGTGTAGACAGGCTGATTCTCCTTTACTTATGTGTAATGCTGGGCATAAACTATACAATTATCTGTCAGATATCTGTCCAATCTGGCTGGTTGGAATGAAAATCTGGTAATGTATGGGAGCAAATGACAGGCATGTCATTTGCATGTTTGCAAGGGCGAAATTGGATGCGAGCGCCGGAGCGAGTGCTTTGTGCGCGTGCGCACTGCCTAACAATCGACCCGCTTCCGAGCGGGTCTGAATCAGGCCCCATGCCCCCCAGGGTTGTCACAGGTAACTCTTCCTCTAGGATCTCACAGAAAAGAGTGTGCCTTATTGCTTGTGCCATTTTTGTGTGTTTGAACTTCTTGTTTGCATTTGCCAGAAAACTCCTGGATATGCATAGCTACCCCCTCCCATGTTTCTATTATTCTGAAACATCATGGGTAGTACAGTATCGTACAGCATAGTTATGTAAGCACATTGTGGGTTTGGCATATGTATATTTGTACAGATTACGTTTATGCTAATCATTTCTGAATAATCTAATGTAAACACACAGCATAATACAGCTGCCTATTGTTTATAGGAGCATAAGCTTTAAATTCAGTCCTGGTCATTTGCTCAGAGGCATGAGTATGCTACAGGTAAGTCGTAAAAAATGTTGTTCCTGTCTATAAATTTATACCCTACAATTCTATTATCATTTTACGTGAATATTTCCTATGTCAAATATACAATTATCTCTAAAGCATTTATACTTATGAGTTGTTAGCTAGATCTAACTAACATTAGAAGAATACATTAGTTTCACACTGTCAGTTGGATGCTAGATCAGCATGACATATCTCCGGCGCTCAAATGCACCCAACAGGTCATGTTTTCAGGATTTTTGGTCGCACAATTAAATTAATGTATTTGAGTGCCTGAGTTATTATTTACATGATCCTAAGGAGGACATCTCTGAACATAAGCCCTTTTCGTGGCACTTCAATTGAGAAACCAAGAGTATTTGGCAATGTAGCAGAGTTTTGATGGTTACCATATATCACTTTTACATGACAACCATTATGAAACTGACAACTGAATATAAAACAATTAATGTAATTTCACTAATTTTAATCAATTCACTATATCGCTCTTTTGAAGAGTTAGCTTGTCTAACACTACTGTCATACCTCTTGTACCTAGGTCTCTGACGCAGCCCATTGTTTGACTGTCAAAGTAAGTTACAAAGTTTGCCTAATTTACAGTTTTGAATATAATGTGGGCCTTATTCAGCATGAAATTCGGGGAGTATATTTCTTCCATGAAGTAAACACTCACTAAGGAGGAATTTTTTGAAATTCTATCCCTTAAGGGGATGAAAAGTAGCAAAATGTTTCCTGTCGACTGAGGTGATTGGGTGACAAAGTACCATGTCCCAAGTGCTGTGGGGACTGTAAGCTCATTGTCTGGTTTGAGTGGCAGCTTCAGTGGTGCGGCTGCAGCACTGTCCAATATACAAAGAGAGGAACCACACCAACTGCCAGTGATGTTTCTCAGCATTTGGGGTGGCAGTTGGTGTGGCTCCCCTATTTGAATATTGTATTGTGCTGCAGCTCCACCTCTGGAGTCGCCACTAAGATTTTTACACTTTTGACTAGGTTTTTTCCATTTGGATACTTCACTTGCTTTGTATTTGGATTTTTAATTTTCTTAAACATGGCAATTGAGTTTTTGAATGTTATAGGGGAGATGGTGCCTCCCATCATTGTCCCCATCATTGTCTCTGGAATGTATCGCATTCCGGAGCTTGGTAAATATGAGAAATGCAGTCAAACCCTCGAAAATTGCATTTTGGGGGTTTGACCAAATTTTTGCCCTTAGTAAATCCCGCCCTATACATGAAACCAGCACTGAGGTACTTCTCAGGAATATTGCCAGTAATGTGCCAGGCCACACCCTATGGTGGCTATGGGCAACATCTCCACTTCTAAAAACTCTCACTTTAGTAAATTTACCCCTATGTCTGAGTCTCCAACCTATCAAATAATAAGAGTGTTGTTTAAAAAAAAATAAAAAAAATCTTTCATATGAATAGTAGTATCTCACAAACTGGGCACCTCCTCTCCCATATATCATTTATTTAAAGGTCCAATATTGGATTTTTTCAAATATAACCCATCAAGCCTCACAACTGTTCCAATTTAAAAGTCAAGAAAAGCCTTGATCTGGGAGTTTTGTCCTGCCATGCTGATTGGACAGGAAGGTTGAGAGCTATATCCTGTTCAAGGCTGTTATGCTGTTTATGGGTGCATTTAGTGGAAGGAAGAAGGACAGGTATTGGCCCAGCACATCGGAAGCACTGGTCACACCCCTTTACCCTATTTCCCAACTTAAAAAGTTGGGATGTATAAACCATGAAGGTAAATACATTGTTTAGTGTTATCCTAATAACTCTTCTCAGCTGTGTAAAGTCCAACTCCACTACAGAGAGGTGAAACTGCTCCCATATCTTTAATATAATATGACTGGATAGGATACAGGTGACAAAGTTGAAATTGTAGTAATGGCAGCTGCTGTGACATCACTGTCCCTGTGTATGTATTTTCCAGTGAACACACCATACTTTTTTGCAAGTCTGGCAGACTGTCAGGTCCTTTCTGTGTGATCTATTTGATAAGCACATTCCACCAAACTTGCCAACTTGGTCGAGCAGCTGTCTCCATACATTATGGCTTCTCTTCTACCCGGCTCATGCTCATAAGACAGGGCTGCTGTGTAGAGCAACACTGAATTATTCATAGCGCAATATGTAGCTCGAAAGGTGCTCTGGTCCGTTTTACTGCGGAAGGAATCCATGGTAGGTTTACGCAAGAGGAGAGATTACTTTTAAAGATAGCTATCAAAGGGTCATACTTCACTCTAAAGCTGGGTACACACCAGGCAGATCTCTCTGCCGACCCACCGTCGCCCCGAGGCGACCGATCAGGTAAGCTATACACACTTACTGATCGGCCGCTCAACATGTCGGCACTGACATCACAACTGGGTGGGCATTTGAATTTGCCCGGCCAGCTGAGATGTCAATCACCTGCAGTCCCTGCAGCAAGTGTACCGTACACACAAAACACGATGCGCCGATAAGTCTACAGATCTATCGACCATCGGCTGTGCTTCCGAGCAGATACGATTTGTTTGTGAAGGACATCATTCACAGAAATATTGGGGGTACACACCTGCCAACCTGCTCTCTATATATCAGTTGTTCAATTGAACGGCCGATATATCGCCCAGTGTGTAACCAGCTTAACTTGTAGCAGAGTTTCATTCTTATCCTAAAATTCCTTGGTTAATCTGCATCATTCAGACTATTTCTGAGCAGACACAATGAAAGGTGGGGTCTGGGCAAAATGTACCTCTCAGGTATCACAAACCAGTCTGTTAGTAACCTACAAGATGTTTCATGTATGTTAGTACATATAAAAGTTTTTTTATTAGGTTATAAAATACTATTCCAAGTCTGTAGCAGCAGTTCCATACCTGATCTATTTCACACGTGGAGACATTACATGCAGGTTTCTGAGATGATAGGTTTGAAAATCATGAGTAAAGTCAAGAAATCACACCCCCTGCCCTTCGGTGTAATCTGCGTCCAGGTTTATATGCGGTTCCTGGGTAATCTTGGGAACCATCATAGGGAAAGCATAAAATGTTTAATAGTTGTGTTTATAAAGTGCTCTTCCATGGGGTCACACCATATATATTGGGATAGCTGTATGGCACATGTATAAGTTGTGAAATCTCAGCCTAATCATTATCGCACAATTGCAGTAAAGGCTCCATTTAATTGCCGTTGGCATATTTAGTTTAGTATCACTGTGATTTACTATAGCTTACTTGTCTGGCGAGTTCAAGCGCTGTCTTTCTCCTCTGTGGTGTCCTCTTCTGTGTTGCTGGCAACCTAACACTGCATAAAACGGGTTTACTGACTAATGCACAAGCGCTATGTGCATTAGTCAGCAACCTGGCGGGGACTCAGCAAAGCTTGGAAAGGCTCTGCTGGGTCCCCATTACCGATTAAGGTAAGCTTACCGCTGTTTGGTAAATACTGAACAAAAATGTCATAACCACTTTTAGGGGTATATTTACTAAAGTGCGGGTATATAGAACTGGTGTTGCCCATAGCAACCAATCAGATTCTAGCTATTATCTTCTAGAACATGCTAGATAAATGATATGTAGAATCTGATTGGTTGCTATGGGCAACAGCTCAAATTCTATTAACTCGCACTTTAGTAAATATACCCTTTGTCAGGACTCTAGGAAAATTGGCCTCCTGTCATGAATCAGACTCTGCGGGCTGGGACCGTGGAAGTAGAAACTGAGGAACTTTTCCTCATAGTAGAAATAAGGTAATATCCAAACTGATGGTAAAGGATAAGAGGCTTTATTGCAACGACAAAGAGCTGACTGAAACGATGAGTAGGAGCAGAAGTAAAAGTCCAGGATGAAGACCAACTTAGCTGGAGTAGGACAACTAGTACTGATGTATAAACTCCACGACAAGAAGGACACTTAATCAGATGACACATCCTCTAAACTAGAAGGCAAGAGGAACCAAATACTATGACTTGAAGAGACGTTGTACTGGCACTGAATGAACGTGCATGAAGAGTTTATATAGGCGGTGCCTGTCGCTGATTGGCGACTGATCCCCAGCAGATCTGAGAAGCTGATTTGATTGGGAGATCCAGAATCACATGACAGAAACAAGATGGCCGCGCCCATGAACCGGCTGATAGTTTTGGAAGATGACGTATACTGAGAGAGAAGTATCAGTTAGCACAGAAGACAAGGCCTGAAATGAAGGGACCCACGCTCAGCGCCTGTGAACTAAAGACCAGAGGTACGTAATGCCGCAGAGCGGACTTTGCATCGGGACCTGGTAGTCACATTCCTGACAGTACCCCCCCTTTTATGGATGGCCTCCGGATGCCCCTTAGGTTTCTGAGCGAACCTCAAATGAAAGTTGTGTACCAAGCTAGGAGCATGTACGTCTGCAGCCTTGATACAGGACTTTTCTTCAGGGCCATACCCCTTCCAATCCACAAGATATTGTAAGTGACCTTGGTACCAACGGGAATCTAAAATCTTCGCCACTTCAAGCTCCACTCCTCGGACAGTCTGCGCAGGTGGAGTTGTGGGAATATTGGCATGGAAACGGTTAAGTATCAGTGGCTTGAGTAGAGAGACATGAAAAGCATTTGGAATTCGGAGATTAGGAGGGAGGTGTAATTTACATGCCACAGGGTTAATGACTTGTTTGATCCGGAATGGCCCAATGAAACAAGGAGCAAATTTGATGGTAGGCGCCCTGAGTCTCAAATTTTTAGTAGAAAGCAACACACGATCACCAGGGGAAAACTTGGGCACAGCGGTACGTTTCCTGTCTGCAAACACTAGTTTTGCCATGCCTTTTTAAGGGACAGCTGAACTTGTCTCCAAATCTGCGCGAACTGTTGTAGCAGAACTGGCAGCGGGAACCTCCACGGTAGGTGAAGACTGGAACTCAGGGATGTGTGGATGTAATCAGTAGTAGATAGATGAATGAAAATGGAAGTTATGGGCGAACTCCACCCCATGGTATCAAGTTTGCCCAGTCATCTTGAGAAGAGGACAAATATAAAAAAGTTTCCAGGTCTTGATTTACCATCTCAGTTTGATCATTTGACTGCTGGTGGTAGGCAGAGGAAAACTGTAACTTGACCTGCATAGCTGAACACAGAGCTCTCCAGAAACGAGCCACGAACTGAACTCCCCGGTCTGACACTATCTCCTGAGGCAGTCCGTGCAAACAAAAGATTTCCTGAATGAATAATCGTGCCAATGTGGCAACATTAGGTAGACTTGGCAGAGGGACAAAGTCGGCCATTTTGGTGAAATGATCCACTATCACCCAGATGACAGTAAATCCCTTGGACTCTGGTAGGTTAGTAATAAAGTCCATCTACAGATGTGACCACGGTTTAATTGGAATCGACAGAGGATGAAGTAACCCTGCAGGAGACTGTCGTGAACTCTTATGCTGAACACATTTAGAACAGGACCGTATGAATTCTTGAACATCGACTCTCATGGAGGGCCACCAATACTTTAGTTGAAGAAAGGAGTATGTTTTACGGACACCAGAATGACCGGAAAAGAGAGAGTCATGAGCCCAGGATAGCAATTTGCTCTGTAACTCTGGAGCAACAAAGGTTCTTCCCCAATGAGTAGTAGGAGAGACATCAGTGGTCGCAAAGGCCAGATGATTGACAATAGGATATTCTTGCATAGAGGTTTGCTCATCTTCCTCCAACATGGACCTGGAAAGGGCATTGGCTTTAACTTTCAAAGATCCTGGGCGATATTTCAAAACAAAGTCAAAACGGGAGAAAAAGAGCACCCAGTGGGCCTGGCAAGGATTCAAGCAATGGGCCGACTTCAGGTATAGGAGATTTTTGTGATCAGTATAGATGGTTATTGCATGTTTTGCTCCGTCTAACAGAAAATCTCCATTCTTCCAGAGCCAACTTAATGGCCAACAGTTAGTGGTCTCCGATGGAATAGTTCTTCTCGGCTGGGGAGAATCTATGGGAAAAGAACCCACAGGATACAAGCTTTCCATCCAGAGACGTCTGAGACAAGACTGCTCCCACTCTGTAAATTGATGCATCCACCTCCAGGACAAAGGGTTTCTCAAGGTCAGGCTGTAAAAGAATTGGAGCAGAGGAAGAGCCTTGCTTGAGGTAATGAAAAGCTAAGAGAGCTTCCGGAGACCAATCAGCTGGGTTGGCTCCCTTTCGGTCATAGTCGTGATGGGCACCACAATGGTGAAGAAGACTTGATAAACTTTCTGTAATAGTTTGCAAAGCCCAGGAATCTCTGAATAGCTTTAAACGAAGTGGGCAACACCCAATCCTGGATAGCATTGAGTTTTCAGAATCCATGCGCAATTCTGAGCCTGGGATCACATACCCAAGGAAGGCTATGGTAGAGACTTTGAAAACACATTTAGACAATTTCCCAAAGAGAGGATTGGCACGCAATCGGAGCAAAACTTCTTTAACATGTTGGCGGTGGGTACTGAGATCACTTGAAAAAATAAGAATATCGTCCAAGTAGACAATAACAAATTGCTACAAAACATCCCGGAAGATCTCATTGACAAACTCTTGAAACACAGCTGGAGCATTACAAAGACCGAAGGGTATCACTAGATTTCGAAATGCCCATCCCGGGTGTTGAACGCTGTTTTCCATTCATCATCCTCTTGAATTCTTATCAAATTATAAGCTCCTCTGAGGTCTAATTTAGAGAAGATACAGGCGCCTTTAACCCGGTCGAAGAGTTGGTGATGAGAGGCAAGGGGTACTTAAACTCTAGAAATTGAGATTTGATATCTTCAATATAGACAGAAATAGAACAATCTTGATTAGGGTGCAGCAAGAACCCCTAGTCTGACTCCCTCCTCACAGACTAGGTTCATCCATTTCCTGGCCTCAAAGGACAATTATTCAAAAAATGTTCCGAGGACGCACAATAGTGGCATTAATTCTGTCGCCGTCTACACTGTTTTTTCTCCTCCGTCACTTTGGCATGATTTACTTGCATTGGCTCATCACTGACGGAAGTAGAAGGTGAGGTAATGGACGGTTCCTGAAACGGTGTTTTCGATACCTCGGTTCTTTTCGATACCACGTTCGCATATATGCAGATCGATCTTGACACTGAGAGATATCAAATCTTCTAAGTTGTCCGGTAGGTCCCGTGTGACCAACTCGTCCTTGAGCCTATCTGAGAGACCATTCCAGTAGGCGGCTTTCAAAGCCTTGTTATTCCACTGTAGCTCTGCTGCTACTGTCTGGAACTGGACCACAAATTGCCAAACAGGACAAGACCCCTGTTTTAATCTCAGAATGTCGACAGAGGCTGCAACTGACCTGCCCAGTTCATCGACTATCCTTTTGAAGGAGCGAGTTCAAAGTGCACTTCGCACTGGTTAAGAAACCCACAGCAATTCTTGGGGTTACCATCAAAGCGATTCGGTCGGCAGACGTAAATGTGATTCAGTGGAACTTGTAGCACCTGCCGGGGTGACTGATGAAACAGTCACAGTAGACAGTGAGGCGACTTGGAGCTGGTCTAAATGAACTGAGAGTTCCTGTAAGCATTGAAGTACCCGTGCTTGTGTATTTTCTTGTGTCTCCAGTTGAGTCGCAAGATTAAGCAAGGCTTGAGCCCCAGAAGCCTGATCCTGTTCGGGATTCATTAGGTCAGTACAAATTGTCAGGACTCTAGGAAAATTGGCCTCCTGTGATGAATCAGACTCTGCAGACTGGGAACGTGGAAGTAGAAACTGAGGAGGTTTTAGATAGCTTTTCCTTATAGGAGAAATAAGGTAATATCCAAACTGATGGTAAAGGATAAGAGGCTTTATTGAAACAACAAAGAGCTGTCTGAAATGATGAGTAGAAGCAGAACTAAAAGTACAGGATGACGAACAACTTAGCTGGAGTAGGACGACTAGTACTGATGTATAAATCCCATGACAAGCAGGACACTTAGTCAGATGACACTGAATTATCCTCAATAGACGGATGCAGAAATCCTGAGTCCGAGTCACCGGGGTTCGCCCAGGAATACGAGACGGGGATCCTAGGTCAAAGGTACAGAGGTATATCCAGCTAGACTGTGTTGTATAACAGGCTTGAAGGGAGTGTAGATCCTGAGTACACAAAGGTGTGTCAAACTCTGGGTGTAGAACACTGAGATGTGTCCTGGTGATATAGATTGAACACACAGGTGTGCATTTTAGGTGCTCCAGGTTTTTACCCTAAGTAGCGTCTTTGATGTTGTGGGTTTTGACCCAAAGTAGCGTCTTTGGTGCTGTGGGTTTTGACCCAAAGTAGCATCTTTGGTGCTGTGGGTTTTGACCCAAAGTAGCGTCTTTGGTGCTGTGGGATTTGACCCAAAGTAGTGTCTTTGGTGCTGTGAGTTTTGACCCAAAGTAGCGTCTTTGGTGCTGTGGGATTTGACCCAAAGTAGTGTCTTTGGTGCTGTGAGTTTTGACCCAAAGTAGCGTCTTTGGACGAAAGGACAAGGCACTGGGGATGCATAGAAAATCCAACTAGAAGGCAACAGGAACCAAATACTAGGATTTGAAGAGATGTTGTACTGGCACTGAATGAACGTGAATGAAGAGTTTATATAGGCGGTGCCTGTCGCTGATTGCCGACTGATCCCCAGCAGATCTGAGAAGCTGATTTGATTGGAAGATTCAGAATCACATGACAGAAGCAAGATGGCCACGCCAATGAACCGCCGTCCTCGCTGATAGCATTGGAGGATGATGTAGACTGCATGAGAAGTATCAGTTAGCACAGTAGTGTCGAAGCCGGATGGTTGGCTGAGACCTAAATTGTAAAAATAATATTTGCACAACGCCATCTGGCGTAGTCAGTATAATATTATTGTGCACGGCACTATTTTAGCGTTGTGTACATCTGCCGTGTTACTGCACACTGTTAAAGTCTTTACATAATCATGAATACACATATATTTAAAGACTTTATATATTCAGTGCTGACAGACAAGTCTTGTGGACATGTCTGGGGCTAGTAATTGGAATACACAAAGATACTGTGAGTGTTTACTTCGCATACAGATAAAGTATGTCTGTGGCAATTGAAGTATAACATAGACAGTGATATGCTCATAGGGAGTGTTCTGAATGTGGATGTGGAAACAATTGTCAGACGTTTAGCTCTCATTAGCAATTGTAGGCCTTGTGTCCCAACGATCACATGGGTATCCACAAAGCGTGCACACATATATATACAGTTGCAATTATAAATAGAAACACACACAGCGCATGTTTTGCGCTGTACACAACCCCTGCATACAGCGCACCTTTTACACTGCATGAAGACACACAATGCATACTTACTTATAATCATAAATATACACGCACTCATAAAAGGTTCCTGCACATTATGGTTTATATTAAAGTTATTAATTATGATGTAAAATGTATGTATTTGATATCTAAGGTTTAGTACATGATAAGCAGACCATGTTTGGTACCATTCTAAACCACTGTCTTTTTGCAGATCTCTGGTTCCATCGCCAAGGAGATCGCAACATGCGTCTGCAAGTTATGGATTATAGAGAATTAGGTGTTAGAATGTACTTTGTATGTAGTGTCTATTGATTAGTTAAAACACACACAAAGAGCCATTGGAGGGCTGAACTACCATTGTACAAACTGACCTATGACAGAAGAACCAAGAAGAAGAACCAATAGGATTATGCCAACTCGTTTCTATTGTATTGCCCACTCTCTGTACTGTATATATTCAGGCACTCTATTTCCAGTAGTTAGTCAGCATATTCTTTCTTTTGACAGAGGCTTCACCTTTGATGCCAGAAATCTGGATCCAGAGCGCCTACATATGTATTGACTGTACCCTGTTTATGTATAATCTTTTGCACTAATTGTATTTAGATCACAGCATGTAACTAAATGCTTTTTATGTGAATAATAACTTTTTGTGCTTTGGAACCACACTCAAAGTCTGGAAAGCAATTATTTCTTGTGCGACTTACAACGCTAAATAGCGACATTTGGGTATAAAGTTTATTAGGTATTCATAGAAGACAAGGACTGAATGAAGGTACCCACGCTCAGCACCAGTAAACCAAAGACCGGAGGTACGTAACGCCGCAGAGCGGACTTTGCATCGGGACCTAGTGATCACATTCCTGACACCCCTTAGTGTCAAAAACAAGTGCTAAATGGTTACTAAATGGAGTCTTAAGTGTGATAGACACTTTGAAACCTAGTTTGGGATTCTGTATCCAGGGCTGTAGAGAACGGTGCCAGGCCTGGGCACTGTGTGGCGTAATTGTGCAGATATGGCCACGCCCCCTACAAAAAAGTCTTAAAATGTGCTGGGCTTGAGATAGAGGCTGCTGCCACTGACAGGTAAGGGGGAGGGAGTGGCGGTGGTCCCAGGCTCCCACTGGACCCCTTCAACAAGCCCGGGCATGTACTGTGCTGAAAGCTCAACAAGTTGTTTTCCCTGGGTCTAAGAGGCAAATTAACAGTAGACTACTTTAGCAGCTAATTATTAGAGCCACAGTGCAGAATGTGGTATGGTAGGTTGACAGTTCTTATGCCGACATGAGAATTTCAACATGGTTGAAATGTCATCATGCAGCATGATGAATGTCGTCATGGTCACTGTTGACATGCAGCATGTCGACATGCTTACCCATATTGACATGTCGACACATATCAAATGTTGATAGAATGTAGACACAATGTCCCCAGTGGCCCAGCGGTCACTTACCTGGTCCTGGCAGTGGAAGGTGAGAGTTGAACCAGGTGTAGATCCACACCCAAACAATATAGAGATAGCCATAAGTATCATATCCTGAAGTGTAGAGCAACATGTGTACTCTATTATTCATGGGAAGACATCAGCAAATGACGCGGACAGCATTGCAGACAGAGGGCCTGATTCAGACCCGTTCGCTAGATCTGCTCGCTTGCTCTCAGCATATGAAAATTTGGCTAAGTGACATCAAGGCAAGCGATCACACGGGAAGTCATAAGCACGACATATGTCTTGGCGGGCGATCGCTTTGTGTATGTAGACGCCCACCAGCCTGTCTTAACATGCTCACTTGCGCACTTTTTGTTGTAGACGCCCACCAGCCTGTCTTAATACGCCCACTTGCGTACGTCATCTCCAGGAAGTGTATGCAACCATTGGTACATCGGGTACCATCGGATGCGATCGCAGCGCTTGTGGCAGACCATACCCTACCGCAAGCACTGCGAGCACTTCAGTGTAAAAACCAGCCAGGTGACGTGTCCTATGACGCTGGCTGTTAATTATGCACGCCTCTGAAATGGCATTAAGATTTTCAGGCACGCCTGCATTCGCACCTCCACTCCGTTTCCATTGGCCTACCCCTGTTACCACCCACAAACGGCTTGACCTGTCACTCATTCAGCAGGGCTGTCTATGCTGGGTGAGCGAGGGCTTCGCGATCGCTCGTACTAGTTAGCGTACGCGCAATACAATCCCTATGCATTTCAAAACATTGCTCGCTCCGAGCAATCGTTTGCTAGCAAACGGGTCTGAATCAGGCCCAGAGTTACAAGATGTAGATCTCACAAAAAGAATACATTTAAGATGTGTATTGGACAACACATTTATGTGAATGCAGCTCTATGAGTGACTACATTGACAAAATGATTACAGTTTCTCAGCAGTTAACACCTGTTGGGATGCAAGTACACGATGAAGGGATCGTTACAGCAATGTTACAGAATTTAACACCTGTGTTTGACTTCCTGGTTGTGGTGTTGGAGGCGAACAGGCCCGGATTTCCCACAAGGCAACCTAGGCGCTCGCCTAGGGCCCCGCGAGTCTCAAGGGGCCCGTGGATGGGACCCTTTTGACTTGTGGGGCCCTAGACGGGCCCCTTTTCCCCAAGAAATCTGGCAGGTCAAAATGCTCCCAGAGGAGCACTGTACGAGTACCGTGTGACCTCATGATGTCACGAGGACCCGCTTATAGAGTCCCGCTGTGGCGCCGCTGTCTGCATTGTCACAGAGTGACTGTGCATAAGAGGGAAGAGGAGGGTCAACGGGTCCTCCGACCAGCCCCATCCAGCTTCAGCCCACCCCCAACACAGCAGTCTCTGCGACTGACTGCCAGACTTGCAGCTTGCCACCAGCAGCACACATCGGCGGCACCCAGCGAGGAACAGAGGGACAGGCCAAGGAAGAGTCTGGCTGAGTGAGACAGTGACCGAGGATCCAGATCTCAGGGAAGAACAGCAGCCAGGCAGGTAGGGTCAAGTACTGTGCTATTCTCAACTACTCTAATATAGATTGAATTATGTAGGATTTATTTTTTATGGTAGATGGGGTCTGGGAAGTGGACAGGACTGTCTTATATTACAAGCATATAGTAATATACATTATGATGATCATGATATTATTAGTATTATTAGTACATCAATCCAAGGTGATGGTATTTTCATGTTAGGTACTTGTGCTATACTATACTATACTATAATGCAGTCCTGTCCACTCCCCACCTACCATTAAAAAAATAAATCCTATAGTGTACTTAAAAAAAAAGGGGGGGGTGTAATGGTGATGACTCATCCCCATCATTGCACTAAGCTGAGCACAGTCACACACAATACTGGGCATGGCCACACCACAATCCCCACTGCAGATGCCACCTCGCAGCTACCTTCTAATCCTTAGCACTCCTCAGGCTTATGTGATGTATTTAATGGATTATGAGGAGGAAAACCTTAGGGTATTAGGTTTAGTTTGGGTTATGGCATTAGGGATAAGGTATTAGGGTTGGTGTATCAGTTTGGGTTAGGGTATTAGGGTCAGATTAGGTGTTTGAGTTGGGGTATTAGGGATGGTGTAGGGTTTAGCGGTTAGGGTATTAGGGTTAGAGGTTATGGTTAGGGTCAGGTTTGATCTTAGGGTTGAGCTAAGGTCAGGATTAGGGTAGGGATGCTTTGCATGAATCAGGAACGCAAATAAAGTGCTATGGATTGTTTGAGGGAGGGCCCCAAACTGGTATCTTGCCTAGAGCCCCATGAGGTCTAAATCCGGCTCTGGAGGCGAACACAGCAAAGTTAATCACAGACACAGCCAGAGCAAAGTTATTACAGTTCCAAGAATGTGTGCAATGTGATTCAAATGCTGAAACCCCTGCATTACAAAAGTAAACAATTTAGAATATGTAAGTTCAAGTGCTACAATTGTCACAAGATAGGCCACAAAGCATTTGAGTGCAAATAATGTAAATCCTGTGCAAAGCAAAAAATGCAATGGCAAAGATGAGACAGCCTTGAGTGTTACAGATACCATAAGAAAATATTGTTGGTACATTGATTCAGGTGCAACAAGGCATTTTAGCTGCAATGAGGAATGGTTCACCAAATTAGTCGCAAGTAATCTTATCAACATCAAAGGGATTGGCAATCAAGTGATTACAGCTATGAAAGTTGAAAAAAATTATAGTCCACTTGAGAGCTCGAACAAAAGTCACAGAAATCCAAGATGTGCTTTATGTGTCAGAAATGGGAACAATACTTATAGCCATCAATGTCCTAGAACAGAGAGGTCACAGAGTTAATTTTGCTAAGGGAAAGTGTATTGTGCAAAACAAAAAAGGGACCGTCATAACAATAAGCACAAGATGTCAGCAATTGTACATCCTTGATATGCAGCACTGTTATGCGATGATGACAACTGAGTCACAGTCACTGGAACTCTGGCAGAGAAGATTTGGCCAGCTTAGATACGGCAGTCTTCAGAAACTACAGAACTGGATGGCCACAGGAATGTCAGTGATAGCCACAGAGAAACCCGTATGTGAGAGAGCTTTATATTAGGGAAACAAAGTAATCGACTATTTCCCAAATTAGCAAACAGAGCTACAAAACTACTATAGATAGTACATTCAGATGTGTTTGCTCCAATGGAAGTAAAGTCAGTAAGTGGATACAGATACTTTGTGGCGTTCATAGATGACTTCATAAGAATAACACACTAGTATTTCATCAGAGAGAAATTTGAAGTAGCTAAGAAGATTGCAGACTACTAGAGATTTGTAGAGAATCAAACCGGTCACGGGCCTATTCATCAACACTAAAATAACGTTTTTAAGGACAGTTTCCTTTATTAACGTTATTTTAGTATTCATGAACACACTTAGCACAGGAGATATCACTGACGGACCTTCAAAATGTACCTTAAATACACTTACAGGAAAAAGGAGGGGCTTAGCTGCTCATCCTAATATTAGATTTCTTAGTGCTTATAGTGTGCACCTGCTCCTCCCCCATGTCTTTTGTGCTGTAGAACTACAGGTCTCAGCATGGTAGCACCTATTCTGTTTAATATTAGGATGAGCAGCCCAGCCCCTCCTTTTTCCTGTGTGTGTGTTTAAGGAACATTTTGAAGGTGAGACCCCTTCTCTTGGGCTAGCACACCAGCTACCTGCCCCAGGTGATGGCAATTGGTATGGGTCCTTGCATTGCAGTACACACATCTAATAGGCCCTATGATAGGTAAGTCCTAGATTAATTAGTGTGTCAGTAGTAGAGATGTTAGGGACCCACCTATATAAGGTTCGCCGTGACGTGGCAGGTGGGCAAACATCTTTGGCCAAACATGTACTAAGAAACCTGACATTTAAAACCATGTTAATTGTTGCAGTTTACTATAGATTCCTTGATCATTAGATTTCTTAGTGCTTATAGTGTGCACCTGCTCCTCCCCCCTTCTTTTGTGCTGTAGAACTACAGGTCTCAGCATGGTAGCACCTATTATGTTTAATATTAGGATGTGCAGCCCAGCCCCTCCTTTTTCCATGAAGAGGAATTTGTCAGCATAGCATTCAGTGAATCCCAGGGTATCCAGAAGCCAAAGTCAAGATCTGACTGGTGTGAGTGGTTATCTAAAATTGGAAAAGAGACTTTGCAAGTGATAAAGGCTACAAGTGTGGAAGACATCAAATATCATGACAGCGGCAGCAGTCCCAAGTTTGTGAGTGAGCTACTGAGCAGAATCAATGCTGCTGCTCCTTCAGGGAAGCTTCATTCCCTCTACTAAGATGGCCAACAACCTAAGTACTGCGTCATCTTGTCACTGTGTAAGAGCAACCGAGTGGTGCATGGCTGTGTACCACTTTGCTCCAGTGAGACCCGGTCTTACCTGCTATCCAGAGGCTGCTCCAGCATCATGCACCGTTAACCACATCCAGCATACACTCACCGGCTGGTGAGCTGTATGACACCCTGCTTCATACAAGCTCCGCTCCATCCTGACTAGAGTGTTTATAACAGTGAGTACAGATGTATGCTCTGTAATAGCAATAAACCACTCTACTGGTTAAGCAACTGGCCCCTTCTTAGATTTTTTTGATCACCCGCTGGTGTGCGTAAAGTTCGCAATGCTCGTGCGCAAACTAGCCGCTACGGTCAGAAATTTATCTCTCCTTGAACACAGCCAGGTCGGTAGTTTGAGTGACAGATTGAGGCGTTTGTGGGTGGTAACAGGGGAAGGTGCTTGAAAACGGGGAAGTGGAGATCCGAACGCAGGCGTGCCTAATTATGCGAACAGCATTTTATGGGAGTGCATACGGTTTATGGGAGTGCATACGGTTTATGGGAGTGCATAATTAACAAAGTAGCGTCATGGCACATGTGACATGGGAGGTTTTTACATTGACATGAAGAGAGGGTATGGTCAACCTTAAGCTCTACGACCAGTTCCGATGGTTCCCGATGGTCTCGATTAATCCTTATATGCCCGGAGATGACGTGCAATGCGTACGAGAAGGGGGCGTATTTTTTTTAATTGAGGCCGCTTCCTCCCCTTGGTCGGCCAGCTACCGATCCGAACTTAGGGACGCAACTTGCGAGGGAATCATTTGCATATCCGGCCCCTTTTCCCGTACGACCGTGCGGCCGCTTCAACCGACTCTGAATGAGGTCCATATTTCCAACACCGCACTCTCTCTTTTTCTGCATTTGGTTATTCGGGTGAGCAGAAGATCTCATCAATTGCTAGATGTAAGAAGAGGTGGTAAGTGCTAAATGCTCTATAACCAGTGGTATTTGACACTTACATTGAAATTCTCAGGGCTGGCTCGAGGGATGTTCAAACGGTTCCGTTGCACAGGGCGGAATCCTCCAAGTTTAATGACAGCAAACTGTCTGGCTTCGGAAGTATGCCGGGAGAGACCTGCACTGCTGCCTGCAAATATTCTCGCCCAGGGTGCAAGTGGACCGAGGGCTGGTCCTGATAATTCTAAAACACATTTGTAACAAACACACAACAGTTATGCACTCTAATTTAGGTTTGTATCCTACAGGGGCTGCATTTGTAAGTGTTACAGAGACATGTGATCAATGATTGGAACCCCAGTAACCTCACACTACAGAGACCTGCAATAAAATTACAAAATCAGTGCATAAACCTCAGAATATATAGTATTATATATAACTAGTGTTGGATGGGCCAACCCCGGTGTCTGGGAAATGCTTGATGGGCCCCACTGTTCGCAGTACACACACAAATATTGGGCCTGCTTCTGAGTTGGACTCAGCTCTGTATATGGTTACAAATAGTGAGTTTTAGTATACTGCGTATGTGCAGAAGCAATGTTATGCGATTCTGAGTCAGGCGGACCTTGGCCAGATGTTGGCCCCTATTTACTGCAATCCCCATTCAAATGTGGTTTAGTGTGATATTTTCGCCTAAATTCGTATTGCGGCATGTGCACCGCTTGACACTCCCCTCGCGACACTCCACCCACGATTGCCCCCCCTCGCCCGCGACCTCCTTGTGCCCCCCCCTTGCGATCCCTCCCGCTGTTCTGCTTACACTTACCTTGGTGATTGGTGGTCCGTTGAGGTCTTCCCTCCGAAGCTGGTCTCGGGGTTCCTGTACTGTGACCGGTCAGCTGCCCTATGCTAAAAACTGAGATGCCGGCATAGATCAGCTGACCGGGGGTCACAGTGCAGGAACCAGGACACCAGCTGACCGAAGTCCCAGAGGACCTCACCGGAGCACTGTTCAACGGTCCCTGGATGCAGGTTGTCTGTTTTTTAAGTTTTTTTTTTTTGTTTTTTTTTTTAAGTGATCAGCTTGTGGTCTACTTAGACCACAAAGCTGATCACAGGGGCCAGCTCTGCCCTGACCAGTAGTCGGGGAACCGGGGGAAAGCCCTAATAACGCCATCTTTAGATGGCGTTATTATCACAGGGCTTTCCCAATTAAGTTTTAGAAAATTTCGCACAGATCACATTGCCCATTACAAGTATAGGAAATGCAAACTGCTTACTAAAAGTATGTGAATTGAAGAGATTGGAGTAGTTTTTCAGAAACGACTCCAATTGCCCTTTAATACATTTCTGCGATACTAATATAATGCAGAAAGCGTGTGAAAACACAATTTTGAATTTTAAAAATAATATTGATAAATAGGGGCACTGGTTGCTATAGGATGGCAACCAAGTGGTAAAGATCTGTCTTGCAGGAGTGTCATAGGAGTGTTGTTGCATGTACAGAGAAGGGAAGCCTGTGTCTGATAGATCTCTTGAGCCCAGCATGAGGCAGGTGCAGTGGCTCCCCTCCACGTGGTGACACCCAGTGCGGATAGGATTGTAGTGCGCGTGGCTAAGCCGCCCACCGGCAAAAAAGCATGGACTCACGGGTAGGGGTGCGGCCCCACAGGTTGGGCATGTGGCCTTGTGACCCGAACCCCCGTTTTAGTCACTCTGGGGCTCCTGGAGATGCGGACTGCCCCCGGAGTCCAGTCTGTGTGCAGTGCCGGCTCCCTCACTGTGTCAGGAGCCGAGTGCTGCACGTAATACCCGGCTCCTGTGCAGCACCCGGCTCCTGTCACTAAGGAGGAGTCGGCACTTTGGTGTCACCCCTCGGTAGGTGACACCTGGGTGCGGCCCACCCCCCTTGTGACGCCACTGAGCAGGTGCATGTGCCAATTACAATGATGACAGTTACAGCGGGGGGGTGGGGGGGGCGGAAAATCAGTGGGCGGAGCGACTTCACACTGGAAGTCCTATGGATACTCCCATTAGAATAGGGTAGTCAGGGGCTTTTTTCATGAGAGGAAGGGGTCCGTGTGCAATCTCTATCACGGGCCCCCTCCTCTCAGTCCAGCTGCCAGCAGTGCACTGAGCGCTGCGATGCCGGCGCCGCAATGATAGACTCTGGGCACTAGAGTGTGCCCGGGATCTATAGAGCATGGGCGGGTCATCGGGAAAATGGCCTCAGCGGCTATTTTACCTGTACTGCGCATGCACAAAAGGGAAAATGGTCATGTTGGACATTTTCCAGGTGTCTTTACAGCGCTGACACCGGCGCCGACGTGGGACTCCGGAGAGGTAAGTATAATATGGGGGCAATGTGTGCGGTGCGGACCTCCCAGGACCCAGGGGCCCGTGTGCACCTCACACAGTGGCGGGCTGGGCCGGGGGGCAGGGTGCCATGTGCCCCCCGGGCCGCAGTGTCATGCCACCGCGTGTGTAGCACTGACCGGACGGAGTTCGGTCAGCGCTACACTGACAAACACACAGCCGCCGGCTCCGGCAGCTGTGTGTTTGTTGTAAGCAGCCGCCAATGAGAGTCTGTCAGACTCTCATTAGCTGCTGCTGCTGCGCCCACTGCGGGAGCCGCTCCATCTTCCGGCTCCCGCAGTGGGCAATGGGAGAGACGTCATGATGTCATATGACATCTCTCCCATAATGCAGAGCGGCCCGGCCCGGGAGGACAGACGGAGGAGCAGATGGCGGCGGCGGGAGCGGGGATTCAGGTGTTTTTTTTATTTTGTTTTTTATATTATGTGTGTCTACCATGGGGGGGGGGTCTGGCACTACTGGGGGCACTACAAAGGGGGGAACTACTACTACTGGGGGCATTACAAGGGGGGTGGGGGACTACAACTACTGGGGGCACTACAAGGGGGGGACTACTACTACTGGGGGCACTACAAGTGGGGACTACTACTGGGGGCACTACAAAGGGGAGGGGACTACTGCTACTGGGGACTACTACTACTGGGGGCACTATAAGGGGACTACTACTGGGGGCACTACAAGGGGGGTGGGGGACTACTACTACTACTGGGGACACTACAAGGGGGGGACTACTACTACTGGAGGCACTACAAGGGGGGGCTACTACTAATGGGGGCACTACAAAGGGGGGGACTACTACTACTGGGAGCACTGCAAAGGGGGGGACTACTACTACTGGGAGCACTGCAAAGGGGGGGGACTACTACTACTGGGGGCACTACAAAGGGGGGGACTACTACTACTGGGGGCACTACTGGAGGCCTGCATAAGGGTGTTCTCTCCTGTGGCACACGGGGGCACTGCATATGGGCACTACGACAGGGGGCTGCCCTAATCTTTAAATCTTTATTTTTACCTGACATTAATCCCATATGGACCCGCCTCCTCCCTGGAACACTTGAGGGGGGGGGCGCCGTAGCACACATATTCTTCGGACACCCTGGCTACACGCTACTCCTCTGCCAGGGCCGTCTGCATGCATTTGCCCCCCAGGCTAAAAGTTGCCAGCCAGCCCCTGACCGCACACACATGGCACCCATTATAAATTCGCCCCTGAGGGTAGTAAATCTGCCTTCTGCAGTCTCACGCAAACACAGCCAATTTGCATCCGACTCAGAATCAGGTCCTATGCAATCTTCGTTAAAAGCATGTGAGTGGGGTCATATGTATTTGGCAGGGAGGAGGGTATTGGGGAGAGCAGGGGCAGTAGGGTGAAGTTTAGTCATGGGCGCTTAGACTTTTTGCATCGGCCCTGCTGCCGCATAGTAAGTCTTGCTCTTAGGCTTTCACTGCAGCTCAAAATGTCATAAAGAATTAATTTCCCTAGTTAGATCAACATCCAGGGGGGAGACATTGTAACAAATGTGAAACCATGAAATATATATAGTAAGGACATTAGCTTGAGAATCAAAGAAAAACGGATGGGAATTTTTTTTTTTAAATAAATTAAAGTGCAAAAGAGGAGAATATTAAAAAAAAAACACTATTGATGCACTTGGAACCGGTAAGTTATAAATACAAACCAGGCCCCATGATATCGATTATTGGCTTTTATAGGCATTAGGAGTGTTTCCATAGGTTTGTAGCTAATTCATTGGATGGATACTGGTTCAACTCAACAGAGGTCCATTTTACAGGAATATTAATCATACTTATCTACTTTCTGCAGTGGGAGGTGTGAGAGGCGTGGCATGGCTAAGTGGGCGGGGTGTGTGATGGTGTAATCACATCATCGTGGCTCCACCCCCTGTTATGCAAAGCCGTGATTACTGACATAGTAAAATCGGGTGCGGAGCCACAATGGCGATATTCAGTGCAATTTGTGTCATCAAGCCGCCCAGACCCTCCGCTTCACTCGGAAGTGGGCGGCACTTGAGGTCTTGAGGGGGCTCTGGGAGACTTGCCCACTTTTCTGGGCATCTTCAAGAGTCCGCCAAGATTTAAGAGTCATTCTGACATGCTGGGAAAGTATGATCTTAATAATCAGATTCTAATAAATGTGGAGAAGTTCCCAGCATGGTGCTAACACTTTGGGATATTGTTTCAGCTGAACGGAAATAATAGAGAAAGGAGTGTTCTGGGGAACATGATCTCATAAACCCTTCCCGAGAGTAAATCTATGTTACAGTATGTGCTGGAACAAATGACTGCAAATAGTAATGTATCTGTCAGTCCTACAGACATGACAAATCCCTGCCCTTTCCAAATCATTGCTGTTATGGGACACAAATGTTGTACATGTCTATAATATGTCCTTGTGACATCTTTATATACTGTATATTTATGTGATGAGTCAGGAGATGAGCATTATGATGAATTTATGCATAAATAACACAGCAATTAGTGCATATGACTGTATAGAGTCTCCTTTTACAATTTGGTCATTCTCTAGTCTGTATAATGAATTCTGAGGTCAGAAATACCATAGTCTGCCATGTGGAAAGGAAGCTCCCGTATGCAGGAGTCTGTTCCTACACTTTATATTTCTCCTCCCTCCCAATCTTGCAGCTTTATTTGGATTATTATCAGTGCTTAAAGTGGTCCTAGAGAAGTGGTGGAACTCACCGCCCCCCCCGGTGCTATTTCATTAAAGGGACAGCGCGCGCTGCAGGTGGGCGCCGAAAAAAAAAGACGTGGTCTCAAGAGAAAGGTGCATGGTCACACAATAGTATTTCCAATTAAAATTACGCCACACAGTAGCACAATCTTGATTCACATTACACCACATAGTAGTGTCCCTTATTCATGTATGACACACAGCAGTGCCCCTTTTACACAATGTCCACATTTGTGCCCCCTATGCAATGCCCCCATTAGTAATCCTCCTGTAACAGTGCCCCCAATGGTAGTGTGGCTAGTAGTAATGCCCACTGTAGTAATGCCCCCAACAGTAGTGCCACCTGAGTAATACCACCAATAGTAATGCCCAAGGCTGCCATCAGAAATGGTGGGGCCCGGTACTGACAAATTAGGCAGGGCCCCCCTCACCCTGAGATATGGGACAGAAGTGGGCGGAGCTGTGGATGTGGGTGGAGCTATTTTGGGGGTGAGAGACAGGGAAGGCTGGGCCTATTGGGGGCACAGATTAATCATTTGTAAGTTCTGTTATATTACTTGCTGTGCTGACATTTTTATTTGCATGTTTTTAATGCAATATATCTAACCACAAGATGTTTTGTGTGTCTATATATATATATATATATATACACACACACACACACACTGTATATATATATATATATATATATATACACACACACGCACTGTATATATACTGTGTATATATATGTATACATATACACACACACGCACTGTATATATACTGTGCATATATATAGTAGTAGTGCCCCTTACTTACCTTAAGCTCCGCTCCCTCCGCAGTCTAGTCCGTGCAGCTGCTCCTTTAACTATGGGAGATACATCATGACGTCTCTCCCATAGTGCACTGCGGGAGCCGATGTCCTTTCCATAGTGCACTGCGGGAGCCGATGTCTTTTCCATAGTGAACTGCGGGAGCTGGAAGCCGGAGCTCAGGAGTGAGCTCCAGCCTCTGACTGCCACTGCAGGGAGGGAGCCGTACTCATCTCAGCGGGCAACCGGCAAATGGAGCCTCCCTGCGGCCCGGGCTAAGGTGGGTCGGAGGAGGCGGAACTGGTTCCGTCTCCAAATAGAAGTGACGGAACGCAGTTCTGCCCCGTTCCAGCCCACTTTAACCCCTGATTATTATGTTGCCTGATGCTAATCCACAGTGGGTGCACTTGATCTTATCCTTTGACACTTTGGGGATGATTCAGAGATGGACGCTAATGCAATCGCAGCTGCGAAAATATGCTAATAGTTCCAAAGCTTACCCGAGCATAGGGATGCCCACCACTGCCCCCTTACCTGTGTGTGACATCACTAACGGGTGTAAATATTGGTAACATCGACGCACATCAAGTGGCCATTTTGCCAGTCTGACCTGCCGCAGACTCGGCAGCTCTCCCGACACGCAGAGGGCTCTCATGCTGCATAGGAGATAGCAAAGGGCTAATTTATGCATGACCATGTAACGGCGTTCAGACGATCAGACATGTCTGCGTTTTATTAACCATCCCCCAATTACGCAACACCTTCTCCATGCTCCGCCTGATGTCGTCTTACATGTGGGATATTGCTGACTGTCCACCTTATAGGGAATAAGAGTGTTGCTAAGAAGTCTTCCGCTTCACCTGCTAAACTCTCCTCACACACGGCCTTACATACTTGTGTCACCTCAACCTCGGTTCCCTTTCTGGCTATTTTGTCGCAGCCGTGTCTGCCGCAGTCGATCTTCTTAACACTGAGACACCTGCATCCAGCATCTTGCAATGGTGTATTTCCATCTTGGTGCATCTTTACACTCACCATTGGATGCCCTATGGCAGGTGCAGTTTCTCGGTCTGACCTTGGCCTATGTGTGCATCTGTGTTGCAGCCGCTTACAGCGACACGCCTGCGTCTGCTTAGCCACCCCCACTGCTACCTCCCAAGGAATGCCCACTGAGATCCAGACCCTGCACCTCCAGTCGGCCATCACCCTCATAGTAAACCATCACACATTGGAGTCTGCTGCCCTCCAGTGGTCGATTGGGGTATTGTGCTGAATTTTGAGTCTATGCTAGTCTCTATGGGCCTGATTCATTAAGCATCGCTATTGTGATCGCAGCTCCATAATCGCAGGCAGGTCTGCTGAGGAAATACGCTAATGAATGCTATCGCAATGCCGTTGCACTGCCAGCATAGAGACGCCCATTGCCTCCCACTACCACTATCTCACATCCGTAAAACCTTGCAGTCCTGAGTAGGAATTGGTATACTATACCGGCAGACGGGATGCCGGCGGTCAGAAGACCGACAGCAGCATCCCGATCATGAACATCCTGACAGGGGTCGGTAAGTAACACAACCCTCCCCCGTTGGTGCCTAACCCTAGCCTCCCCCCAGTGGTGCCTAACACCCTAACCTCCCTCGGTGGTGCGTAAACCTAACCCCACTTCCCACACCCTAAACCTAACCCTCCCTGGGTGGTGCCTAACCATAACTCCCCCCCCCTGCTGGTGCCTAACCCTAACCCCCCTCCCTGCAGCCTAACCCTAACCCTCCCCGGTTGTTGCCTAACCCTAACCCACCCCAGAAGGTCCCTAAACCTAGCCCCTCCATCCAAGCCTAACTCTAAAACGCATACTTACCTTCCGGGTGCTGACGTCGGTATCTTGATCCCTTTGGGATGCTGGCATCGGCATTCTGACAGGCGTCGGTATCCTGGCGTCCTGCATCCTGTCCGCCGGCATCCTGACTGGATCCCTCTGTGTATACATCTGCAACATGGAGCACCATCGGCCCCTCACGCAGAATTACAGCAGCCCTGACCTTACTTAGAAATTGCTAACCTCTTTGCACGCAGTAAACACTCAAACTGCGTATGCTGTCGCAATGGCTAATGTAGGCACGCCCATGTAACGCGCAGTGCATTTCTCCAACCACTACCGGTCACGACCCTCAAACGCTGACTACCTGTCACTCACTCTGCGTTGGCTTACCGTGCTCTGCTTAATCGTGCTCTGCGATCGCAGTGTAGCCTTCACGCACGCACACTGCATTGCATACTCACGCGCAGTACGCAACCGGCCAACCGCATGCACTGTTGCGATCCATAATGAGTCAGGCCCTATGTCCTGAGTCCGATGGTTATGATTTAACTACCGCCATGTTGAGGGGAATATGACTTGTGACACCTTCTCCATTCTCCGCTTGATGTCGTCTTAATTGCCTTACATGTGGGATATTGCTGACTCTCCACCTTATAGGGAAATACTGCCGCTTCACCTGCTAAACTCTCCTCAAACACAGCCTTTCATACTTTGTCTTGTGTCACCTCAACCTCGGTTCCCTCTCCTTCTGTCTCCAACTCACTACCTATGGCTTCGGGCAGCTCCGCTGGTCATTTAACTCCTGATCCTACCTCTCCAACACCTCCAGTCGGGGAGTCTGATATTAAGGAAGTTTTGTGTTACCTACGGTCTCTACCTACCAGGCAGAACATCCAACAGGACCTTCAATTGTTTGAGAGGAGGATACAGGACACTGTCCAGATCCATGTTGCCTCCCTTTGGTCTGACCTCACGTAAGTGGTGGACAGGAAAACCGTGACACTAAACTCTCCAGTCAGTCTCGCCAAATTATTGAGCAACAGTGGTGTCTGGATGATATCGACAACCGGGTTTACCAGAACAACTTCCAGAGGATACCTTGCAAACTGGCACTAAGAATGTGAATAAACTCTTAAATTCCGACCTTGACTTCCACATTGTTTGACTGAGCTCACCGGGCATAACTCACGAGCAGCACCGGATCCTTGCCCTCCTTGGGTATTACTGTAATATTGGACCCAAGCGACTGGTCAGAAAAAGGTGCACTGACACCAGGGGTGTATTTATAATGGGTGCACGCCCTGCACCCATCCTGTTTTTTTTTTTTTTTCATACGTCTCCAAAGTCCTACGGAGTAGCGCTACACAAAACGCCTGGAAAATGGCAGCCGCTGACACTTTCCCGGTGTTTTGCGCATGCGCAGTAGGAAGTCACTGGGAAAGTGACCGGAGTCTACTGCTGATGTCAGTTCACTGATGGCAGCGGGGGAGTGAGGAGGGGGCCCCGGATGGGGAGTGAACACGCGCCCCCTCCTCAGGGCCGGCTCCAGGGTTCTGAGCACCCTGTGCCGGCTCTTGAGAGAGCGCCCTAACCGCTAATTTGAGGGCGTGGCCTAATTACCATAGGCCACGCCCCCTGTGTGACATTATAACAGCCTGACACAATAACGTTGCCCCTCCTCTTTTAATATGCCCCTGACTGACACAGCATTAGAAGTCCGAAGAAGCAGCAATGTTATGAGCCGTCTTGACAGCCCATATCTGCTGCAGGTTCCAGCCAGAGCTGAGAGGGTTAACAGGCAAAGACAGCCATGGTGAGGTTTTTGTCCAGGCTGATTGCTCCTAGCTGGGAAGCCTCTGTGAACATGCTGCACTCAGCTGTTTATAGTGGTAATTACCAGAGGCTGGGCTCGTTTGCTCACACGGGATTGTCTCTGACTTCTGTTATAAGGCAGCCAGCCCTTTCCTGACTTGCCAGAAATAGTTTCTTGTGGAAATCGTGCCATCCGGTTCCTGTTCCTGTATCTGCTGTTTTGTATTCCTGGTACCTGTCCTGCCCTGCCTTGTGTTATCTATACCTGTTACAAGTTTACCTGGAAAATTCATTGTGCTGCAAATCCACTCTGCAAGTCATTGGTGTTGTGTACTTTAGCTATTCATTCCAGCAATCTATGTACATATCTCTTGCTGCTATTATACTCTGCAAAACACACGCTAGTTAATTTATTTATTTTCCATGCTGCATTATATGTTATGCTGTAAATCCATACTGCCAGCTGCATGTGAGTTTATGGAATGGTATTGAAATACGACGGCTCTTTAGCCGCCGGTTCAAATACCACCTCCGGAAACCCAACAGCAGGAGATCCCAACACGACTAAGTAAGTAATCTAACCCTACCCTGCCCGCCCCTAAACCACAGTTAGTGGCGCCTAAACCTAACCTTCCCGGGGGGCTGCCTGTCCACCCCAGTGGTGCATAACCCTACCCCCCCTTCCGGCACCCTAAACCTAAGTCTCCCGGGGGTGGGGTGCCTAACCCCCCCCCCTCCCCGCACGCTAACACTCCCGGGGGGGTGCATAACCCTATGTCCCCCCCACGGTGCTTAATCCTAACCACCCCCATCCCCGGCTTACCTTCATACTTATCCGCCATTTGGACATTCAGGATTCCAGAGGTTGGGATGCCGACGCCGGTATCCTGATGTCCATCGGAATATTGCGTCGGCAGTATGCCCGTGTGGCGGGATTGCGGCGTCAGTATTTTGACTACTGGCAACCCATCCGCCGGCATAATAACTGCATCCCTGAGTTTATTGCTATACTATCTTGCAATATATCTGTTGTTTGTGATTACCAGTATTTTATGTAGTTGTGTTTATATGTAATTGTATTCTGATATTGTATGCAGTGCACGCTGCTCTGTGGTAATTACCCTGCAATATTATTACTTAGTATTGCTGATATTCACGCTACCTGTAATTAGTGTGCATTCTATCTTGCTTGTGTCCACGGCTGCAGGCTGCTTTGTGGCTAATATTACCGTTGTACTACTACTCCAGTTTTATCTTGCGAACTCCCACTGTTTGTATAAGCCCCTACTGTCCAGAGGTTAAGACCTGGTGGCATCCTAAGTATCGCGTCATCCTCTATGGCACAGGTTCTCAAACTCTGTCCTCAGGACCCCAAACAGTGGATGTTTTTCAGAACGCCTCACAAAATCACAAGTGAAATAATTAGCTGCACCTGTGGGGTGACCTGGAAAATGTGAACTGTGTGGGGTTCTGAGGATCGAGTTTGAGAACCACTGCCCTTTGGAAACAATGGGTGGTTGTTATAGGAACCCTCCCTAGAGTGACTCTATGGGACTTATGCAAATACAGGGGAGATTCATTAAATGCGGTAATAGCTAATCTTGGTAAACCTTATAATAAGACACAGTAAATCTATCGGGGCCAGTGCTTTTGCCTGAAGAAGAAGCCTTAAGGGTATCAAATTATTCTACCTCCGTAAACAGAGTCCAAAGCCCAAGGCACCTCTTCAGAAAGAGTTGGGAAAGATATGTCTTCCAAATAGTTCTGGATTTCCAACTCCCGGTCTGCCAAATCCGAGCCCGAGCGAGTCAGAGTTAGATTGTACAACCCAGAGTATAAAGACTAAAATACTGCAGCAATGTATCTGTCAGTGCATCAGGGGAGCAGAGGAGGCAAGCAAATGCCTATGATGTCAACATATTATCAGGCCATTGTGCTAAGTAGAATTCTGGACAGGGCCGGCCGGCCCATTACGCCAGGTACGCAAGCGTGTATGGCGCCAAGCTGAAAGTGCGCCGTGTCCGGAGTCCCGCCGCAGTCCACCAAAGCAGAGCCGCCGCACTGCCCGCCGGCGCCGCCAGAGCTGCAGCCGCGGCCTGAACACTGTCGGTGATTGACAGTGCAGCCTGTAGTGTTAATCACCCAACAGTGTTCAGGCCGCGGCTAGTCCAGCGGCGAAATGATGACCACCGCCTCCTTCTAGTTCCCACTGTCTCCCAGAATGCCTGTGCGGCGCACCGCGTGACGTCATCGCCGCAGCGCCTAGCATTCTGGGACGCAGGGGAGAGAACACGGAGCAGCCTGAAGAACCAAGACACGGAGGAGCTGCCTTTGCCTGGAGGGACACACTGCAGGTGAGTCACTGGGGAATAGGAGGATTAGGAGGCGGAGAGTCGCTGGGGGAGGGGGGGGGGGAGGATTAGGAGGCAGTGAAATGCTGAGGAGAGGAGGGGGGCATTACATATGTGTGAATAAACAGATATTAGTTCTGCCTTAGCGCTCAGACCTATGTATAAGTTTCCTAAAAATTATGTGATTAAAGTCAAGATATCTTAGAGAAGTTCTGTATTTTTATTACAGTCTTTGTATTATCATAGGGTTAGAAATGGTATTTATATATTAAAAATCAATGGTAATTAAATAAAATGTATAAATCCCCTTATGGGGTAACCCATGTTTTCTCCCTTCACTTGACATTCCTCTTTTTAAAATGTAGAATCAAAAAGGTATCATGTCCATCAAAGATGTATTTGATCCAGGTGGCAATTTGCTCTCCTTCATACAATTACAAGATAAATATGACATCCCTCGTACACAATTTTTTATGTTCCTACAAGTACGTCATTTTATTCAATCCTTTATGGATCTCAGCTAACACAGACACAATGGATCGCTTCCTACTCTTATGTCTCTCAACCAAATTTAGAGTAGCTCATCTATATAAATATTTGATTGAAATTCCTATACAAGCTTGGGCAACAGTTGCGGAGGCTTGGCCCACAGAGATACCCGAATTGTGCGACTTGGAGCCATTTATTGTGAATCTAGATTGTGTTTTACCCTGCCTTAAGTCAGCAAGACTTCAAGAAATTCACCTTAGAATTTTAAATCGTACATATATATCTCCTGCCCAACGGAGACATTTTGTGCCACTGGAGGAGGGAAATTGTGTGAAATGTAACTGCTCTAATGCCTCTCTCTCGCATAACCTCTGGTACTGCAGAAAAATCCATAGATTTTGGAATAAAATTTTGTACTATCTAAACAATACGATACATCTTAAATTATCCAAAAATGCGGCAGCTCTCATTTTCGCTGAATTTTCAATATGGGAGACTGAGTCCTCCTTGGACCCATGGAAACCTGCTCTGAGAGTCATGGTTACAGTAGCTAAACAACTTATCCTTAATTACTGGATCTCGAAATCAGCACCTACACTAACGGAATGAAAAACTGCGCTGCTGGAGGTTATTTATACGGAGAGACATATGGCTATCTTTAACATCGAAAGAGGGGTGCAGATTTTTTCCAAAAAATGGTAACCATATGTACAATGTTTGCCAACCCAGATTCAGAATAACATATGGAAAGTCTTTGATTAAAATAATTCCTGTTATTGCTATTTATGTGTCTCTCTCTGTGAATCCCCCCGGACAAGGTAACTCTCATCTTTTGTCAGTGATCTCCCCTCCCTTTCACCTTTCCTTCTTCTGTTTCTTTTACTACTTTATTCTAACCCTCCCTTTTCTAATATACTCCTACATTGACACAGATTATATTGATATAACGATGGACTGATGTTGATGTGATAAATTGTTAACTTAACATTCAATCGTTGCTTATACTGGCTCTATAGGTTGTGCAGTTTGAGTGACATTGATTGTATATTTTCCTGCACCTCTATACGGTGTACTATATCGATGTCTTATACAGTATTTGTAATTTTGTAATTTTCTATATTCAAGTACTTTGTTTCTCTGTACTCCGAAATAATTTCAATATATATTTGTACTACTTTCTAAAAAAGTTTTAAAAGATTAGTAGTTTGTATATTGTTTGTTCCAAGAAACAGACTAGTCGCTTATCGGATAATTTCATTTTATTTAATTCTTGGATTATGCAATGTATAATTGTTTTATTGCTGTTCAATAAAAAGATTTAAAAAAAATAAAAAAATAAAATGTATAAAAAAAGCATGAATGAAGTTCTCTCTGAATGTCAGCCGGCTCGCAGTATGTTCATCTTAGACGCTCATAAAACAGGACAATATTTGTGAACAAATGTATAACAGAGGGAGGGGGTGTGTGGGAATGTGCAAGGAAATACAGGGACAACTGTGATTAAGTGTTGGGGTAGGAAGGGATGAGGGGGAAACAGGATCGGATTCTGGAGTTGGTCCCGGTACTTCAGTACAATATGTCTAAAGATAGTCCTTCAAATATGCAGGGAAAGCTCTCTGATTGTAATGAAAATACAAAACTTCATTAATAGCTTGACTTTAGTCACATAATTTATAGGAAAATGATACATAGGTCTGAGCGCTAAGGTAGAACTAATCTGTTTATTAATAATTGAGGGTGGTTACCTCCTATACCTAGAGCTGCTCCCACCACAAGGAAAATTGGTTCTAGAGCGCTTGGGCATACAAATACGCTTTACTATTACATATGTGTGGCATAATGCATTATAAAGGGCATTACATGTGTGGCATAATGTATTAGAGCATTATATGTGTGGCATAATGCATTATAAAGGGCATTACATGTGTGGCATAATGTATTAGAGCATTTTATGTGTGGCATAATGCATTATAAAGGGCATTACATGTGTGGAATAATGTATTAGGGCATTACATGTGTGGAATAATGTATTAGGGCATTATATGTGTGGCATAATGCATTATAAAGGGCATTACATGTGTGGCATAATGTATTAGGGCATTATATGTGTGGCATAATGCATTATAAAGGGCATTACATGTGTGGCATAATAGGGCATTAAATGTGTGGCCTGATTTGTATATTAGTCATCCACTGGCTGTCACCCTCTCCCTGACACCGACTGTGGTCACTCTCGCCCTGTCACCCATTGCTGTCACCCTCTCCCTGTCACCCAGTGCTATCACCCTCTCCGTGCCACATAGTGCTATCACCCTTTCCCTGTCACCCTCTCTCTGCTGTCACCCTCTCCCTGTTGTCAACCATTGCTGTCACCCTCACCCAGTGCTGTCATTCTCTCCCTGTCACCCTCTCCCTGAATATGTATCTTTGGGTATAATTGTAATTTAGCACCCAGGGTGGTCCTGCTGTATGAGGACTTCATACAAATTCATGTGGGGGCCTATGTGTGTGTTTAATTATTTTCACTTAGGGGCTGTTTTTTTTAATGCTTAGCCTATTCAATTAGCCGCAGGGTTTCCCCCGTGACTAATCACAGTCAATAATCCCAGCTGCACGGGGAAAGGCTGTACAATAAATAGCCTTCTTCTCGCACCGAAAAATCGGGATTATTTCACTAGGGGGCGCCAAAATCTATATCCGCTTATCAAAAAAATTAGGCTCGGCCCGGCCCTGATTCTGGATTGGATTTAGGAGACTGTGGGTAAGCAGTGGGTGGAATTGGAAGCCCTGCCATCAAATCTCCCCTTGAATATGCTCCCATAGTGTCCGTAAATCACTCCATCCAACAGTTGGCCCTACATTGGAGGCGGCTCCATGCTAGAAGCGGTGTATCTTCAGGGCCATCCCCTCTTACACATTTTATACAACCCCACCTTCCCTCAGGGAACATCGAGGTGGTTTATTTCCACTTGGTCGGCAGCTGGGATTACTAGAGTGGGACATTTAGTATCTGACGGTTGTTTCCTGACATTCGAGGCTCGTTGGCTTACTTGCAGATTCAGCATTTTAGAACAACCCTTGGGGAACGTCCTTATTTCTTAGAGATGTGATGCCCTTTGAGTCTATGCGTTCCCTCCATACTCCACCCCCACATGCTATATCAGGAATATATAAAATCCTACTGCATGGTTTGTTTACCTCAAACTCTTTGTTGAGGCCTAGGACAGGAATCTAGCACATAGGGGAATACAAGGTAAATGGGACAGTTTTTCAAGTTACCAATGACTGGTCCCCTAGTTTAGAGGTCCTTGAAACCCAATACAAAGTTTTGTATAGATGGTTCCGTTGCCCAGTTGTTGTTCACCAGTATTTCCACACAGTCTCCTCTCTCTGCTGGAGGTGCTGCAAGGAAACAGGTATGATAGTACATATTTGGTGGGACTGCTCCCTCATTATCCCATTTTGGCAGAATATATTTGCCTTGGCTTCAGAGATTATAGGTAATTTGGTACCCTACAGGCCTTAATTCTGGCTTCTTTCTCATTCGACCATTCCTGTCTCACGGTATAAAAAGTTGCTTCTCAAGCACATCAACAATGCTGCCAGGGCAGTTCTCCCAGACCATTGGCGCTCTCAGACTCCCCTTACAGCGTGGTAATGGTGTCAACGCCTTTATTTTTACATGGCTATAGATGACATTTTTTTTCAGCCCCTGAAAACATTCGTAATTCGTGGCACTGTGGTTTAAGCTGGATTGATTTTAAATCTTCAGCGTCCTATGCAGCAGTGGCGTAACAACAGCCCCCGCAGACCTCGCGGTGGCTTGGGGGCGCCGGCAGGGGGCGCGGGGGTAGCAGCATAACTAATTCAGGCCGATGGATGCCGGCAGAGGAATCCTTCAGGGGCGGATTGTGCCGCCAGGAACTCAGGAAAGTTCCCGCTGGGCCGGCTCCGTCCTCCGTTAAGTTGCTTGCAGCCGGGCTGATTTGGCTGAGTGGCCGGCTGCCATGTGATTGGAGCTCAGCTCTGATTAGCAGCATTTCCCGTTCAGTCTCCAGGCATAGCTTCTGCGCATGTGCAGAAGCTCTCTATGAAGCTAAAGGATAATAATGGCTGAGGGGGAGCTGCTGCGCATGCCTGGCTACAGCAGTTCCTCCCATGGGCCATTGTGGAGCCTCCTCACCTCACCGCTCCGAGTCCAGCTGGCATCCCGGGCAAGGACCCATCTCGCTCCTATCAGTGTCACTCAGCAACAGAAGAGGAGGAGGCGGTAAGGGACAAGTAAGGCTATATCATCTCTTCATTGTACATGCAACTTGTATTGTACATGTATTTTTCACATTCACACTGTGTATATACAATATATATATATATATATATATATATATATATATTGTGATAGGATCATTGGTAAAGTGGTCTGTGGCAGGTACATTTGTCCCAGATTCCTGTCTTTTGTGTTTTAAACCCCCAGGAGAAAGTCTGCAGTGTAGCAGTCTTGAGTTTCGGCTTTTTGAAAAGCCGGGTTGGGACCTGGGGGTTGTGGGTGAGAGGAGAGGGAGGGCTCCACCCACGGCCACTCCAGGTTTTGGTTCTCGCAGCCTGGTAACAGGATTGTTAGTTTTCCACCTGAGAGTCGCCAATATAAGCCTAGTTTGTTTAGGGCTGATTGTCTCACCTGGGAGAGCAGGCAGGGAGTTTGCTCAGAGACACTTGGAAACCTAACCGTGAGTGTTGTGCTGTGCTTTTGTTGCTGGCGAGGGCATTAGGCCCTGCCAGGTTCTGGTAGTGAGGGAACTACCTTTGAAGTTACTGCCCCGACAGGGCTAGGATTTATATTTATGTTTTCTTTATGTTTCTGACATTGTACAATAAAGACTGGCGCCGACCAGCTTGTACTTGCATCCAGGCTGGTGTGCTGCTTCCCTGCTGCTGTGTGTGTGTGTAAGGAAGGAGTCCTCTACCCAGGAGAGGGACCCCCTAACCTAACTGTGTCACAATATGGTGGAGAATGCGGGCAACCATACACACTAAAGTTGCAGCAAGAGGAAAACTTTCCATTTAAAAATTAAAGGGACAGACACCCAATTTGTGAGTGTGGAAATAACACTGTGTCCTTGGAGTCCCATAGAGGAGGCGTCAGCCAATGCTCAGAGAGGCAAGGTTCAGCTTCCAACCTACACCCCAGGACAAAATGGAGGACATTATTAAGGCCTTGCTCCAAGCTACAGCAGCTCAGCAGGAATCTACCAGAGCTCAGCAGGTGACGAACAAACTTCAGCAGGAATCTACCTGGGCTCAGCAGGAATCTACCAGGGCGCAGCAGGAATCCACCAGGGTGCAACTGTTGGCCTTGGAGACAGCCCAGAGGCAACAACAGGTCGCCATCGAGGAAACCTGCCAGGCCATAAAAGAGGTGTTACAGCACCTGGTCGCCCGGCCCAGAGATGTTACTACTGGTCCTCCCACCACCACTCACTCCGTACGAGCCAGTCACTTCCTCCAAAAGATGACTTCGGGCGATGATGTGGAGGCCTATCTCGCCGCATTTGAAAGAACGGCCGAAAGGGAGAGTTGGCCCCAGGAGCAGTTGGCAAGTCTGGTGGCACCTTTTTTGTCTGGGGAGCCACAAAAGGCCTATTTCGACTTATGCCTGGCTGATGCCAAGGACTATAAAAAACTAAAACAGGAGATCCTAACTCGCTTGGGAGTCACCACCTTTGTTCGTGCCCAACGGGTCCACCGCTGGGAGTTCCATAAGGATGGATGACCTCGTCCATCTGTCCTCAAAATGGCTACAGCCCGAGACGCTGACGGGACCACAGATCGTGGAAAGGGTCGTGATGGACCGGTACCTGCGATCATTACCTGTGACTCTGCGCAAGTGGGTGAGCCATGCAGACCCTAAGTCCGCGGACCAGTTGGTCGAGCTGGTGGAGAGGTACGTGGCGGCTGAGGAGCTGATGAGTATGCCCGACCGAGCCCCGATGGCGCACCGGCGAACTCCCAGAGACACTGGTAAGACTGTTCCAGGGGAGAAGGGTGCTGGGCGGTGGAATGTACCTAAGACTGAGGGTGTAGAACCTGGAGACAGGCCTGCCAGGCCGGGAAGGTTCTTGCCCCGTAAACAACTAGACATTAATATGACTCAGTGTTTCCGATGTGGTGGCTTCGGCCATATTGCCGCTAATTGTGCACTTACAACTGAACTTATGCAATGTGATACTGCTCATGTCTACCGCAGGGGGTCTTTCTTTGCACAGACAGCCTGTACGGCTGACCGGCAGGCTGAGATTGATAAGCACATGTGTGTACTCACTGTAGATGGCAACCGAGTAGAGGCACTGTTAGACTCGGGTAGCTTGGTGACACTTATAAAAGCTGAGCTGGTGAACCCCTTGAGGCATACAGGGAAAACTGTTGGTGTGACCTGCATACATGGGGATACTCGATATTATGTTACGGCCGAGGTGAACATCGAGACACCATGTGGCTCTGCTATAGTTTCTGTATGTTTGGTGCATGGTCTGGTGTACGATGCAATATTGGGGAGAGACTTTGCTCACTTCTGGAAGTTGTGGGAAAGCTGTTTTGTTCCAGAGGTGAACAACCCCGATCCATTTGAGAAGGTTGTCGATGTAGTGGAGGAGGGAGTTTCTTCTGAGTCAGAGTTATTCCCTTTTTCTACTATGGTTGGCGAACTAGAGAATGCGGAACGTGACGGTGGCCCGCCAACTGATGTGCCTCCCATTGAGGTGGGAAGTGTTGTTGGGCCAGGTGATCGTCTGCCTGATTTAGAGGTCAGAAGAGAGGTCTTTGCCGTCGAGCAGTTGAATGACCCTACTTTGGTAAAAGCCAGGGAGAATGTAAAAGCAGTTGATGGTAAACCCGTAGACCCTGATAGTCCTTTGTCCTATCCCCACATGGCAATGTGTCAGGATTTGTTATATCAGGTGACTAAGAAGGGGGAAGATGTTGTGGAACAACTAATAGTTCCCAAAGCCTACAGAAGAACAGTGTTGGATCTGGCCCATGGTCATATAACGGCAGGCCATCTAGGGGTAGAGAAAACCACTGAGCGAATAATGCAGAGGTTTTTCTGGCCCGGGCTTCATAAAGAGGTATCTGACTTTTGCGCATCCTGCCCTGAGTGTCAGTATCATGCACCCAGGCCACATTTTAAGGGTCCACTAGTTCCATTGCCTATCATAGAGGTGCCGTTTGAAAGAATAGCGATGGATTTGGTTGGACCCTTAATGAAGTCTGCCAGGGGACACCAGTATATTCTGGTCATAATGGATTACGCTACCAGGTACCCGGAAGCGATCCCGTTGCGCAATACGTCAACCAAGACCATTGCCAGAGAGTTAGTTCATGTCTTTAGCAGGCTGGGTATACCTAAGGAGATACTAACTGACCAGGGTACACCGTTTATGTCCAAAGTCATGAAAGAGTTATGCCGCCTGTTCAAAATCGAACAGTTAAGAACTTCGGTTAATCACCCCCAAACCGATGGGCTGGTCGAGAGGTTTAACAAGACGTTAAAACACATGCTTAGGAAAGTGGTCGATAAGGATGGTAGGGATTGGGACTACTTATTGCCGTATTTATTGTTGGCCATAAGAGAAGTTCCCCAGTCCTCCACCGGGTTTTCACCCTTCGACTTGTTGTATGGGAGACACCCAAGGGGGTTACTAGACATTGCCAAAGAGACATGGGAGGGGCAGTCTAGTCCTTAAAAAACGGTGATTGAGTATGTTTCTCAAATGCAGGAGAGAATTGCTGCCGTAGTGCCGATAGTGAGAGAGCACCTGGAACAGGCTCAACAGGCACAGCAGAGGGTATACAACCGCAATGCTCGGTTATGCAGCTTTGCTCCTGGGGACAGAGGGTTAGTATTGGTTCCCACTGTGGAAAATAAACTTTTGGCTAAATGGCAAGGGCCCTTTGAAATCTTAGAAAGAGTGGGGCAGGTCAATTACAAAGTTTACCAGCCGGGGAAAAGAAAGCCGGAACAGATATACCATATAAATCTGTTAAAGCCCTGGAAAGATAGAATGGTACTGTCGGCCGTCCGAGACCCTCCAGTAAGTCCAGGGTCCTTAGTTCCCGAAGTGACAGTGGCAAAAACCCTGTCGGCAATTCAACAACAAGAGGTCAAGGAGTTTCTGATTAGAAATAGGGTGCTGTTCTCTGACGTACCTGGGAAAACCTTGGTCATTAAACATGACATCATCACTGACCCAGGGGTTAAAGTTAATCTGAAAGCCCTATAGGTTACCAGAAGCACAAAGAGAATCGGTGTCGAAAGAAATTAAAAATATGCTAGAGTTAGGGGTTATTGAAGAATCACATAGTGAATGGTCAAGTCCCATTGTGTTGATTCCAAAGCCCGACGGGAGTGTGCGTTTCTGCAATGACTTCCGAAAGTTGAACAGTGTTTCAAAATTCGATGCCTACCCGATGCCAAGAGTGGATGAACTGATTGAGAGACTAGGGATGGCAAGGTATTTAACCACTCTTGACCTAACCAAAGGGTATTGGCAAGTACCGTTAACCGAGAGCGCCAAACAAAAGACAGCTTTTTCAGCGCCAGAGGGCTTGTTTCAGTACAAGATGTTGCCCTTCGGGCTACATGGGGCACCTCCTACCTTCCAAAGAATGATGGACAGGATTCTAAGGCCCCATAGACGGTATGCGGCTGCTTATCTGGATGACGTGGTCGTTCATAGTCCTGATTGGCAGTCTCACTTACCCAGGGTGCAAGCAGTGTTGGACTCCATCTATAAGGCAGGTTTGACAGTCAACCCAAAAAAGTGTTGTCTAGGCATGGAGGAAGTAAAATATCTGGGATACACCATTGGCAGAGGCCTGATAAAGCCTCAGCTCAATAAAGTTGATGCCATACAAAACTGGCCACGGCCTCTGAATAAGAAGCAGGTGGGAGCCTTCTTGGGAATTACGGGGTACTACAGGAGGTTTATACCCAACTTTGCCACCATGGCAGTCCCACTGACTGACCTGACCAAAGGCAAACAAAAAGTCATGGTAGAATGGAGTCCTGAGGCAGAGAAAGCTTTTCAGGAGTTGAAAGTAGCGTTGTGTTCCCAACCAGTCCTGATGACTCCTAATTTTGAAAGGGAATTCATAGTACAAACCGATGCATCAGAAGTAGGTATAGGAGCGGTCCTGTCCCAGAACAAGGAGGGTGAGGAACACCCTATTTTCTATCTTAGCAGAAAGTTGAATGTACATGAGAGAAACTATGCCACAGTGGGAAAGGAGGCGTTGGCCATAAAGTGGGCGTTAGAGGCTCTCAGGTACTACTTGGTCGGAAGAAAGTTCAAATTGATCATTGACCACGCCCCTCTGAAGTGGATGTCTGAAAATAAGGACAGTAATGCGAGAATTACAAGATGGTTCTTGGCGTTACAAACTTTTAAATTTTCAGTGGAACACAGGCCAGGAAGCCAGCTGGCCAATGCTGACGCATTGTCACGCGTTCATTGTTTGGGGGCTTCAGTTGTTCCGCCCCACAGGTCGAAACAAAGGGGGGGGATATGTGATAGGATCACTGGTAAAGTGGTCTGTGGCAGGTACATTTGTCCCAGATTCCTGTCTTTTGTGTTTTAAACCCCCAGGAGAAAGTCTGCAGTATAGCAGGCTTGAGTTTCGGCTTTTTGAAAAGCCGGTTTGGGACCTGGGGGTTGTGGGTGAGAGGAGAGGGAGGGCTCCACCCACGGCCACTCCAGGTTTTGGTTCTCGCAGCCTGGTAACAGGATTGTTAGTTTTCCACCTGAGAGTCGCCAATATAAGCCTAGTTTGTTTAGGGCTGATTGTCTCACCTGGGAGAGCAGGCAGGGAGTTTGCTCAGAGACACTTGGAAACCTAACCGTGAGTGTTGTGCTGTGCTTTTGTTGCTGGCGAGGGCATTAGGCCCTGCCAGGTTCTGGTAGTGAGGGAACTACCTGTGAAGTTAGTGCCCCGACAGGGCTAGGATTTATATTTATGTTTTCTTTATGTTTCTGACATTGTACAATAAAGACTGGCGCCGACCAGCTTGTACTTGCATCCAGACTGGTGTGCTGCTTCCCTGCTGCTGTGTGTGTGTGTAAGGAAGGAGTCCTCTACCCAGGAGAGGGACCCCCTAACCTAACTGTGTCACAATATATATATATAATCTCACAATGTACAGCTAACTTTTACTGACTGTGACACTGTATACAGTGTACACAATATATAGATATATTAAATAATATACACATATACTGTATACAGTGTGACAGAACATTGTGAGATCAATAAATATATATATATATATATATATATATATAATGATCGCCTCTCACACTCCTCTCCACCCCACCCCACCACCACCATCGTTTGAGGGTCGGGGGGCGCCAGAATTTATTTGGCAGGGGGGAGCAAGATTTATATTTATGCCACTGCTATGCAGCTCTAGTGCCGCCGCAGGCCTGAATGTTTAGTCAGGATACCCCCTTGGGTTTCCTTTCCCTACCGTTCTTTTTTTTTTTCTTTTTTAGAAGATAAGCACTGTCCGCCTCTGTATGACTTAGTACCTGCATGTCCCTCTCTCGCTCCTCTCAGTGCCACCTCTCTCTCCCTCTCTTTTTTTTCCCTTGCTCTTTTTTCTTTCCTACTCTCTCTTTCTGAGTCGGATTCCGTTCCTGTGCAATTGTGTACACGTCAGCTGTTCCATGCCAATTCTCATCTGTGCTCATTGTATTTCTGCTCTGATGCTTTGGATGTTAAACATCTGACTATCTATGCTTCATTTGTGTAGGCAATATGTTTCTTTTTCTATTTCTTTGCATGATGCCGACAACCGTTCTAAAAGTTCTCTTGAAAATAAAGAATTAAAAAAAAAAAAAAAATGGAATGTGGCGAGTGCAAAAGTGAAAAAATGACCTCAGCGCCGGGGTGAGAAAAACCTCAGAAGTGAAGGGGTTAAAGGGGAAGGCTATGGATATACTACTTTTTTCGGGCCCCCTTGGATCCATGTGCCCCGCATACCCTGCACCTATTATAGATACGCCCCTGCAATGAACGTTAAACTCTAGAACCACAATTCAGTATATATTGACAACAATTTGCAAATAAAATAACATATCATCACTTGACTCACATTCATTCAGATCCTTTCAATGGTCACAAATGACATATTTGGATCAAGCAATTTACTAAATTTATACAGAGATCAGTCACAGAGAGTCATAAACTGGAAAAGAAACCTTTGATGAGTGCACTGCAAGCACTGGAGTTGCTGAACTGATCTGACTATAAGTGGTGTAACGGGCAGGAGTGCAGAGAGGGAGGACCAGGGCCCAGGCCTCTCAGAGTGACGGAACCACTTCTTGAATTTTACGTAATTTTATAGCAGAATTAAAGCAGAAGTCTCTCAGCTTGTGCACAATCATCTTCTGATCGTACTACCGAGACCCAATGGCGTGTAATATATACTTACTGACTTTGGTGCCCCCTCCTCCAAGAGGAGGCAGCCAGATCGGCTGAGAGGGGGGCATGGCGTGGGGGCCTGGCACGTTCTAGTGCCCAGAGTCTACTGAAGTTGCGGTGGCTGGACAGCCGCGCCAGTCAGCTGCCGGCCGCCGTGGAGAGAGGAGGGGGCCCTGGACGGGGAATGCACACGGGCCCACTCCTCTCTTAAGACGCCCCTGGGTGCAAAGTTACATGCGCCTTTTTTCTTTACTGCCACTTCAGAATCAGGCCCATATTGTCCTTAGTTAGGGTAAAACTGACACACTGATTTCTCAAGAATAAACATTATTATTGTAGTTTCGTTATATATTGGCTTGCCATGATATCACTCTCATACCTGAGACACATATGAGTTACACAGGTTATGTGGCTGGCTAAATTCATGCCTGTATCTCACCTGGTTTTAATGGGCCACAGAACCTGTGCAAATCATGTGTGTCCTAGATTAAAGGGATATTATGGCAAGCCTAATTATATGTACGCACGCACGCACTATATAGTGCCACCATTTCAGCAGTGCTGTACAGAGAATATTTACTCGTTCACATAAGTCCCTGCCTACAATCTAAATTTCCCAAAACACACACTTACACCAGAGTCTATTTTTGATGGCAGCCAGGTAATATACCAATATGGAGTGTGGGAGGAAACCCAGAGTAAGAATAGAACCTCCACACCGATAGGGCCTAGGCTGGAATCACTACAGGAAAGTAGAGAAACAGACTTTCAACAATAACACTCAACTGGAATGCGTTAGTTAAATATAGTATAAGGGAGTAAGTTCACCTCTCAGCAGGACAATAGGCCTGATTCAGACCCGGACGCTAAGCCGCGAACTCACGCTATGGCCGATAGCATGGGTGTGCATAATTAGCATGGGAGCGTCATTGTACACGTCACTTGGCTGTATTTCAGCCTGCAGTGATCGCAGTGCTTGTGGTGGGGTAGGGTCTACCTCAAGCGCTGCGTGCAGCTCCGATTGCTCTCGATGGTTCCGATTAATCATACAATTCCTGGAGATGACGGGTGCTAAGCAAGAAAAGTGGGCGTCTTTATACCGGCATGTGTTCGCTCTGCCGTCACTCTCTAAGACATAGAGGGCGTCCTTACACCAGACAGTGCGATAGCGGGATTTGCATACCCGGCCCCTTTTGGATGCGAGCGATCACGGCTTAGCGTCCGGGTCTTGAATCGCCCCACAATGTTCCCAAGCAGAGGGCCAAAGCAACACTGGCGTGGTTGGACATAAAAATTTTAATCTTCTGCAACGGCAAAGTCAAAGGCAGATCCATCCAATTGGTATCTGTGGCACAAAAAGAGAGAGATCCCGCTGATTGGCGACAATAAGTGTAATTTACTAACACCGTAAAAATGTGCAGTAACCCACAGCAACCAATTATGGCATGTATTTTCATTGTCTACTATATAATAGACTAATCTAAGCGAATTGCTGATTGGTTATTGTGAGTTACTGCATGTTTGCACTTTGTGTATACATGGAGCCAGCTTAGCTTTTTAGTATAATGTATATACACTGTCGAAGCTGGCTAATTGGCTGAGACAAGATCAGTTTAAAATTGGATCGCAGCGACGCCATCTTGCGACTGGCCGCAAGACGCCATCTTGGAAATGAGATCGCAAGACACCATTTTGTGAATGGCCGCCCAAGCGCCATTTTAGATAAACTCACACTTTAGTACATGTGGCGATATTACTATTAGCATCATGCGATTGCATCTTTCACCATTTCTCATACACACATTAATATGCACAATTGCGCTGTTAACTAGTCGCATATTAGCGAATGCATAAGATCCTGTATGAAAACGCTGAATATTAGCTTCATGCACACGCATCTGCCCCAAGTTAACTAGCGTCTTTACATCAAACCCCACGTACTCACACATTACATATTCACATACAAGGTTCCATAAGCTTTAAGGTATAAGATTCAAGTATGCACATTTATTATAATTGCTAGGAAATAAAGATTATTTCGTAACTAAGGTTTTATACGTGATAAGTAAGCCATGTTTGGTATTGTACTGATGCGTACTCTCTCAACAGTATTCCGGTAATATTGATGGAGAGATCGCAACATGCATTCTCAATTTATGGACCGCAGAGACTTCAAGCAACAAAATGTACATATGACCAACTGTTAGGATTTGCATGAGGCGGGAAACCAGAGACCACCAGTTGTTAGAGGCTGGACTGTGTCTATTTGAACCAACCTGTTAAATGCCTTGTAACATATGCCCTCTCCTTTAGGACCAATGGTATTAGCAACAAACTTCTCTATTGTGTTGTTTATTTCTGGGGGGGTATAAATATGTGTGCTCTGACCCTGGGTTCCTAGTCTTCGTGCTGAATGCTGATTGACGAGGGGTTTCTTGCCAATGCCTACATCTGGTCCAGAGCGCTGCGTATGTATAACTGTACTTCGGTCTGTATAATTCCTTTGCGCCAAATTGTACTTATAACTAGCGTGTAACTGACTGTACTTTTACTTGAATAATACTTTGTGCTTTGGAACCACAGGTTCTAGGTCTGGAGTCTTTATTTACTGTATGACTGCGTACGCAAAATAGCGTCATCCTTAGAGGTTTATAGGCAGGATATCAGAAGGTATAGGCAGGGGTGTATAGAGGTTCAAAGGCAGTATCGTTAACATGGAGCCAGTTTAGACTTTTTAGTATAATGTATATACATGGAGCCAGCTTAGATTTTTAGTATAATGTATATACATGGAGCCAGCTTAGCTTTTTAGTATAATGTATATACATGGAGCCAGCTTAGCTTTTTAGTATAATGTATATACATGGAGCCAGCTTAGATTTTTAGTATAATGTATATACATGGAGCCAGCTTAGATTTTTAGTATAAGGCATATACATGGAGCCAGCTTAGCTTTTTAGTATAATGCATATACATGGAGCCAGCTTAGATTTTTAGTATAATGTATATACATGGAGCCAGCTTAGATTTTTAGTATAATGCATATACATGGAGCCAGCTTAGCTTTATAGTATAATGTATATACATGGAGCCAGCTTAGCTTTATAGTAGGGATGTGCAGGCTCGGATAGGTTCGAGTTTGCACGTTGAGTTCGGATTTTTCCCTCCAAAAAAACGGAACTCAGAAAGAGGCTAAACGTCATCTTACATGGACGAACATCATCATTCCTGGACTGTATGATGATGTTCGTCCATGTAAGATGACGTTTAGCCTCTTTCTGAGTTCCGTTTTTTTGGAGGGAAAAATCCGAACTCAACGTGCAAACTCGAACCTATCCGAGCCTGCACATCCCTACTTTATAGTATAATGCATATACATGGAGCCAGCTTAGATTTTTAGTATAAGGTATATACATGGAGCCAGCTTAGATTTTTAGTATAATGCATATACATGGAGCCAGCTTAGATTTTTAGTATAATGCAGTGGAATAAATTCATCCCAGATTCCTGGAGGCAAGTTATAATTATGTGCTGTAACAGCCGACCCGTCACAGCCATTGACACTGCAATGTAGCGTTTCACATGCAGATACACCAGCAGTCACACACAGAATACAGGCATGCCACAGATCATTATAATAAGCAGAAGCTGCTGGTACATCCTCCTTGCATCGCTGTGCCAATAAGACGCATTTGAAGGGAAAAATTTGCACAAAAAGATGCTTTGAGTTACTCTGCGCTCACGTGTTACGTACGGAGGATAGATGTATGTGGACACATCTGTATGCATTAGTCACAGATAAGACAGTGACCTGTATGGTGCAATTAGCATCAGGCTCAGAGTCCTCCTGTCAAAAGCCACCTGATGTTCCTGATACCCCTGATAAAAGGGAAACCACCTGATGTGGTGGCTGAGTTTAAGTCAAGATATGTGGGACTACAAATCACAAAATGCCCAGGCTACTGCCGACTGCATCACATGCCAGGAAGTTGCTCCATCAAAGATCTGCCCCCTAGACTCAGCCGCTGAGGCCCCAGGCTCCCGCCTCTCATGTCCTCTTACTCGCAGCTCCGTTCGATGCATCCTTGTTGACATGCAGCTACTGGAAGATCTGCAGCCGCGTCTCCTCAGGCCAGCCACTCAGGCCTCTGCTGCATGGGTCTGTGGCTAGGGTTGCTGCCAGGGAGGAGTGGGACGGAGAGTTTTGAGTGTGATGGGCGCTCGCACTGCAGCAGGAGTCCACAGCCAGGGCTGACCCAAGGGAGGAGTGGGACGGGGAGTTGGTGAGGGGATGCGCCAGGCACTGCTGCACTGGTCCAAGCGGTTAGGGAGGAGTGAGAATGAGAGTTGTGGGTGAGAGGGGCACCAGATGTGTCACACTGACATAAGAAGCTGCTGAGGAGCAGCGACAACAATAAGTAGGGACAGGCTATAGATAGACGGAGGCGGCAGCTGATGGTCTGACATGGAGCTCTCCACTAGTGTATGGTGGCTTCTCAGGTCCCGGGAAGTGGTGACATGTATTGGGCAGCCATGACGGTACACTCTGGGTACATAGTTGCAGCCCTAAGTGAATTTATTGTGGGGAAAGGAGGAGGTGCCCCTTCAGTGCTTGAGCCCGGCGGCAGGCGCCTCCATTGTCTCCCATAGTTCTGCCCCTGATATAATGTATATATATTATACTAAAAATCAAAAAGGGAGTAAGTTGGCTCCATCTCAATTTTAGAGTCTGTGTTTGTTGTGGACCCGGGGTGGTAACAGGAGTAAAGACTGGAACAGGTTTAAACTGAAAAGTAGGTTGTTTAATGTGAATGTTGGTAGACATGAACAATAAGATAAACTAAAGTCCAGAAATAACAAACTAATAAATGTAGCAGGAGGAAACTGTAGTGAGTGGGAATAAACAAATGTCCAGCACGGTGACAGAGATGAATAAGGTGAATCCAGATAGACTGTAAAGGTGAAATGGATATCTGGTTATGCAGAGTAATGGCTGAGAGGGATATCCGGTAATGGTGTGATGATGGCTGAAAGGAGAATCCGATAATGCTGTGACAATGGATGAAAGGGGAATCCGGTAATGCTGTGAAGATGGTTGCACAGAAATGGATTAACTGAGGAGACAGGTTTAGGCAGGAGAGAGTCTGGTGGAAGGTGCAGGGCGATCTCCAGCAGAGTGCAAGGCAAGACAGAGCGGTGCAGGCTGCAGGGAGCCGAAGGCAGACAGGAGCTAGCGCAAGCTCCGGAGCACAGGTCTTAGGTTCAGGAGCGCATAGAACTCTCTCTCACAGCTGACGCTGTGAACACGTTGCACTGGCAACTACAGGGCGCCCCCAAACACCCTTAAGTACCCAGTCACAGAGCATGATAGGTCAGAGAGAGCAGATGACTCACAGACGATTGACCTGCTATGTCACATGGCCAAGGACAACATGATGGTGCCCAGACAGCCGCGACGCGGAGATGCCACTAGACTTACCCTTGCCAGGATGGTCCAACGCTGGCAGACATCTGCGTACATGCAATGCCAGTCTCCACATGCCAGCTGCCCCGCCAGAAGGACCGCGCCACAGCGCCCTCACCGGTAAGGACCGCAAACCTCCATGCCGTGAAACCCGGGTCGGGACACTCAAATTCTGTCCCACCCCTGATCCTCACTGCGACCTCTGGTTCCCAGTGTTCGCTTGGTCACACATGTGCAGTTACAGCAAAACTATCTGTTAAAGTGGTCCCGCCCACCGGAACCGGACACCTGCGACCAGCACCAATTAGGTTTTATTTAGAGGGGATATAAGGATGAGGGAAGGCACTTCTACTTGCTCCTGCGGTAGCCCTGTCACAGGGTGAAACATTCAACAAAGAAGTATCGCGTCTGCCGGCAGACCCCCCATCTTTGATATACCCCAGAAGGCAAGTCCTCAACTCCTAGGGCGGGATGCATGATGCATTGCACTCGCGAGGCATTCCGCCGGTCATCGCATGCATGCCGGCGTTGGTAATGCCGGTATGCATGACGATCCCTGCAAAGGACTGCTCTGTCGGTAAGAGCAGCCCTTTGTGGTGGAGGGGCTTCCGGGTCTATGACCCGGAAGATGGCTAGAACCACTGCAAGATGCACTCCGGGGGTTGGTGCATATGAGAAATGCGGTCAAACCGCATTGATGCATCCCACCCCACAAGAGGTAAATCATCTGTATACTTCTTAATTAAATGGAACAGTGAGGCTGCTATATTGGAGGAACTCGGGGTAGAAATAAGCACCGGTTAGGTGTCTCCCCCCTTTATAGAACACTGAGTAATGTGAATTCAGCTTTGACTACATCTATATTACTACTACTGACGTTATCTCACTAGCAAGATATATTTACCTGTATTAAGGTGCAGTGTGTAATTCGCCCCAAGTGTTTTCCTGCACACTTTATGGGGTAAATGTACTAAACATCAAGTTTGGTCGAGATGACCATCTTGGGTGAGTTTAGGCATGTTTTTCATCTCGCAAATTTACTAAACACAAACTCTGGTTAGTCTGAGAGATTTCTCCAAACAACCCCCCATCGGCCAAACTTGGAAGTACTTTTCATGAAAAATATGCAACTCGGGAATTTACCAACAATCGAGATTACAAAATTCGCAGAGAAATTGAAGTTTCAAACACTCCACCTCCTGAGTTGCGAGTTTTGCAGAAACATACACAGATCAGTGTGATTTGTGTATGTTTCTGCTTGTGTACCTAATTTAAAGTTTTTATAAAAAAAAAAAAAAACATGACGTAGGGTCCCCCGTCCCCCCCCCCCCCCACCCCAACCAGTCCTGGTTCCTAAAATTACGGGGAACAAAATGAGTAGGGTTCCCCCATAATTTAGGAACCAGCACCTGGCCAGTGCTAGTTTTAAATGTAGGGGGGAAAAATGCATAGGGGTCCCCTTATATTTAAAACCAGCACCGGACCCAAACCGACCAGGGTGTAATGCCACAGCCAGGAGACCCTATCACCGGGTCTCCAGGGCCGAAGCATTAACACCCCAAATCAGTCAGCCCAAGCCGGGAATCTCAGGGGAGGTAAGGACCCCCCCAAGAAGGGGTCCCCCCTCTCCAGAAACCCCAGGCTTAGGCTGAGGCACAGAGTTCTTCCCCGCACCTCTGGAGCGGTGGGTACGGGAGTAATAATGTGGTATATAGTTCTTAACTATTGTAATTTACAGTGGAACTACAGGTGCCAGCATGCCTGCCCTTTGGCACTTGTGGAACTACAAGAGCCAGCACCCATACCCCCACTGTAAATTAAATAGTTAAAAAAACACAGTATACACACCGTCTAAAGTAAAACTTTATTACACACCTACCTACCTTACTCACACATACTTACCTGTGCCAGCTGGTCACGTCCACTTGTCCTGAAGAACCTGTTTGGAGTACCTGAAAAAAGATATTATACTCACCTCCATCCTCGCGCTGGTCTCCGTGGCATCCAGGGGTCTTGGCAAAGAAGAATAAAAAACGCCACACGATCCAGATACTTACATCAGCGGTGTATGTGTGTGACCACATACACTGCTACCCGGCTCCTGACTGATCAGTGTGAACAGTCAGGAGCCGGCAGCCAATCAGCGGCCTCTAACTGTAGAGTGGCCGCTGATTGACTCCGGTTCCTGACAGTTCCCACGTGGAGCCAATCAGTGGCCGCTCTACAGTTAGCGGCCGCTGATTGGCTGCCGGCTCCTGACTGTTCACAATGATCAGGCAGGTAAGTTGGTGTAATGTGGCTCTCCCGTATCCTACAATAATGAGGCACATCCACTAGACGATCTACTCCCTGTCCAATCTCTAATTGATTTTCCCTTGATTTTTTCCCTTGAAATTTTATCTTTCAGTCTGAAAGATTTGCAAACTATCTTTAATAGATCAAGTGACATTGACCTGCATGTTCAGTCGACTGACGAGACGATCAAACGACCATCGGGATCGCGCATCGTTTATCGTTAACGACCAAACACTGCACAATTTTTAAACGATTTTTCAACGATTGAACGATAACGACATTGTTATCGTTCAATCGCCTGCTAAAATCGTGTAGTGGATGCCCCCCTTAAGCCAACCACTCCCCCCTCCTGGCAAGTAAGGCGGGGTACACACTAGGCGACCAGCCAATACGACGCCCAATGGTCCGTTTGAATGATATATCGGATGGTCGGTACACGCTACACAATCGCCTGATATATCGTTCACCTGCACTATTCACTTACCTGGATGCGGCAGCTAGGTCGCTCCATTGACCGTACATGCACTGCCGATGGAATGACCTCAATGTCGGCGCGCATAGTACATACACACTAGACGATCTGGATGATGTATCGGTCCAATTCAGCATATCATCCGAGAAGTCATCTAGTGTGTACCCAGCATTAGACTTCCTCATCGGTCCTGTTGTCATGGTGCAAACCTGCGTGGGCTGCTGTTACTAAAGGAAAAAAAACCCCTGTTCAGCATGACTGAACTTTATGGTAACGAGAAGCCAAAATCTCTCCAGCACAAAAAATGGAGACAAAAGGGGGAAAAAAGCAAGAGACTGAGGGGAAGGAGAACAAGAGCTTGAGCTCGCAGGAGACAGAATTAAGGGTAGGAGACAGACAGAGAGACTGACAGGTCAACATTATGCAGACGTGTGCATGTTGCATGTGGACATTACAACAATGTCAACATCATAACTTATAATTGCATCCCAAACACAGTACTCCCCCAACCCCCAAAAAACAGGGTGTTCCCAAAATTAGAATTTTACGCCAAATCCATTAAATCCTTCTATAATTTTAAAAGGCAACACAAAAAAAACTTAAATATCTTGGGATTTTCCTGACTTCTCGCTATAACTTACTGTACCAGAAAAACTTCCCAAACCTTTTCAGGAAACTACACGCGGACCTGACCTCTTGGAAGAGACTTATTTCGTGGCTGGGCAGAATCATAGCTGTCAAAATGAATATTCTTCCCAAATGGCTCTATCTATTCCAGACACTCCCTGTAGCCATTCCCCACTCTCTCCTACATTGAATCTAGAAGAGCATTACCCGCTTTATTTAGAATTGTAAACCCCCCAGATTCTCCTCCGCCGTCCTTAAAAAGCCCATTTCCGGGGGTGGTAGGGGTCTTCCAGATTTTAAACTCTACTACTTGGCTACCCACCTCTCCCAAATTGCTTCCTCCTATTCTCCTTCTGGAACAACCTCCTGGCTTGATATTGAAGCCAACCTTATTAACTTTCCAGACCTGTCCTCTCTGGGGCTAAGAAAAGAGACAGCATCCCCCCTCCTCCAGCCTTCCTCCTACTTTTATATTTCTATTACATCTGTGGACTCTATACTCCGTTAAGCTCTCCATCACTTCTCCCATATCTCCCCTTACCCCCATATGGAACAATCCCTGTTTTCCACAAGGCCTGCAAACAACCCGCATGACACGGTGGGCACATCTGGCCCTTACATTTCCTGTGGATTTTAGCACAGGTGGGCGGCTCTAGCTTTCCTTTTCGGATCTAGTGTCGAATGTTCCTACCCAACCCCTCAGCCCCCCCGAATACTGCCAAATATTGCACTTTCTACAAGATTTACTTCTACGTGCCCTCACCCCCTATGAACGCCTTTGTAGGTTCCACCAAGAGTGACAAAAAGGTGATGCGTTTTATAGACACACTCCCTTTTCAATGGCCGCGCGCACGGAAGTGCCCTCTCTAGCTCCGGCGCCCTGTCTGCCGCCGGAGCTAGAGTGAACACTATGATTATATTATATTGTATTGCAAAGCTTGGATGAAAAAACGTCCATTTCTTACAGATTTCCCGGTGGAGCTGGCTGCACTTGTATTGTTATTGGAGTCAGAACTCCCCGTCTGTATTCCAGCCTCCGCTCCAATATTACAGTGTGTCTTTCTCTTCCATTCAGTGTAGTTATTACTCGTGTGTGAGTACTGATGTAAAGGATGGCGGAGCCAGGTTGTGACCTGCCAAATCATGCTCCGGTGAGAACGCTCACCGCTGACCTCCAGCCGCCAGCCTGTCCATACTCAATAGAGAACGTCGGAGCCGGCATTTGCCCCGCCAGACAGGGCTCCGGTGAGAGCACTCGCCGCTGACTTCCAGACGCTATATATATAGTCCCGGTTTCATTAGAGCAGGGTTTCCCAACCTCTGTTCTCAAGGCACACTAACGGTCCAGGTTTTAAGGATAGCCATACTTGAGCACAGGTGACTTAATTAGTACCTCAGTTATTTTGATTTAACTCATCTGTGTCCAGTCATGGATATCCTTTACACCTAGACTGTTATATCTCTTTTACATCTGAATGCCGGGTCACACCTGGGCTTTTGTTCATGCCCCGATCCCGGCTGCGATCTGGCTGAGACCCCTTTCAGACTGGCGCTCCGACCCGACACTAATGCCGGGTCTATGATCGTCACTGCCATCACGTGCCGAGGAGATAATCTCCAACCAAGTGCCGGCTCTTTCTATGCAGTGAAAGGGACCAGAGTCGTATTGACCCAGATTACCCATTCACACTGCATCACGAGTCGGGTCAAACATGTGTTCAACCCTTCTCGTGACAAGGGTTGAAATGCCAGGTTACTTGACCCGGCTTATTTCAACCCTGCCCTTTCACACTGCACGGTAACCCGGGTTATTGCTGGAAGTGAGAAAGGGGTATTAGTGTGCCTTGAGGTCCAAGGTTGGGAAACACTACAATAGAGGAATGTGATAATATATAATACATTCATACATACATACAGAGTCACCATTGTGCAGAAGTGAACTGAATATGTAGCAGGTGTTCCTGGGCAATGACAGGGAGGTGTCTCAGAGCAGGAGATGGTCCCTCCTATGGGCATGTCGGTGAGAGGGGCTGCATATACAGAGACACAGCCACACACATAGGTGGCCATACTCAGACAGAAAAACTGCATCTACAATAGAGCTGGTGCAAATGTTAATGGTGCACGGGATGGTGGAATCTACAGATGCACCAATGAGTATTAGAGTGCACTGACGCTGACAGTGGGCGTCTCAGTCCTTGCACACTCAGATGCACGAATGTACACAAGGGAAGGATTTCATATCACCATTTGCATAGTCGCAGACTGGCTACCTCCAACAGACGCAGCTGCAGGCGGCTCTGCATCCAACTCTGAATCAGCACCAATATTCTACACCATAGGGGGGGGTATTTATCAAAGATCGGAGAAAGGTAAAATTGTGTGAGATATAGTACAGCTTCTAACTTACATGTTACAGAGTGTAATTCAAAGATACGTTAGGAGCTGATTGGTTGGTACTTTCTATCTCACAATATTTGATACATTACCCCCCCCAATCCCATGTTATGTACTTTTACCAGGCACACCTACTCTGAGCATTGCATACTGTAAAAATAGAAGACAAAACAAAAACCTGGAAAGTATTCCGGCATCATTTACATTGTTTTTAATGGGAAAAACACCAAAACAAAGAAAACAAAAACACACATACATACATACATACATACAATATTCAGCTGTATTTTATAAGGTTTCTTTATATGTTGCAGTTTGGTGTCAGGGTCCGGCTGTCTCAAAGACTTATAATAAGCCTCTGCAATCTAATCACTCTGTTGGCAAGGACTCGGATAGGAGCTGAACTGAAGTGATATGCGGCCCCATAAAAGAGTTTATTTACCCATTTGTATAAAACCCATCTTAGGGCCAATGCAGAAAAGCCAACACTACTCCTCCAGAGGTGTTCCTGCTCAAATAGAGCGTCACAGAGACGGCACAGCCACTAGGTGCAATGCAGTCACCATACAATGGAGAATAGGTGGAAGGAATACAGCATGCATGCATGTATATATATGTGTGTATATATATATATATATATATATATGCATGCCTGTACATCATGCATCACCCAGAGGGGTTACTGTGATCAACATGGCGATCTAGGACACCTTTGAAAAGTTTGGTTTTAGATAGAAGACTTGGAAAAATTGGAAGGGCAACATGGATTCACCACCTGTGTGCACGTACTTCATGGTTTCACGAACCCAAGCTTGATTATTATTTTTTAATTGAATGTACAATATTTTTTAATTGGTTAAATGTACATATCTGAAACCAAGTGCATACTGTGGAAATGCCTTCACTCAATTACTACTGTGATCACAAACGCAATACTGCCACCTGCTGGCTGTGATGATGCCACACTTCCATGGTGACAGATTCAGAAGATTCTTTTTCAGCCCCAACTAAAACTTTTTGCCTCAACATGATGGGGAGATGTACTACCCCTTGGAGAGAGATAAAGTACCAACCAGGAGCTGATTATCTCTCTCCAAGGCTTAGTACATCTACCCTGATACCTTAGCAGGGTTTGACAAATCCATTCCCCACCTAACAGGTCAATGTTTTCCCAAGTATAGTGGGGAGGAAGCAGGACAGGGATGCACCTATTTTAAGACATCAGTTGGAGGGGTTAGAGGTCATAAGGTGCGTACACACCGGGCGATTAAAGTGGACGACTGAACCATAACGATATCGTTCAGTCGTCCACTTTATCGTCCATTTTTAACACAAAAACGATAACGACGATGCACATTCCCGCGGGTCGTTCGTCATTATCGTTCATCGGGTTAACATGCAGGCCAACCTAACGATATCGTCAGGTTGCTGCATGTTTGGGAATGGGGGAGAGAGCCCGGCGCTGAACGATATCGTTAATGATAACGTTCAGCGGGTGTGCTCAATGTCATGAACGACATTGAGCACACCCTGCCCCCGACACACTAGACGATATCGCTCAGGGAGCATATCATCTAGTGTGTATGCTCCTACACTGTCATTACATTCCAATGTGATCATTTTTTTTTAAATCAGAAATCATTATTATATAGGTTTGTTTATTACGTGGGTAACATGAGCAGGGTGCTCAAGTTGTGTGGAAATTTATATTTCGCAATAAAACTTGCCAGTAGGCCAGGGATCGACAAATTTTGTAAGAATCTAGGAGCCATCTTAAAAGTTTAGGAGCCAGACCATCGCCCATTACCAAAATATATGAACGCTTGTATAGACCACCACACATGCCCTTTCAGTGCCCCTCAACCTCCCCACATGCCATCAAATCACACATGCCACTTTAATGGTCATCAGATTCTGCAACATGCCCATACCAGCCCCTGTAATAGTGCCCCCAAAAGTAATGCTTCCTGTATTAGTGCCACCAGTAGTAGTCCCCCCCTATACAGTGCCCTCAGTAGTGGTCCTCATATACAGTGCCCCAATATGTAGTGTCCCTTATACATTGCCCCCAGAAGTGGTCCCCCTATACATTGCCCCCAGGAGTGGCCACCCCCCCCCTTTGGTTGTGCCCCCTGTAGCGGCCACCGCCTCCCTATGCAGTGCCCCTTACACACACACACACCAAAAAAAACCCCCACAACTTGCCTGATTCCCACTCCTGCCGACACCCGCCGCTGTCCGCTCCCGGCCCGCTCTTCACTATGGCAGAGACGTCATGACGTCTCTCCCATCACGAGCTGCGCGGGGGCGGGGGAGAGCCCGAAAGGTTGAGCTCATGAGTAAGCTCCAGCTGGCTCCCTCCGTGGACACAGCAGCCAATGAGTCTGACTCTCATCGGCTGCAATAACAAACACAAAGCCACCGCTGGCTGCTGTGTTTGATTCTGTGTAGTGTGGACCATGGTTTGCACTACACTAGCAGCGGCAGGGGTGGCTGTAAATCTTGTCGCCATGGCGACCTGGCCACCGGGTTTTGTCGAGCCCTGCAGTAGGCAGTATCTGTGCGCAAAAAGTACAACACGCATGCGCGCACCAAGGTAATTCCATAATAAAATCAAGTGCTGATAAAAATTAAGTTATCCTTCGCATTACCTTTTTCTGTTTTCATCTTTATTACTGCATTTTTTTGGGACATCCTCGCTTTTGCTTCTCTGTAAGTGGCCTGTGCATCTCTATGAGACATTGTCCATACTTCTATACAATTTTGGTTGTGGCTAATGCTGGTATTTTGTTTTTGGCTGATTATAGGGAGTGTCTGTTTTCATCATTAGGATTAAGGTGATGAGTAAGTACAAGAAATAATAGCAGTGTTTGGAGATCATAAATGTTTTGTGCTGGAAGTAGCATCACTAAAGGTGCCCACACACCCACAATGTGTACGATTTCCCCTGACCTCTCCCCCGGCAGCTCCCCGGAAGTCCTACTCAGGATTTGGAGTAAAAAAAGTCCAATCTGTCTTAAGATCTATCGTGCATCCAGTGCATTGTGTCCCAGATTGGCAAATCTGCCCTACAGCACGGCAGATCTGAAGATGCGATGTACGACGAGCGGTGACGCACATTGGCATCGTGAGTGTACACTAACAATTTGGCCATATTTTACACAATTTGTCGTCACGATTCGTCTAAATCGGCCAAAATATTGCTGTGTGTGTGGGCAGCTTAACACTGGTGGGAGGGGTCAGAATTCAGACCAACTGTCATTTCATGGCAAAGTGATGTCATCACTTTTTATCAGCACTAAATTTTATTATATCAAGTTTTCCTTATTTTCATTGGGAAATAGGCCTCCCTCCAGTACTAGTGTCTACCGAAAAAATAGCCGACCATCACACAAATTCTCCTCCCTGCTTATGAAGTATGTGCAGGGAAAAGAAAGAACAACCACCCTCGTATGACCAAAGTTAAACCGACTATTTGTTATGTACAACGCAGAGCGTTCTTGCCCAAAGTTTAGGTACATATTTAATACACTACACCAGAGGTTCTCAGCTCCAGTCCACATGTACCACCAATATAATTAAGTTCCCCTTTAAATGACCCATCAGACACTTTAGCAAAAATGAAATACCATTAACTTAATCTGTTCATCTGCTACAGACTGGCACTACTCCTAATCACAAGTGATGCCATGATGTAACAGACTGGGGCATCAGGACACGCCAGAAACCATCACCAACAGTCTCTGAGCATGTGACCATTGTCATACTCCGTAAAACAGTGCGGAGCAAACAGAATGCCCGATTTCCTCTTTTGGAACCCAAATCCTCATCACAATCAGATCTCAGGAGTTTTTAGTTTTTTTTTTTAAGTCACCTTTCTTTTTATATTATGGCGCGTTTCAGTTTTATCTCATAGATTGTTTTTTTTTCCCAAACAGTTGCTGCAAAATTCTATGTATTTGCAGTGTCCACACTCCCCTGATCCTGACCTACAAGGAGATATAAGAACAAAGATAGACCCACTCACTTCCAGCCACTGTAATGTTATCTGAATTACACATTTTAAGGGAATCCGTATGTAATACCGCCAGCTGTTTAGCCGCCGGTTCAAATCCTGACACGAGAAACCCGACAGCAGCAGATCCCGACGCCGGCTGATAAGTACCCTAACCCTCCCGGGGGTAGGTTAGGGGGGGGCTAGCCCTAACCTACCCCCGTTGTAACTAACCCTAATCATCTTCCCAAAAACCTAACCCCGCTACACTCCCTAGGCCTAACCCCCCCCCCCCCGCCTCGTGGCTACCGCTAAGGACACCCCAAACTTACCTCGTTCGGGTTCTCGCCCATCGGCGTCGGGATTCAGATAGACGTCAGTGTTTTGACGCCTATCTGAAGTCCCCCGTTGGGCTTCTCGTGTCGGGATATAGACCGGACGCATTCAGGCCGCCGGCCTATAAACTGCATCCCATTTTCAGGTCAGTGGTTAAAATCTAAGCATGCGCATCAATCGGAATTACACTAGTTTTCTGCTGAGCCCTACATTAACATGGATATCCATAAAAATAAAATTACTCTTAAGCTAGGACTTAGCAATGATAAATATATACCTGGCCCTGAGTCTGCACTGCATTATTAATGATAAGCATCTGAATATGATGAGAAGCAAAACAAGCTGAATATCTGAACACATTTTGAAAAACATCTTTATTAAATATGACAGAATGCATCCGGATGTCCTCCGTGCTCTCGCCACGCGTGCACCCTACATGGAGACAGAGGCTCCGGAATAATTGGCATGTCAGGTTATTGGTTTAATGGTGCCCAGAGGACTCTGAAACAGACAAAAGGTTCAAATGAGCAATTAACCCGAATAATAATCTCTAAGGGGTTGGGTATGAAATACCGGCAGTCGGGATGCCAGCTGTCAAAATACTGACAGCGGCATCCCAATGCTCAGTATCCCGACAGGCGTTTGGTAAGTATGTTAAGCCTCCCTCCTTCTCCCCCCTAACCTTGTGTTCTTGCATACTAGGCTCCCCCCCCTTCACTAACCCCCCCCCCAGTCCGTTGCCCAACCATAACTTCCCTCCCCCCGTAGCCTAATCCTAACCCCGCCGTGGTGCCTAAAACCAACCCTCCACCCCCACAGCTAACACCTAACCTGGTCCCACTATACTTACAATCGGGATGCCGGCTGTAGGGACTCCAGCGCTGGTGTTCTGTCCGGCTGTAGGGATTCCGACGCCGGGATTTCAACAGTCGTCATCCCGTTCGTCGGCTCCATAACTACATCCCTCTATGAGTGTCTAGTAGGAACTAGCATAGACCACGTTTCTAGAATGTTTTCTCTCCTCCATTTTGATACCCATTGGAGTCAAACATCATAAAGCTGGACCTGTCACTTACACACGGCAGAGGCCGTTATGCTGCCGGCTGAACCTGTATGAAACCCATTAATCTGCTAATGACCAGTGAGAGCACTGAGGCAGTGTCACTTATTCTGAAATGACTGGTTCCCAGTGAGCAGAAAGGCAGCATGCCCATGGACAGTAGTAGCCGATTCCATAAAATAACTACCTGATCTAGGTTACTACAATGCAAGGAACTCAGTGACCTCAAAGCACATGATGTTACTGCAATATAAATGTATATTATATTAGCTATATGGAGATTAGTTTCCTACAGCTTTCCCTAGTCCAGTTGAAAAACAATGAAAGAAAATGATCCGATCCTTAGAGCACATTATTGATATATCATTACTTGCATCTAGCCACCCAGAATGAAAAGGTTTAGAATCAAATGTAAAGTTTATCTATCCAAGAAATTGCTTTTCTCCTGCTAACAAAGGATGGCGATTTCTATAATGTACTACAGATGGTATTTTGGAAAAGTGAGGTCCATACAATACTTACTGCTGTCTTTTACAGCCTTCTTGCCTGTAAGTTAAAGAAAAAAACAAAAAACGATTAAAGTACAGATTCTTTAGTGTTCACAGTATACTACATTTCATATAATAGCGGAGAATGTGTGGTTTTCCACATTAGGGATGGTGCTATCGGCGGTTTAAATCGATAACAGGAAACAATCAATGGTGTACACAATCATTACCGACACCCACAGTATCTTTCCACGGATCAGAAAGATATATTATACACATCGTATAGGGTTTACACTCAATCCATCGTTCCCAGCTGTCTTTCAATGAAAGACGCAGTGTAGTTACATGCAGCATGTATCGATTCATCACACCATTGTACAGCTAGCGCAATGTAATGGTCGCACCATCGTATGGTATGTAAAGAGATTAATAGAGATTAGGGACACAACGAGCCAACCAGGGAGAGAGGACGGGGCTATGCAGCAAAATGGGGGGGCGCGGGTGGTGGAGACATGCGTTATGCCCCCAGTGTCGAGGGGAAAAAAAAAAAAAAAAAACATTGCTGTGCTCTACCATCGATGGCAGAGAAACATCGGACCACCATAATCAATGGCAAAACAATGAACTATCAGCAGGGCTCTCGGAAATGCCATGTAGTCGGTACAGTCGTCACGGGCGTGATACCCTGGGGACAGAACGGACAGTGCACCAGCCTGCAATGCTCACTCCCGCTGCAATGGGTGATCGCCGTCTGTCCACGGCTACCCTCCTCATGTCCCTGACTCCACCTCCCACACACTCTGTGGGTAGAGATGCCATGGCTTCTTATCTGCCCACACAGAGGTGGAGCACTGTAAGTGAAAGGAATTGAAAGGCTGCCAAAATCATAAAGTATAGCGATAGGCAAATAAAAAGAGGGTAATGGTCTAACCACTGACGGTCGTCCCTATTCTACACGACAAGTCTTCGGATTTAGGTGTCATGAGTATTTCTGAAAAAAAGCACTGTATTATACGGTAACTGTAGTGACACACAAGGTTTCCCCACTGCTACATGTCCATATGCCATCAACCTAAGGCAGAGGTTCCCAAACGCAGCCCTCAAGGTTCCCCAACAGTTCAGGTTTTAGAGATATCCATGGTTGAGCACAGGTGACTTAATTCAATTTGATTTAACCACATGTGCTCAACCATGGATATATCTAAAACCTGAACTGTTGGGGAGCCTTGAAGGACCGCGTTTGGGAACCTCTGACCTAAGAGACAAATTCAATTAAGCACAGTTTCATCAGACCCTCGTGCCAAGTGTGTGGCTGCGCCCATAGCAGGTAATTATATGTGGAAAACCAGGCTCGTTTTTTTTTTTGTTCACAGCTCTATGAGACACAACTAAAAACAAGCCATGTTTTCCTGCAGGAAAACCCTGAAAAAGTATCAATGTGTGAGGTTCCAACACAACCTGGCAGGCAACTGAATCTCCTGGCAAGAATGGAAGTGTCTAATCAGAACTCGCAGCTGACAGCAATGAGAAAGCCAAATAGGTATCTTTATGCACAAAGGGCCTGATTCAGCACGGATCGCGACTGCAACAGCGGACGATTGTTGCGTACTGCACATGCATCGTAGTGCGTGACGGCAGCATTGCAGTCACTCAGACTACGGTAAGTGATTAACAAGTAGTCAGCGTTTGGCGGTGGTCGGAGAAACGTAGGTAAGCCAGTCCATTTGAACGCAGTTACATGGGCGTGCAAAAATTAGCCACTGCGGCGGTATACGTAGCTTGTGTACTCACTGCGTGCAAATAGGTTAGTCGTTTCTGAGGTCAGGGCTGTTGTAATTGTGCGTGAGGGGCCGATGTTACTCGATGTTCCCGATGTATAGGCAGCACAGCAAGGTATTACAGATGTGAGATAGGGGAAGTGGGCATCTCTATGCTGGCGGTTTGACAGCTTTGCGATTGCAGACATTAGCCTAATTTCGCCGCAGATCTGCGTACGCGATCTCAATAGCGATCTGTGCTGAATCAGGCCCATACACAGGAAGGCCAATAGGCAGAGCTATCCAGATTTTTCATGGGAATCTTGAGCTGTATATATGTAATTAATTATATTATACGACCTGGTTCAGGCAGTTAAAATATTATCTGTAAAAGCCGAGCACAAACATATAACACACAAATTCTGTTACCAGAACACTGGAAACCAACAGGACAAGGTTAGCATACAGGACCTGACATTTTAATATGTAACCAAATGAGAAACTTACCGCCGTATGATAATTTATAGTAAAAGTAACCCACCAGGGAGAACCCAACCCAAATCTCTTGGTAAGCGTGGGCATAGTACGGTTTTGCCACCGACCAGAATGCAGCAAGACCTTGTCTCGTCATCTGGAAAACAAATCACATTCTTTAATAATAAAATGAAGTTCCAAAATATATAATAATAATGATGAAGATGTGTAACAGGTAGGGATGTGCAGGCTCGGATAGGTTCGAGTTTGCACGTGGAGTTCGGATTTTTCCCTCCAAAAAAAACGGAACTCAGAACGAGGCAAAACGTCATCTTACATGGACGAACATCATCATTCCTGGACAAAAGACCAGGAATGATGATGTTCGTCCATGTAAGATGACGTTTTGCCTCGTTCTGAGTTCCGTTTTTTTGGAGGGAAAAATCCGAACTCCACGTGCAAACTCGAACCTATCCGAGCCTGCACATCCCTAGTAACAGGTAATATTTTGCGCTTCGGCACTGGAGTGCATTACTTTGCACACTGAGCTGTGACCCGTTAAGGCATGGGTCTTCAACATTTGGCCCTCCAGCTGCTGTGGAACTACAGATCCCAGGATGCCCTGCCACAGTTTTAGCATTCTGTTATATCAAAACAGTGGCAGGGCATGCTGGAATGTGTAGTTCCACAGCAGCTGGAGGACCAAAGGTTGATGACCCCTGCATGGATTCAACATGGATTATTTTTTGCAGAATAAAGAGGTAAACTGGCATTAAAGACGAAGTCCTACCATGTAAACTGCAGCAGTAGCCTTATGTAGTACAGTATTATCGCCTGGCACAGGAACAGCCTCCATCAAACTGAGGGGGGCCGAGCATACACTAAATTTACAAAAGCCTCTTTAATAGACGCCATTTATTCTATCCTGAAAACTGTGACTTTTTGCGTCTGAAATAATCACAGATACAACGCAATGGGAGACAATGGAGAACTGGAGCACTCAGAAGTTCTAACTACATTAGTACTCCTGTTACGCCAGCCTACAACTACCGCTAAAAAGACAGGACTGGTCTTTATTTTTAAATTCTAATTGCAGTGCCTGTCTGTAGTGACTGGCAGATCCATAGCAGGAAAAGTAACAGCATATTCATGGCCAAATACAAGACCAGCTGGTTTCTGCATCAAAGGATCAGCCACAAACAGCCCTTTACCTACGTTTGTGGTCATTCAGAGCTTGCAAGACTCATGACCTTCAAGCAGCTTGTTAAATACAATCAAAGGTGTCCAAGTCTGTGCCAGTGGTCTTGGTAAGAATGAACGGAAAAAAAATGAGGCTGGTAATGACCAAAAACTGCAGACCTAAGACTAACACTTTTGTGATCATTACTAGTCTCAATTAATTTTCCATTCAACCTTAATATGAGCACTAGCGCAGATTTGTACACCATTGCTTGTTTTAATAGTGTTATACCACTTTTCAACCAAAATCGCGGGTCAGATACGGGATTTACCCCATTTCCACTGCGACGCCAACCTAGGAATATCCCAGGTCGGCGCCGTTCACACTGCACACGTGTGCAGTGCTGGCGTTTGGAGATGATATCACCGCAGACCGGAGCGGTTCGGTGACCAGGGAAGAGGGTCCTTCCAGGAGGATGTCTGTTGTCACAGGGGAAACAGGTAGGGAGAGATTACAGCCTCCACGTATGAAGTGGGGAGGGGGTAAACCCCAGAACAGTCCAGACCATACGGGGAGGCTGTAATCTCTCTGGTGACGGAATGGGTATGTAATGCTGGCTGTCGGGATGCCTCCTATCAGAATACCGACAGCGGCATCCCGATGGTTGGTATCCCAGCAGGGGTTTGGTAAGTATATTTATCCTCCCCACCCCCCTCTTTTTGTAGCTAACCCTAACACTCACCACCCCCTAATCCTCGCCGTTAGTGCCTAACCCTCCCCCCTTTGTGCCTAACCCTAACCTCCCCCCAAAAAAACTAACCCCGCTACGCTCCCTAAATCTAACCCTCCCCCCCACGCGGCTAACGCTAAGGGCGCCCCGCACTTACCTAATTCGGGCTGGTATCCTTCGGCGTTCCGGCGTTGAGATTAAAATAGGCTTCAGTATTTCGATGTCTATCTTAAATCCTGTGTCGGGATACCGCTGTCGGTATTGAGACCGGTGGCATCGCGGCCGCTGGTCTCATAACTACATCCCTCCCGCTGACAGTCGTCACAGACAGCTTCCGATTTCAGCCACTCACCATGCTGTAAATGGGCCCTGGGTCGAAAGAGCCAAGTTACCCATTTTCACTGACCACTGAGCCTGACCAGGTTTTTACCTGCGTAAAACCCTGCCCGAAACCCGCTAAGATTTTTTCCTAGGAGCCTTTTCCACTAACCAGCAATAACCCAGGTATTTTGACTGGTGGAAAAGGAGTATAATTCCCCACCATATATTACATTTCTACATATTCTGCCCACTGTAACCTAGGTAGTGTACCCACGATGGCTGCTTCGTCTGGCACATTCATGAGCAGGCTGGGCAACACATGGAACTATTTAGCCAGTTGAGATCCTGTTACCCTTGTAGGTCTTATTGCCATGAATGGCTTAGCTCGCACATAGTAACCTACACAGTGCGCCCAGGACGGCTCTCACGCCTGGTACTCTCCGGTTCATGGTTATGAAGATTTTGCATGCGTTACTGTACTGTCCCTCTTCCATTACGTAGGAAGATTAATTATTGATGCCCCAATATGGCTACATAACCTCTATACTAGTCCTTTTAGAGAAAAGTGCTACATAAATAAAATTCTCATTAGAACAGAGAAGATCCCTTATTTTCCTGATCTGCTACTGATCTTTCTCTGGGGAATAGATAATTAATCTACTATCTTTTAAGATATAGGCAACTGCCCTAAAGGTAAATAATGGCTGACCTCAGTTGGTGAATAACCATTTGCCCTCCAAGACCAGTGACACAAAGCAGATACAGTACAATGTACCCTGTCACATTACAATAAAGCATGTGTGTGTGTGTGTTATATATATATATATATATATATATATATTATACATTCATTCTTACATACACACACAGTGGTGAAGATGGGACCCGTGGGGTGTGCTGGGTTCGGGCTCATTACCCTACAATGCATACAGCTGATATGCCATGGCCAGGCTCCATACCACGCTGTACCCACCTTGTTGAGCTCCGGCCCCGGGCAGCAGCAGCAGATCCACAGAGGTCACTCAGTCCCCGGCACTGTCTGGGCCCTGTGCGTGATCAGGAAGCAGAGAACCACAAAGCGGCCGTGACTAGAGCGGCACACTTTAGTGTATCGTCCTACAGCGCCGCCTGCTGGTGGAGGAGCGCATCTTACTGTCCATTCACATTTCACAGTACTTGAAAAAATATGTCCAAAGAAAAAAGCAGAGCTGTGTCTCGCCTCTGCAGCTGCAATGGAACTACAAGTACCAGCACGCCTCTGTAACACCTGGACAGGCACAGATTGCTTATAAAAGATAACAAGCCAATCTGCAGGGTACTTGGTAGAAATTGGGATTCAAGACTTCTGATCAAACTTGACATGTTTTTTTTTTCATGTATTTTAATAGAAGGCCTAATTCAGAGATGTACGTAAATTCAGTATTTATGTACATCTCCAATGTTTGCAGATCTGCGCATGTACATATGCAGATCTTTTTCTGCAACGCAGTCGCAGTGCCCCAAAGCCGCAGTATGATTGACACGAAGCTGGAGTTTGGGGCCAGCGACACAGAGCGTTCCAGAAAACGGGTGTGTGTCAGCCCTGTTTTCTGGGTGTGCCAAAGTTATTGGCTGTGTCCTTGGACGCAGCTTCTCTGCCCCTGGCAACGTGATATTGCTGGACATCGGATCAGGGAAGCCACGAGTGGGCGCCTTTGTATTTAAGACGCCTCCTGCCAGGGGCGTCTTAAGAGAGGAGGGGGCCATGTGCACTGCCCGTGCGGGACCCCTCCTCTCTCCCCAGTGGCCGGCAGCCGACTGACGTGGCTGGCCAGCCACCGGAGCATTAGTAGACTCCGGGCACTAGAGTGTGCCCGGAGTCTACTGAGCATGCGCAGAACGCCGGAAAAATGGCCACGGTGGCCATTTTCCGGTGTTCTGAGCAGCGCTGACACCCGACGCGGGACCACAGACATGTAAGTTTAAAATAATATGGGTGCAAGGTGTGTGGTGCAGGGCCCCCCTGGACCCGGAGGCCCGTGTGCCCCCGCACACACTGCACCCATTATAGATAGGCCCTGCCTCCTACGACTTTGTATAGTTTAGCACAGCCGCTGTGCCTTTGTAGAACCGTGCTTTAGGAACTCAGGAATTTGCACACAGCTTCCTCATCATGTGATGATGCCATTGCAAAAATACAGCTGTGACCGATTTTGCCAATCACATTTCTCTGAGTGGTTTATTGTTAGGGTAATATAGTGGGACGCCAGCAGGTTGGTCTGTGCCCCTTATGAGAATAATAGAACCTAACAATAGGTAGACAAACCAATTGTGGAGGGCTCATCGCTGAATCTAGAGAAGTGTGCTGAGAGTACAGACTGACACTTTTCAGAACACACAATGGGTCAGTGATTAAACATAACTTTTTTTTTCCCTCAAGTATTTTTATTTTTTTTAAAGTGTTTATTGTATATATATTTTTTTGTTTTTTTAAGTATAACTCACAAAAGTATATTGCTATGCACCCCACAAACCTTTTGTTGCCCCTTCTACTTGTTTCAGCCTGGGGGCAGTATTGTAAATGTACATACCCTGTGAACTTCTTAATCACTGAACCCCAAGGGGTATATTTACTAAAGTGCGGTTTTTAAAAGTGAAAATGTTGCCCATAGCAACCAATCAGATTCTAGCTATTATCTTCTAGAATGTACTAGATGAGTGGTTCTCAAACTCAGTCCTCAGGACCCCACACAAGTCACCTTTTCCAGGTCACCCAGCAGGTGCACAGGTGTATTCATTACTCACTGACACATTTTAAAAGATCCACAGGAAGAGCTAATTATTATTTCACTTGCGATTCTGTTAGGAAATATGGAAAACATGCACTGTTTGGGGGGAGGACCGAGTTTGAGAACCTGTGTACTAGATACATGATAAATAGACTCTGGTTGCTATGGGCAACATCTCCACTTCTAAAAACCCGCAATTTAGTAAATATACCGCCAGGTAGAAATTATAAAGTAACTTATTAGATACCACTCAAGACAGAATTTAGTATTGGTTTGAATTCTACTTTAAGAAAATTCAATAAATGCAAAATAATTAAAGTTTTTAAAGGTGTTCACGTCACCTCTGAGATAAATATATTTACTTAAAACTGTTTTTAAATTTGACTTAGAAATAATCTCTACAGACGTTAGAAAGTACAATTAAATATTACACTGTCCTAAAATAGCTATGATACTATCAGGTACCAGTTTATCAATTCTCATAATAATAATAAGGACACTGCTTAAGGCCCCCATACATCAGAGATTGATTGCAGCAATCGTGCAATTTGCAATCGATTGTGTATAAAAATCTTTGGCCCTCATTCAGAGCCGTTCGCTATTTGTGGTCGCTCGTTTAAAAACAAGGGGTGGCTATTCAAATGATCCGTACGCACATTGCAGTCGGTTCACACCTCTAAGTCTGAACGAGCGAGCAAAACATACGCTCGTTTATTTGTTAAAAACGCCCCCTGGCCGCTCGCATCCTACGTCATGTCCGCTATTTATTAGATTAATCGAGTACATCGACCAGCGTATGAACTGCTCGCTATTCTTGTGGTTGGTGTTTGCTACCACAAATTTGCGAGCAGTTCTGGCTATAAAATAACCCAGTGACGTGGTCAATGACGCTGCTGTTTTAAATATGCACACCCATAAAACGCCCGTTTTGACCTTTAAGCACGCCTGCGTTCGGATCTCCACTCCCCATTTTCAAGCACCTTCCCCTGTTACCACCCACATACGCCTCATTCTGTCACTCAAAATAGCAGGCACTCGCTATATTGCGTACCAACGATTTTCGGCCGCACTGACTGGTTCGCGCATGCGTACTAAAAACCGTACGCATGCGCAGATGTGCAAACATCGCTCGGAACGAGCGTACTGCCGCTAACGAGCGGCTCTGAATGAGGGCCTTTATCTTTTTCAATCGATTGTGGCAATTCTAGGGAAAGATTTTTATACACAATCGATTGCAAATTGCATGATTGCTGCAATCAATTGCTGATGTATGGGGGCCTTTACTCTCCATGGTCCTGTCACTGGGAATTCCAGTAAAATAAATTATTACTTGGAAGTATATAGTACAAAGGTTCCCATACTCTGCCATTACTGCCCAGGTTTTAAGGATATCTGAGTCCAGATGGTTAAATCAAATTAACTGAGGTACTAATTAAGTCAACTGTGCTCTTGCATGGATAACCTTAAATTGAGGAGGTTTGGAACCTCTGGTGTAGCATATTAGTGTTCTAGACAACACAGCAATGGTACAAGAGCACACCCTAGTGGCATAATAGGCTATCACAAGATAATTCATGGAGCTGCAATTAATCTTCAAACATGCTATACATGTTGTACAATAGGTACTATATGATGTTATATGTGGCAGCACATGGCAGTATATATATATATATATATATATATATGTATACTCAACATAGCAGATAATATTACATCAATAAATTAGTTGGCATGATCACAGCCAATTATACTATGGCTTAAAAATACAGTTTTTTTAGCATTAATCCAATCAATGTCTTTGTAAAGTCAAGAAAAACAAATAGAACTGACATTTTGGAATGACTGGCTGGAAATTGCCTAGGGCCCAGGCATCCTCGAATGACCTAAACCCCGTCCTCCCTTTTTACTTTTCTGACAATAGCTTGTTTCTAAAGGTGCCTACACACTATGCAATATTTTACATGATCCGCCTGATTCCGATGCATCGGAACGAGAGATCGTGTCCACCCTTGATCACGCTGCTGATGCGTGTACCCGCTGGTCGTACATCGCATCTCCAGATCTTGCCTGCTGCAGGCAAGATCTAACAATCTCAGTCACGATGCTCTGGAAATAGTTAGGATGCACGATAGGTCGTGGGTCAATTTGGACAGTTTTTAACACCAAATCATGCCCACGACTACAGGGGAGCAGCTGGGGAGAGTTCAAGGGGAAATCGGACACGATATCGCATCGTGACCACATCGCCTAGTGTGTAGGCATCTTAAGGATAGTACTGGGAGCTGTAGTTGATAATGGTGCTCTTTCTACCTCAGGGTCCTTAGAGATCCACAGGGATACCTTGGGGTATAGGGCTTGGCTCCAGCCATGGACACCACAGAGTTAAAGATTTCCTCCCAGGATGCACCAGGCCCCCTCCTATACCCCGCCCCCAGGCCAAGGCACCTCAGTTTCAGTAGGTGCCCGGCCGGGAGCTGGTCATCGCAGAGGGGGGCTGTGTAAACAGCTCCTGAAGATCTTCAAGAGCGGCAGCATAGGACTGTCCAGCGGACGTCCATGCTACCGCTCCGACACCCCCGCCGGCGCCTACCACCGGTAGTGATCCGGGGAGCTTGGCGGGCTCTTGGGGGTTCCAGCTAGTGGAACCCCTGTGGGCCTTGGACTGTGGCCGGATGTACGGGGGGCTACTTAAGGTAAGCAGCGGGCGTCTGCGGTAGGCGCCCGCTGAATCACAGTCCGGTGTCCCCAAGGGCTGGGGGCTCCCTGGGGACGGCAGTATAGTGGAGCCAGGCGGATGCCTGCGCTCTCCACTAGACCACCAGGGATACAGGGCTGGAGCGTTGCGGAACACGCTCCAGCATCCCGGGGGGTTAATGGCCTACCAGGGGAGGATGCCTTCCCTGTAGCGCACAGGAGGCTCTTCCCCATCACTGCTCTCCGCCGCCTTACGCTGAGGTTTTGTCGGGCTGAGGCAGTGATATTCCCCAGGCCCTCCTCCCTTCATCCTCCGGCGGCCATTTTATGAGCAAAGACGCTGTGGTGCAGGGTGCGGAACCTGGGTGCCCCTTACATCATACTTGCCGACAATCAGCTCCAGCCTTCCGGGAGGGAGCTGATTGTCGGCTAATAGCGGGGGGCGGGGCCGGCCATTGGGGGCGGAGCCTGGGCGGCCATTTTGGGTCACACTGGGGCGGAGCCGCACGATCACGTCATCGTGACTCCGCCCCCTCTTCACAATGCCGTGATTTTCGGCATTGTGAAGCAGGGGGCGGGGCCACGATGACGCGATTCTGCGCGAATTGCGTCACCGTGCCCCCCGCTGCAGGGATTTCTGTATGTAGCGCTATCACTGCCAGGCTGTAGGTCTGTGTAAGTGATAGTGCATTTAGTGCAGGTTTTCTGCATTGTATGTGAGTTTATGCTAGCGCTGTGTGTGTCTGATCTTTTCTCCTGTCAGCCATTTTACTATCCCTATTTCTTCCTCCTGACCAGCCCTCTCTGTGCCAGTACTGTCAGGGTAGGAATTTACCTCACAGTTTAAGATTTATTTCTGTGAGAGGAGTGTCACATACCACTATGTCCAGTGAGGACGCTGTTAGAGGAGCACCTCTCCTATTTTCCTGCTCCAGATGTAAAGCAGGTGTGTGGGAGGGGGCGGTACTCCAGGATGGGTTATGTGCTGCATGTTTGGCCATCCCTGGTACCTCTGCTGTACCCAGCACCTCTCAGGAACCACCTTGGGCTTGTTTTGCACAAGCCCTGACTGTTCTTATAAATAGGCTTGCAGCCCCTCCTACGTTTCCACAATTGGGGTTTGCACAGCAGGCGGTAGTCCCGCCTCCTGTTCTGGGAGTTCCGGGACCGATAGTAATGACGCAGTGCCCCCTGCAACATGTCCTTAATCAGGCTAATTGTCTGATTCTGGGGTGCGGGGCTCTCAGCAGGATCAATCTAGACCTGCTAAAAGACCGTTATTGTCATATCCATCCGCTCAGGATGATGAAGATGACGACTCGTCTGAGGGCGAAATTGTAGATTTTTCGGACACTGACACTCCTCAAGTAGGGGCAGAGGCTAAGTCTAGTATTTACATTCCAGGCCTCATACGGGCAGTCCGTGCGGCCATGGTAATTACTGACGACAACTTACCAGCAGCGCCTACTCATGCTTATTTTAAATAGGTTAAAGGAGCTGCAGCAGTATTCCCTCTATCTGGTCAGCTAGTTGATCACATGGAGGAGGCCTGGAAATCTCCAGGAAAAAGGTTTCAACCTCACAAGCGTCTGGCTCGTACATATCCCTTTGCGGAAGATTACTTCACTAAATGGGAGTCTCCTCCTCAGGTGGATTCTCACGTGACGCGCTTAGTAAAGAGCGCAACTTTGCCTATGCCATCTATGTTTTCTCTGATGGATACTACAGACCGTAAAGTGGAGGTGTGCCTAAAGTCTATTCCCTTGCTGGAAGAGCATCTAGACCAGCTATAGCTGTCTGCTGGGTGGCCCAGGCTTTGGAGGCATCATTTGCTTCTGAGGGTACCAGCGAACAGGTTGTGTTAGTGGGTAACCTTCTGGATTCCGCTACGTACATTAACGAAGCAGCTTTGGATTTGAGCCTGCTTACTTCTAGGATTTCTGCGGCGGCTGTGGCCGCTCGACGCTCCTTGTGGTTACGTTCGTGGAGGGCGGACGCTGAATCCAAGAAAGGCTTGGAATGCTTACCCTACAATGGGCAGGTCCTGTTTGGACCAGCTTTGGACAAAATAGTGGACACGTTGGCGGCAAATCTGCATGTCTACCCTCAGCCCCGACTCCGTCTGGGTCTAAAAATCCGTCCTTTTGGCCCTATCGCCCTCCGGGAAAACCTAGGGTTCAGTCTTTTCCGTGACCTTCAGGTCCCAAAAAGACCGCTAAGACCAAGAAGCAAGATTGGAGTACCAGACGTCCAGCTGCCAACCCGGACGACAAACCCTCAGCCTGACGGGTTGGGCCTCTCCTTGGGGGATCCCAAGGTGGGAGGCCGACTTCTGCAATACGCCCAGTGTTGGTTCAAAACCACCACAGACACTTGGGTAAGGGAGGTGGTATCTCAGGGATATGCCCTCTCCTTCCGCAGAAGGCCTCCTCATCAGTTCTTTGTAACAGCACGTCCTTCAGATCCAACGAAGGCTCTAGCGATCCAAGAGTCGGTGCGTTCTATGCTTCAGATGGGAGTAATAGAACCTGTTCCGTTATCCCTGAGAGGGACCGGATATTACTCCAACCTTTTTGTGGTTCAAAAACCAAGTGGATCATACCAACCTATACTCAACCTCAAGTCCCTGAACAAGATTTTAAGGGTCCCTTGGTTCCGAATGGAGACTCTGCGTTCTATTGTTTTAGCTATGAAGCCTGGGGATTTTATGGTGTCCCTGGATATTCTGGATGCTTACCTGCATATCCCCATTGCCAGGGTTCATCAGCGTTACCTCAAATTTACAGTGTCGGACCTCCATTACCAGTTTCAGGCTCTACCGTTTGGCCTTTCCACGGCTCCTCGGGTGTTCACAAAAGTAATGGCGGTCATGTCGGTACACCTGCGGTTGCAGGGAGTTCGCCTGTTACCTTACTTGGACGACCTTCTGTTGTTGGCAGGGTCGTCCTTTGCAGCCATCTACAGCTGACAATATCTGTATTGCAGGCTCACGGCTGGATAGTGAATTGGAAGAAGTCCTCTCTAATCCCTTCTCAGAGAATGGTCCATCTCGGGGCATTGTTGGACTCTCAGCAATAGAGGATTTTCTTGACAGAGGAAAAGATAGCCCAGTTGCAGTCCAAGATACGCAATGTTCTAAGCAGTCGCCGAGTGTCTCTTCTCTCAGCGATGAAGTTACTGGGTTCCATGGTGTCAACGTTCGACATGGTGGAGTATGCCCATTTCCATTCCAGGCCTCTACAAATGTTGATCCTGACCAGATGGGACAGAGATCCCCGTCGAATAAAGACGCAGATGATCAGGCTCACTCCGGAAGTGCGCCTGTCTTTGACGTGGTGGTTACAAAAGTCTCATCTCAGCAGGGGACGTCCGTTTTGGATTTCGGATTGGGTCCTTCTCACAACGGATGCCTGCCTTCGGGGCTGGGGCGCTGTGACAGGCCGACATGTCTTCCAGGGCCGGTGGACGTCAGAGGAATCGGACCTGCCAATCAATATATTGGAAATTCGAGCAGTGTTCAGGGCGCTACAGCATGCAAGACCGTTTCTGCTGGGGAAACCTGTACAGGTTCAGTCAGACAACGCCACCACGGTGGCTTACCTAAATCGTCAGGGAGGAACTCGAAGCCAAGCGGCTCTAAGGGAGGTGTCCCGCATTCTGACTTGGGTAGAAGGCAATCTTCCGGCCATTTAGTCCGTCTTCATTCCGGGTGTGCTCAACTGGCAGGCGGACTTCCTCAGCCGCCACGATGTACACCCGGGGGAATGGTCTCTTCACCAGAAGGTGTTCCAACTCCTGGTGGACAAATGGGGTCTTCCCGAAATAGACCTCATGGCCTCCAGACACAATCGCAAGCTGTGGGCGTACGGATCCCGAACAAGAGGCGCAGGAGCTCTCCTGGTGGACGCTCTGTCGGCACGGTGGAACTTCCAATTCGCGTACCTGTTTCCTCCATTCTCCCTGCTGCCTCGAGTAATTCTAAAGTTCAGGCAGGAAGGAGGCAAGATCCTGCTGGTGGCCCCTGCGTGGCCCAGAAGGAGTTGGTACTCGGATCTCCAGTGTCTATCCATCGACACTCCGTGGCTGTTACCTCAGAGGCTGGACCTATTGTCTCAGGGTCCTTGTCTCTACCCGGACCTGAGTCGGCTATCTTTGATGGCGTGGCTCTTGAGACTTCCCTCTTGAGATCCAAGGGTTTCTCTAGAGCGGTGGTCAATACCATGTTACATGCTCGTAAGCCGGCTTCAGCTAGAATTTACAACAGGGTGTGGCATACCTATTTTGAGTGGTGTCGCCCTAAAGCGTACGATCCTCGCGAGTTTAGAATATCGAGAGTGTTGGCTTTCCTTCAGGCAGGCTTGGATTTAGGTCTACGCCTTGCTTCACTGAAGGTGCATGTTTCTGCCCTGTCGGTTTTGTTTCAACGAAGGATTGCTACACGGCCTGATATCCATACCTTTATGCAGGGTGTCCTTAGCATCCAGCCTCCCTATGTCCATCCAGTAGCTCCATGGGATCTGGCTGTGGCCCTGAGGGCGCTACAGGATCCTCCATTTGAACCTCTGGGCTCTGTGGATCTGAAATGGCTTACGGCAAAAACAGTGTTCATTTTAGCTATTGCTTCAGCCAGAAGGGTGTCGGATTTGGGGGCTCTTTCGTGTCGTCCCCCTTTTCTAATTTTTCATTCAGATAGGGCGGTACTTCGTACCGGTCCCGAATTCCTTCCTAAAGTGGTGTCTAGTTTCCACATTAACGAGGAAATTGTGGTCCCAGCCTTTAATTCATCTGATCTCACAGCTGGTGAGGCTTCTTTTGGATGTGGTACGGGCTCTGCGGATTTACGTGGACGGTACCAGTTCTTTGAGAAAATCGGACTCTTTGTTTGTCCTATATGGATTTCATAAAAGGGGTTGGCCTGCCAATAAACAGACTTTGGCACGCTGGATCTGCATGGCGATCTCTGAGGCATACATTCATGAGGGACTTCCAGTGCCACCCTCTGTGAAAGCTCATTCTACAAGATCTGTGGGACCTTCGTGGGCAGCTCAACGTGGCGCCTCAGCTCTTCAGTTTTGTAAGGCGGCCACGTGGTCCTCTGTCCATACTTTCGTCAAGCATTACGCCTTTGACACATTTGCTTCTCAGGATGCTTCCTTCGGGCGGCGGATTCTCCTCTCGGCACAGGAGCGTCCCCTCCATTGAAGGATACTGCTTTGGGACATCCCCAAGGTATCCCTGTGGATCCCTAAGGTAGAAAACAGGAGATATGGTAAGAACTTACCTTTGTTATCTCCGTTTCTACGAAGTCCTTAGGGTCCACAGGGCGCCTGCCCTGACGCTCTGTGCTTCCGTAAGGTGTTGTTCTGGTCACCAGTTTCTGTCTCCCTTTTCTATGAGAATGTGAACTTGTGTATTCCAGACTTTCTTCTTCCTTTTTCCTCTCTCCCGGCCTATGGCTTGATACTAAAACTGAGGTGCCTTGGCCTGGGGGCGGGGTATAGGAGGGGGCCCGGTGCATCCTGGGAGAAAATCTTTAACTCTGTGGTGCCCATGACTGGAGCCAAGCCCTATACCCCAAGGTATCCCTGTGGACCCTAAGGACCCTGAGGTAGAAAGAGCACCATTATCAACTACAGCTCCCAGTACTATCCTTAAGATGCCTACACACTAGGCGATGTGGTCACGATGCGAGATAACAAAGGTAAGTTCTTACCATATCTCCTGGTTTTATTTCATGAACAGTTTATTTTATCATGTAATTTATCAATTGAAACAGCCTTCTTGGGACAGGAGTTTAGACCCAGATTCTCTGAGTACGGATCTTAGCTATTTTTTTTACTCACTCCAATATGTGTGAGAGCAATAGCAGCAGGGGCACTGCCACTTAAGCTGGTGATTTGTGAGACACAGGGCCGGTGCTAGGTGTCTCGGCACCCAGCTCCATCCCATGCCCCCCCCCCGTCCCTTCCCTCACTCCGCCCTCCCCCAGAGCATGAAAATATAACAGAAGCAGGTGGGTGGAGTTGGCAGGGATCTTCTGCAGCCGAACCCCGGCGCCCCTGTGCGGCCGCACGCATGGAGTGTGCCTGGAGCCGGCCCTGGTGAAACTGTTAAGAGCAGCGGAGAAATCAGGGGCAGGTGCTGAGTAATGTAAGGGCGGGTACACATCAGGCATACTTGCAACATTCTGCCAGTCTAGAATGTTGCAAGTATGGCGCAATCACACGGCGCAATCACAACATTCTGGCAGCCCAGAATGTTGCAATCACATGGCGTGACCATGTGATTGCGCCATCGTGACTCGCTACACAGTGCAGAGATTACCGGCATTGAGAAATAGGCGGAGGGGTCACAATGACGCCATTCAGGCCTGGAGAATTGCCCACTTTTCCAGGCGTCCGGGAGCGCAACCCTTTTTTTTGGAGCCTCCTGGCCGTTCCAGGAGAATAGGCAAGTATGACATCAGGCGATATATATCAGACAATATATCTTTCCGATGTGGATCGGAATGATATATCGTCCATATCACTCAGTGTGTACCCTCTATCGCGCATTCACGTGCATTGTCAACGTTGTCGTCCCATTTGAAGGGACGACGTTGCTGTTGGAATAAAGGTGAATGCAGGATGGAAGGTCATATTGCGCGGTCGTACACCAGTTCGGGTGTCTGGTCGACTGGGATACACGTGTTCTGATGTTTACCCGGCCTAACTCTTTATCCATCATATTTGGGGGGATAGATGTATCTAGCCTTGGAGAGAGATAAAATGGAGAAAGATAAAGTACCAACCAATCAGCTCCTAACTGCCACTTTACAGGCGGTGTTTGTAAAAGGACAGAAGCTGATTGGTTGGTACTTTATCTCTCTCCACAGCTTGGTACATCTCCCCCACTGTCTTTCCTTTACTGTTGGTATTTTAATGGGCATCTTACTAAGCATTACATCTTCTTGAACATGGCTAACTGCTATAAATGAATATTCTTTTTGGTCATTATTGTGCACTTAAGGTGCCCACACACATAACGACTTTTCATCCAATTAGGCCGATCTTGACGAATCGTGACGACAGATCATGTAAAAAATGGCCAAATCGTGAGTTTCCACTCTTGATCACAATGCCGATGCGCATCCCCGCTCGTCCTACCTCGCATCTTCAGATCTGCCATGCTGTAGGGCAAATTAGCCAATCTGGGATACAATGCACTGGCTGAAAGATAGATCTTTAGTCAGATTGGACATTTTTAACTCCAAATCGTGACCACGACTGCCTGGGGCGAGTTCAGGGGAAATCGTGTACATCGGCTGATTGGGAGCAAGTTGGTATGTGTGTGGGCACCAAATCTGTTGATTGAGACTATTGATAAGGATAGTGTGCTCTTTACTTATAACAGCAGAGACAGGGGCAAGACCTAATGACATCAGAGCCCACCCTGCCCCCGAAACAGTCAACTGCATCCTCTCTCCGGGCTTCTCCCATAGAGGGGATGGAAAAAGTTGTCAAGTATGACTGCACCTCAGTAATGCTACTACTCCACCCACCTGGTAATTCTACCCATCATTGTATAACATTATCTGTTATAACTATATTTTTGCAGTTTGTACTCACTAATTTTTTTAATATATCACCTTTGTTGTTAATCTGTTGTTACCATGTACTTATTCCAGCAACAGGCTGACTGCTTTTCATAGCTATCCATACCACCACAACATGGTCCCTTCCCTGTTTTTATATCTATATATTTTTTCCTATAATATCCCACTGTATGTTATACTTCTACTAATTGCTCGTCCTGCCGGCTGTAACCTAGTGCGCCCCAAATGGCTGCCTCATCTGGTACTATCATGGGAAGGATGAACAATCTGAGCACAGGCTATGAAGGAAGACGATATGATTAAATCCTTCTCTATGTTCTCATTAAGGTACCGACCTAAAGAATAACAACTTTGGGTTCTTGTTTCCAACAACAGATATTTTACACACTGGGGCCAACGCATACTTGCCTACCCTCCCGATTCGGCCTCCCGAAAATCGGATGCTGCTCCCAGCCCCCCAGAAATGCAGGCAAGCCTCCCGGCGGCTGACGACCCCCAGCGGTTACAAGAGAAACCCCCACAGTGGGGGAGGCAGATGACACGATTCACGTCATTTTTGTCCCGCCCCCTGCTTCACAATGCCGATAATCTCAGCATTGTGTAGCGGTGCCATAATGCCGGGTAAGATGTCCGTCCGCGCCCCCCTATGCCGGTCACGCCCCCTTGCTATGCCGATCTGGATGCTTCCTCCCAGAAGGGGCAGTCAGAATGTCGGCAAGCATGGGCCAACGTGCTTATGTATTCCCATTTCCATGGTGGGCTGCTCTCCTCTGCAGCTGCTGGGTACTGTATTAACATTTCCCGTGACTGCACCTCTCAGCAGACACTGGTTGGGGGTGTGCCGCTGGTCTGCTTGATCACCGCTGGCCAGAATGATCGAGACACACTGGGAGAGAAGCTGTGGCCACCAATAGCTGTGGCTGCTCTCTTTACATTGCAGTTGTTGTATAGCAGCCGCCCCGCTGCCAGGAACAGCAATGTTGGGGGGTATCCGACTTGCCGACAATCGGGCTGCCAAGTCGACACAGCAGGGGGGTAGGTTGACTGCGTGATCGCATCATCGCTACACAATTCCGATATTGCCAGCACTGTGCAGCCTGGAGTGGGGCCACGATAATGCGATTCAGCACGAATCGCGTCATCGGCTCCCCCGGAACGGTCACTTATACAAGGGGGGAGTGGACGCTGGTGGAGCAAAGTTTCCGACTTTCTGGCTGCCCCTTCCGGGATTGAGCAGCCAGATCGTCACGACAGTGGGCGTGGCCGAAGCAAGGGGGCGGGGCTGTCCATAATGATGTCATTTGTGGGCGTAGCCATGCAATCACGTCATTTTGCCCCCGCTACACAATGCCGATATTACAGGCATTGTGAAGCAGGGGGCGGGGCCAAAATTACGCAAATAGCGTCACCGGCCTCCCCCCGATGCAGGGTTTCTTAGGTAAACGCGGGGGGGGGGGTCGCGAGGCTTACCTGCCTTTCCGGAGGGCTGGGAGTGGCAACTGATTTTCGGGGGGATCCCGGCCGAATCGGGGGGGTAGGAAAGTATGTGGTGGAGGGGGAGTGGAAACCGGCAGGTGGCGCTAGCAGGGAGACTTGCCCACTTCTCTGGGGGGCTGGACAGCGCCACCCGATTTTCAGGAGGCTCCCGGCCGTACCGGGAGAGTAGGCAAGAATAAGATGTATGGAAATTGCGACCCAACTCGCATTAGGTACTGCATACATTTGGTGTCTAGATCCTGATATATATTATGTAAGAAACATGTCCGTATGTTCTCAATAAGGTCATTAGCATTTATTACGTATTATGCAGGTGTATAATACAGCTCCATAATGAGAAAATAAAATCTGCTAATAATTCTAATAGTGCACACAGCAGCCCAGCACCGTCCCTGGTCGTCATAGTAACCGCCGGGCTCCGGGGAGACTTACAGCCAGGCAGGTGGTCACGTGACGCTTCCCGCCATTACCCAGGCAGCTCCGAGCGGGAGGGACGCTGCTGCCGCCATCATGCTGAAGAAGCTCACCGTGGAGCAGATCGCCGATTGGTTTACTATAGGCAAGCAGGTGTCCGATGTGAAGCTTCTGGGCTCCTGGTCTGATCCCAGGCCTCAACCGGCGGACCATGATGGAGAGGAGAGCTCCAAGTCTAAGCGGTGTGTGCCGGTTGTCTCTAGCTCTCCGTGGCCCATGTGCAGGCTGGGTGTACTGTGTATGCGGGAATCATTGCTCGTCCACCCGTCCAGGGTTTATATATGGGATGCTAGCTGTCTCCTGATTCGGTGACTCGCTTCTGATGTCCCATTCCCTAGCACCCTCTGATTAGGGATGGACATTGGAAGCTGATGATTAGCAACCATCAATGTTTCCAGTTCGATAGAATTACTTTTTCCATGGAATACTGGGAATTAATGGTTGCCAGCCATCAGATGCAGCTTTCTGGTGCCCATCTGATGGCTCGCACCGCAGCTCTGAGAATAGATGCCTTGCGCATGTGCTTGGCATCTATTTACAGTTTTGGGGGGGCTGGGGGCAGATGCTGGGCACGCCCCCTCAATGGTGTAACTGGGGAAGGTGCGAGGCTCCGCCCTTAAGTGCACATGCCCGAAGCAGTGACTGCTTTTGCGCATGCACACAGTAGAACCGTTTTGATGGTTATACTATCGAATATTTAAGATGTGATGGCTAGTTGCCATCGGATTGCTGGATTTGATATCGGAAGCCTGGCAATCATTCGATGCTGGGCTTATGATGTCCATCCCTACTACACTAGATCCATATGAGCATGTTTATGCGTAGGGTGTAACTTATTACAGAGTCACATGTTCTTCCACTTTGGAACCGCCATTAATTGTTTATATATCAATACATCAGGTTTTAGTCAGAAAAATATAATCATGGAAGATGTGGGGATTTCAGATGTGCCATTACTATTTCTGCATGAGTTGAGCTAGACAGCGCAGAATGTGTGAACCTTTTTTTCTGCTAAGGGCCATTTTGATATAACATTATTCGCAGGCCACGCTCCCTCCATGTGATGTCACGCGGGGCTACAATTGCCGGTGAGTACAGCAATGCCCGGAGCATCCTGAGGATGCTCCTGGGAGCTGTAAGGGCAGCGGTGTGACCGTCTGAAGCGTCCTAAGGACACTCCAGGTGGCACTGCTGCATATATTCTGGCTGCATGGTGCCAGTCTAGTAACCCTGCTAGCCAGATGAGGCTAGCAGAGAAAAGCTCAGAGAGCCAGACCAAATGACTCTGCGGGCCTTATACGGCCCCCAGGCCTGAGGTTTCCCATCCCTGCATTAAAGGTATACGGTGAGGCTTGGTTTCTGGCAGAATTATCATCTAGCGCTGTTAGTACATTTTGTGCCAATATTATTTTACTATCTTGGATAGTGACTTGCGACATTTTTTATACAGCCTCTTTTATAGAAGCAAATCTAGGAACAGTCCTATCTCTGCTTGTATATCATGAATTATAACACAAGGTATTTTCTAATCTATATCCTCTTGTTTCTAAACAAATATTTCATAAGAAAATATCTTTTAGTGACCATTCGATCTTTAATCATTAGCGTATAAAAATGTGCTATTCTGTTCTATCTAAAACCACTTGGTAAATATTTGCTGCGTGTAGAATTAAGTGACTTTTTGAGAGCAAGTCCTAATTTTCGGTTATTGTTACAACTGCATTCAGGAGTCCTCCTAGCAGTTGGCTTATAAATACTGGACTATGTACTGGGATTCTTTTATGTTATGAATTTTTTTTTAATATGATTGTTTTGATGGTTGTATTGTGTTTAAATATTTTGATATATATATCGTTCTCATATATATTTTTTAAATAATTGTTTTTTGATTACAAACAAGCGCTGGTTCCCAGATTTTTTTACACAGTTGTATTATTAGAGGCTGACAACCTGTTACCAGCTGCTGAGGGACAGCGCATTCAGTACTTTCCTTATATTCCTTTTAGAGAAACACCCTAGACAGCGCATGGAAAGTTATCTTGCATAACCCCCTTCTTGGTTTCTGGCAGCTCTGATAATTTTTAGGTAAATAAATTAAAAAAAGCCATTTTGAGGGGGAAAGGTGCTGCGTGCCCACCTCACAATGTGTGCACATTTGAAAAAATGCAGTATCAGACTAATGGAGCATACACACGGTCAGATTTGCCAGATGAACTATTTTTACCAAAGATTTGAACGATTGAACGTTTTTTGACTGCATTAAAATGAATGGAAATCGTCCAAGTCTGACTGCAAACACATCAGATGTCCGATATTGTTATCTGACCATCGGGAACGCGCATCATTCATCTGACAGATCTGTCAGATATGAACGACTGAACGATTTTTAAATCGTTATGGTTCAGATCTGAAGGAAAAATCTGACCGTGTGTATGCACCATAAACAGGTAGATCCCCTCCTACAGATGCTGCTTTCTTGGTTTGTAGATCCATACACCTGCCTATAGGTCTGTTTTGTGGGTTTGCATTTTCTAAATTATGCTTAAATACCGTCTTGTATTTGTCGATAGAGGCTTCGTACATGTTTGAGAGCAGACATTCATTCGGTGTAAGGTTTTATTGGATTGTGGTTTCCTAAAATAAATAAATTATGATTAATGTGTAACTTTTATACCACTAGTCTAGGTCACGGAATTAGTTGTGACCTAGAGACTAATACCCCTTTTATACTAAAATCCTGGCTCTGACCCGTGACAACCCCCTTTCATACTGCGGTGCCGGGCCGGATTATTCCCGGTCGGCACCGTTCCCTGCAATGCCAGCGGTTAGAGATGGGATAATCTCCTTGCGCCGGAATGCGTCTCTCTCTGTGCTGTAAACGAGTTCCGGGTCGGATAACCTGGGTTACCCTTTCACAGTGAGCCGTACCCGGGTCCTTCCTGGGAAAAACCATGCTCGCTAGCAGGGTTGGCTTCCTGGGTGAAGCTGTTTCAACTGACACAAATCCTGGTTTGATGCTGTTCACGTGCAGTAACCTGAGATTTTCAGGTCTGTGGAAAAGGAGTATAACAGACCAGGTTTTAAGGATATCAGTGCATGAGCATTAAACTAGAATGCATCAGGCACTAAATAAAAATCACCTGTATGCAAGCATGGATATGTTTTAAGGTGCCCACACACACAGTGATGTGCTCACGATCCGACATCGTGCACGATTTCCCTTGAAAACTCTCCTCGGCAGCTCTGCACACGATTTGGTGTTTGCAGTGTCCAATCTTCAAACCATCTATTACTCATTTGTATCCCGGATTGGTAGATCTGCCCTACAGCACGGCAGATCTGAGGATGCAATGTACGACCAGCGGGGAAGCGCATCGTAATCGTGAGTGGGGACACAATTTTCTTACGATTTGGCCATATATTACATGATCTTTCGTTCCAATGCATTGGAATCGGCCAGATCGTGTAAAATATCGCTGTGTGTGTGTGGGCACCGTAACACCTGGGTTATTAGTGTGCCCAGAGGAAATTGTTTGAGAAGCACGGCACTAGCAGGTTATACAGTAATTCTTCAAAACGCTTACGCACATGTGAAGTGTGCTGTATTGGACCATACGCCAAATGCATTGAAGATGGAGTATGCGTTGGGATCCTTCTGTTAATTGGTGTGAATGAGACCTTCATGTCTGAAAATATAATAGAGTGGACCTTTTGCTTACTAACGCACATCTGCACTGGTGGAGCATCAACTGTTGCAGCAATTTTAATTTTGTTTCAGTGGCCTTGATTCAAAAGCCTGTGATGTAAATAGCGCCGGGAGATAGCTCCCGGAGCTATTCAATTCTGTGCGAAGTTAGGTCGGGGAAGGCTCATTCTGTATTAATAGCCTGTGACTTGCAGGCATCAGTGAGTCTGACCAATGTGTCAAAGCAGCAATAATTTTAACAATCAAAAGCAACCTGTTTCTACGTGATTTCTGCTTTAAAAAATAAAATAAAAAAAAAATCGCAAAGCTGGCCAGAATCTAATCAATGCCTGCAAGTCACAGGCTTATACGTTTCCCCATGAGTTGAGAGTGTACTGCGTAAAAACATTAGAGATATTGATGTTTAAAATGTGGCAAACTTTGAAAAATAGGCTTAGCACTGGACTGCGCTCTTGGCAGCAAAGGGGTTAAAAGTGTTAAGAGAAGTAATTTACTCCATTGAGAAATCAATGCGGCTGCTGTGGCATAGAAATTTGATGCCTGCTCTTAGTGTTGGTGCAAACTTTTTGGTAGCTTCTGTGAAGGAGCTCAATAGATAATGTATATAGCCATTACACTCCAGGTTTTAAACATATGCTTTAGTCTAGATCAGTGTTTTTTCAACCTCGGTCCTCAAGAAGCACTAAAGCTGGCCACACTAGACCAACTTACATCCAACCAGCCAACTTGTTGATTGGTTGGAATGAAAATCTGGTAACGTACGGGAGTAAATGATGATCAGCAATTTGCTCCTAAATGCCAGAAAACAGATGAAAATGGTCGTCAGACAAGTTTGAACAAATAGTTTGGATCAAACATTTAACAAACAGTTTTGGTCCATTTTCCAGTGTTTGGGAGCAAATTGCTGATTGTCATTTGCTTTCATATCTTACCAGATTTTCATTGTAACCAATCAACTAGTTGGCTGGTTGGACAGATAACCTTTAGATGTGTGGCCAGCTTTACAATCCAGGTTCTAGTGATATCCATAACTGAGGTACTCATGAAGACACCTGTGCTTATCAAGTATGGCTATTCTTAAAACCTGTACTGTTGGTGTACCTTGAGGACTGTGGTTGGGAACACCTGGTCTAGAGTAATTAAACTGACTGGTACTAATTAACAGTCACCCGTTACTCTATGGCAGAAGTTTGGTAATGGCCCCCATACACTGGCTACGGATTGTTGCAATGCAAAGATGACGGGTTGATGTGCAGATCACTATCAGCATATGATTGTAATATGCAAACCGGTGAAATTTAAAATGTATAATTTTACAGGTCCTCCGAGGGATCACGGAACATTGGTGGATCCAATTGCAGTATCCAGCAATCTGTTGGCTAGTGTATTGGGGCCTTAACTCTGGTATATAGATTGTATTTTTTATACCATTGAATAATCAGGCTTTGTTTTTTTGTTTGTTTTTTTAATAGAAAAATCTGCATTAAAAAATCATTTTTTATAAATTGTTTGCATAACATCAATTTAGATTTTAAAAGCAAGGTTTTCCTTCTTGGGTGTAGTGTTCCTAAAGCCTGCAGGGGTCAGTGTTGTCCTGCCAACTGTGATGTTTACTAACACAGGAATAGCAACAACAATGCTTAGATATTTCAAATTAAATGTGTCCTGTTTCTTATGCTGCATGTAAAAATAAACTTGCGGTTAGATTTCCTAATGTAACAGTAAATTGGCTCTGAGTTATTGAACATGGGAAATGTTATGTATGTGAGATTTAAGGGAAGCCATCAGAACACATTTTATTGACTAAGCTCTGCCACAAGAGGGATGAGACATTGCTTTAGGAAGGGCCATGTTTTCTACTATGTACTAATAATGAGTAGGATGGAAGTCCTGTCTTTCTTTCTTTCTTTCTTTCTTTCTTTCTTTCTTTCTTTCTTTCTTTCTTTCTGGTATGTCTGCGTAATCCACAACTGGCGGTTTTTGAGGATTTCTAGTGCACTATAAAGTAGATAAAAGATATGAAGACCTCTGGCAAATTTTGGTTGGTGGGATCTTTTGTACGCATCTGTTCTGTCGGTAGCTTTATGCATTATTGGTAAGCCATTATGATGCCTTTTTTTTCCCTGACATTAGGTTTAATGACACTAATTTTGTGTGCGAAACTCTCCTGCCGTCTACCTCTGTCAGAACATACTTCTGAATAAAATCTATTGTTTTCTTTTGTTTAATATAAACGTATGCAGTAGGGGCAAAGCTAAACTCTCACGGGGGAGCATCATTTTGCCATGAGGATCCACCGGTATCTTGCGCTAATACAGTGTTGGTTATCCGGTGAACGAAAATTGGGGTGTCAAAAAAAGAAATACATTTCCGTTCTCTGACTAACTGCAATGTGCGCAGCTGCACATCAAACCTTGGGAGCAATTCAAAGGTTTGTGCCCATAGCTACTGCTAATGGGTGCCTGGCTGTGCAATTCAATTGTTGCTCCGATCGGGCACGAATGCCGCAGGTGCAGATTTCTGATCGCACCCTCTGAGGTGGTGAGAAGAAATCGGTGAAAGCTTTATTTTGGGTGCACTAACCAGGACTTTAGATAGTCTTAACCATTTTACGTGGCTAAACCAGGTCTAACTGGGCGCAACAAGCAAAATAAGGTGCTGAAAACCATTGAATTGCTCCGACGGGTGGCCATTAATTATCGTGGTGCTAAAAACAATTGAATCGGCCCCTTGTGGGTCGGTTCAATTGTTTATTTAAAGGCGCTCTAATGGGAGCCCAATGTTTCAATTTAAATGTTTTTGGGCGCCATTAACTATCGCTCTTGTCGCGCCTATTTAGACTGGATTTAGTCGTGTAAAATGGCTAAACTTGTCAAGTCCTGGTTTGGGTGCCAATACACGTCTGCTTGCCGTCTCAGGAGGGGGCGAGTAGAAATGCCCGTGGCTATTGTTCCCAAATGATGCAACACTTGAATTGCCCCCTTAATGTCCGGTTAACTAAAATTCTAAAATCTGGCTAAATTTGCCAGATCATGAGAATATTTTTAAAAACCTGGAGGTGGACACACATGCTGCAATGTTGAGGACAAGGTAGGTCATTTTGTATCGAACGTGCGCTAAATGGGCACAGTGGTTGTCAGTCTTGATGAAGATGAACAAGACAGTTCAGCTGGTAAATTAGATGGATAATACCACATCTGACCATGTATACTATCCTCCTATGCCCACCCTGTGTCCTTTACGATCCATCCACTGGGATTAGTCAGACATGGCCACGTGTGTGGTGTCATTAGATCAGGGGTCTTCAAACTTGGCCCTCCAGCTGCTGTGGAACTACACATCCCAGCATGCACTGCCACCTTTTTGATATAACCGCATGCTAAAACTATGTGCAGTGCATGCTGGGATGTGTAGTTCCACAGCATCTGGAGGGCCAAGTTTGAAGACCCCTGCATTAGATGGATACAATGACCAAGTGCTCAGACCGTGACCACATTGCTCTGTGTTTGGGCACCTTTAGGGCTAATTCTAAAACTAAATCTCACTTAATAAACCGAAAGCTGCGTTTGAATACCTGGAAAGTTTTCTCTTACTCTTGTTTGCCAACACATATAAACATTTTTTTTCTTTTTTCAAGACCTGATTTCAGAGCATTTTTTAGCTACATATAAAAAGCCAGGAATGCCAATACTTTGTACATAACACCGGGTTTACATAGTAATTACAAAATATTTCTCTCTAGGGTTATACAATGTATATAATCTATTTTACATAAAAATAGCTACAATACCTGACTAAAAAGGATTGCTTTAAAGTGTTTTTTTTTTTCTATTTATAAAATATGCATAGAAGTCTTAAATGCATATGGCATTCATTGGTAAAAAAGCTACACTGCTGTGGTTCTTGTTTGGAAGCAATTGGTACTTAACCTCTGTGATTTTGTTGTAATGTTGGAGGAACCTCCCCTATCTAACTTGATGGATAGTAGTACGGTAGGTTCCAAATCCGGTGGGAGAATGTTGGGAACAAGCTCTGCGTGTTCCTATCTACATAACTGGACACAGTTGGGATTTCTTCTTTGTGTGAGTTTGTATCACCAGCCGCTGTGACGTTGACAGGGCAGTTTGCATTCCACATGTCCAACAGTGTCACCTGTTGATTCTCTCTCTCTATGGAACTCAAGAAATCCTTCAGGACTTGTTTGAATATATAGACAATTTCCCATGGTAGCACATCGTTTTCTGCCAACACTTCTCGAAATCTGGCAATGGAAAGAAAATTCTTTTAATTTTATTTTAGGAGATGTTTGATTTTTTTTTTTTTTTTCATATGAACGACCCCAATAAGAAAACAGCGAGGAGGGGGTCAAATAATAGAGAGAGGGATAAGAGCGAGAAGAAAGATTAGACTCTGTCCTGGAAAATGATTTTGACAGCCAGTCACACATTGCTCAAGGTAACCCTCCGCAGACTAACATAGTGGAAGCTGGGTATCTAACTATGGCCCCTATAGTACCAGATTAGTCTGGGTATACTGCAGGAGTATATTGTGGCTTATACATCTACAGGGAATTGGCTAATCTCATTGGCACTGATGGAATATCTTCCAATTGCTTACTGCTTGCTATCTGATCCAGAGACCCTGCGATATCCAAACGTTGCTCCTTACATTCCAGAACTGGTTTCTAGCTATAACCGGACCTTTCAGAAGCTGTGCCATCCTGTCAAATGCAGCCAGACTTCAATGCACCCTTGTGCAAGTCCGTAAATCTATTTAGTCTAATTGTGCTTAAGGGCAACTGTTACTATATTGATTTCTGTCTCTACTTATGTCATCAATCCATTATACATTGACGCACAGCTGCCCTCTGGATCCAGTGGGGTAAAATGCAGATCATATACAAGTGCTACAAACACAAAATTCACTTCATAAATGCTGATTACATGGGGTACAAGGTTAGACAGGTAAGGCTGTAAGTTTAGCTAAAGCTGCAGGCATGCTGATACAGGAATCATCTGAATGTGAAAAATCCTTTTCAGTGCATTGCATTACACCATTAACGTGTAACTCAATTAAGGTGAGTTGGGAATGGAAAAATGCTTTATAATTGGAATTTTCTTTTTTTTTTTAATTTCTTCAATGTGGTGCTATGTACTCCTGCATTGATAATGCATTTACTGGGTGAACATAATAAAGAAAATATCTCTAAACTTTAAGCAACTATGCGTGGTACTGCAGTATTACAGCTAGTCACTGATCTGGCTGTGCTAGTTAGATAATAAGCAGTCACTACCTGCTGAGCACGGTCCCTGTGTGGCATGGCTGAATCTGGGAGCACAGCAGATCCAGCTGCTTCTGTTCGGTAACGGGGATACTTGGTTTCAAGCTGTAATCATTTCTCAGCCAGTTATAATCCACTCCTGTCTTCTGGACCTTCTGCTCGTTCTCGATCTCATGCAGTAACCTCTCCCGCTCGCCCAGGTGCCACTGCAGCTCCCTCAGCAATGTCTTGGTCACAACTTCAGAGCCGGAGTATTGTGTCGACTTGTCGGATTCACTTCTTGACCATTTGATCCAACCAAAGAATGGCATCTTTTTGTTGTGTGAGCTGAAATGGATTTTTTTTTTTATTTGTAGAGATAGTTTAGAACAAATCGTTTAAACCTGTTAACATTTGCAGGCCTACATTTGAATTTTCTAACAAGTCTTTAAGTAAGACGACTATTGAAAATGCCATCTTATTACAGAGAAGTCTGAATATAAATAAAAATACAAAGCAACATTATGGTATTGCATGCTTTAACCCAATATAAAAAGCTGGATATATATTTTACCTGTCAATAATATTTCGACTGTTCTGCGTGCTCGGCTTTCCCCGTAAGACTAGACTCTTACAAGTCTTGAAATAACACCTTTAAAATATATTGCACGGAGTGTCATAAGAGGCTATCTTCCACGCAACGCTACTGCTGCCTTGCCGGTGCCATGTAAATATGGAAGTACCATTGGAAGCTCACAAGGCTTCTGACAGTATGGTGGCTGGCTGTGTAGTGACAGTATCTGCTAGTGTGCTGCACTTAAGTTCAGCATGTCACGTGACATTGTTGTGCCTATCTACACAGCTGTCATATTTTTCGTCACCGTAGGTAACCTAAAATGGAAGCCTTTCCGTATCTCCTCCCCCAGCAGCCCCCCCCCGCCACAAAAGAGAAAAAAAAAAATCCACGTGCAAGCTGTTAGAATGCATTCTGCAAATAAGTTTTCTTTTTCTGTCTATAAAACAAATTTGCATTTTGCTTTAGGCTGCAATATTGTGGGGTTAAGAGACACTGCCGGCATTTTTTGCCATGTCTGATGCATAGCTGCAGTACAGGAAATATTCTATAGGAGTAACCTTATATAAGTCTCTGTCTGTAAAGGATTGCAAAGACAAACACAGTTGGACGCAGTAGTTGTGATAGAACCTACCATTTGTTGTCAGTCGCTCCTCTGTCCCATTTTTGATATTGTATGTAGAAAGAGTCACTCATGTTCTGCCGATATTCTGTGCACTAAAGGTTGAAGCAGTTTTTTTTTCCACCTCCTTTTTTTTTTTTTCCCTCTTCCGTTTCAGTTATCTAGTCTCTTTTTATTAGTCTGAACCCCAGGCATTAGGAGACAGCTCTTCTCCTACTTCCTTCAGAGCTTACTGGTTTTACAGCTTGGAATTTCCTCAGCATTTTTGCATAGCTTTTTGTTTTGTATTATATCCCCCCCCCCCCCCCCCCACCTTCAGAGATGCTGAGTTGTTGGCTAACAGAGGCTGCGTTAATGTGTCCTAGATGTCATACAACATAACGCATGACGTGCATAGCGGTGGATTAAGCGGATATTATACACTGGAAAAATTCAGATGTCAACATTAATAATGCTCAGCTAGAAGCTTTTCACATTGCATTGTATATGGTACCATGAAAGTCTGTGGGAGCTGGGCGCTTAATGACAGAACTGTCTTTGTAAATTTTAAGACCAATTCAAAGCATGACTTCTTGCCACCTATTTCCTTTTATCTGTCTGCTAGAACTGTATATTCTGCAGATTGTTGCCCGGGGGAGGAGGGGGATCTACAAAGTCTCTTGTAAAGGCCAGTTCATTATAAAAGGTTCTGTATCTTTAAAATTACTGTATGTGAAATTTATGTAGGAGCCCCACATGCACAAGAGATGGCAAGATCCTATTAAATTTATATACTGGAGCCAAAACTTCTCCTGTCTTGCGAGCCTAATGCTGGGTACACACTGGCAGATATATTGGCCGATCAATTGATCGGCCTATATATTGAGTGCCCATCGGCCAGTGTGTTCCAGCGATATGTCTGAACGATGTCGATCTCGCGCGCCTATCTCTTCGGCTGCACTGCACAGTCGATTGCAGATCTGCAAATATCTGTCCATCGTGTTGTGTGTACGGGCTGTACACTTGCAGCAGAGGCCGCGGTTTGGGGGGCGTGACACGCTCCCAGCCAGCGGGACCCGCAGCCAGAACATAGATGATGGTTGTTCAGTGTGTATGAACAGCCATCAACTGTGGATATATCTGTGAGGTGTGTACCCAGCCTAAAGCTTCGTTTTCATGTGTCTGATCAGACGAGGCAGAACATTATCTCAATGATCAGTGGGTTTAAAACTGTTAATGAATGGGTCTTTAACATATTGTTTTGCAGTTGGAAAGCGGAGTTCAGACCTATAGAGTAATAAGGCATTCCCTTTCTGCTCCTAAATGGCAGTGTGCAGTCTAGCATGGTATTTCATAGGGAATTTGAATAATTGCTTTAATCATGGCTAGAATAGTAGTGTTTGTGGAAGAGATGAGCTTCTTAAGGGCACATTGCTGCTAAAATGCCTAATAACTGCTGTTCCACATCTCTAGTTGCCAGCATGTAATCTCCTTACTTTTGGCGTTGTTTGATTTGCAACTGAAATAGATGGTTGCATGTTTTCTGTGGCTGCTCTGTCATGTCAGCCAATGGGTTTCTTGTATGATGTGGTTACCCAGTGGCGTAAAGCAAATGCCAGTAACGTTGCATGTCAAACGAGATTGTGTGGGACCAGCTCTTGCATTGCTGTCGCAGAGAGCAGTAATGGGTCAGTGAATAGAGTAGGCAATGTCCAGTAGATGCTGTTGGATCACTGCCCCTGAACGCATACAGGAGAGGGTATGGGGTCACTGGAACAAATACTCCATCACCATACCAGTTTACAGATTTTACTAGGGTTAAAACCTTCTGTTAGTAGCTAGCTTTGTATGAAGTTATCGAAATTGGACACATCTTTGTCCTCCCATAATGTTAAATATAATAATGTAAACTTACTATGCCTTTGCCAGAGGATGCGTCCTAGTAGTCTTCACATTGTAGTGACCGCAGCTGAATGCTGACCCTTGCCACACTGCTTCTCTCAGACCTTATTCCCCCTCACACACTAACGCTTGTCTTCATTAACATGAATGTGGGCACTTGCTCTTTGCTCTTCCATTCGTACTGTCTGAACCCTTGTTAGAAGTCCACAGTATCCACCTTTTCCACCCTGTTCACCTTTGTGTTGTGGTCATCTCTTTAGCTCCTACCCTGTGTGTGCTTGTTCACTTGTAGTTTTCCCTTCTAATATTGGTTGTGTAGATATTGGTCCATAAGGACACAGTGGACTGTTCATATTGTCACAGTTGCTCATTATCAATAAGTGTAATTAAAGAGTGCCTGGAAGCGGTTCACTGACACTTTGACATACACTGAATAGACAGTTTATATCCACAGTAAAATGTAGTAATCTCTTGATGAAAGGGAGAAAAATCTGTTAATTACTTGCTCATCAGTTAATCTTTTTTTTTTTTTTTTTTTTTCTAGGTCGCACGTTGAAAACTCATATGTCGAGGAGTTCAGAAGTCTGGAGGTGCAAGAACTACAGGTGTACGATAATGTTAAAGAACAAGGTATTCTAAGTGATGGTGTTGTCTTCTGCACAGGTGTTGTTGTCTTCTGCACATTTAATTTATGCCAGCAATACCATATGCTCTATATCCTTATGTAACCACAGGTTGTTTTTTTTTTTTTTTGTGTATAGTTTCATAACCGATTTAGGGGAACTTCTTAAGAGCTGTATACTGCTTTGGGCACAATGCCTTGAGTTAAGAGCAGCTCACTAGTGACGGTGGAGGCAGAATGCATGTCCTACCTACTACCTATGACTCCTTGGGCCTGGTTCTAAGTTGGGAGTAAAGCAAACAAAAAGCAAGTAACTCTGCACCTTGGTAAAACAATGTTGCACTGCAGGTGGGGCAGATATAAAATGTGCGGAGAGCTTTAGATTTAATAGGGGCGCGTTCAAACTCCAATTTAAATCGCAGTGTCAAAATAAAACTGCCCATGTGTTGGCCATATGCAAAGGCTGCCAGTATTTACCATGCATGCAAAAATAGTGTTCACTCTAGAAAAGGCAAGGGGCAGGGCCGCTATCTATGGAGGGCACTTCAGGGGTGCATGCTTACCTTTTACACGCAGAAGAAGTGTGGTTTCTCAAAGGGGGCGTGGCCTTGAGACGTGGCCCCTTTTCATTACTGTAGGGGGCTTGCCCAGCACTCCGGAGATACTGGGCTGCCACCAAGCTCTCCCCACAGGGTCAATAGACACTCGCGCCATCTGTACACTTGCCTTTGATTGTTTCAACCGGACACTTCGGGCCGCGGATGGGGATGGCTGTCTGGAGGGGGCGCATTTTAGCGATTTTCAAATCTGGCAGGGCGAGGCGCCCCGCTAAAACAGCCTAGAGGGAACACTAAAACATAAATGTGTTTTCATTGATGGTGTTGTAATATGATTGTCACGACCATGTACAGGGAACTTCGGTAAGAGGGCTGGAAGTCATGGTACTAGGTTGTGGCAGTGCCAGCAGATCAGAAAGTAGGTATATCTTCCTCTTTAGCTAGAGTTGTGTTGGCGCGACCTGACCAAAGACTCGGAGTCTAACCACTTACCCCTCCAATTGGGATTTGGGCTTTGCGGCACCCAGTGGGCAGGTCGCGGCCCTCTGGTCAGGTACCCGGAAACTAGCAATGAGACAAGGTGGCAGGGTAGACAAGGTGGCAGGGTAGAGAAAGATAACTACCCACACTGGGAAATGACTCGCAGCGAATACACTGGCGAGAGACACGTAGAGGATGTACTTGTAGAATGACTCGTAGAGGGTACACTGGAGGATGGCGCGTAGAGGTATCGCTGGAGAATGTCTCCTAGAGGATACTCTAGAGCAGTGATTCCCAACCTCTGTCCTCAAGGCACACTAACAGTCCTGGTTTTAGTGTTATCCATGCTAAAACACAGATGATTAAATCAAAATAACTGAGGTACTAATTAAGTCACCTGTGCTCAAGTATGGCTATCTTTAAATCCTGGACTGTTAGCGTGCCTTGAGGACCGTGGTTGGGAACCCCTGCTCTAGAGACTAACACGTGGAGGATTACACGTAGGGAATATGCTGGAGAGTTGCACATAGCAGGTTCACTAGAGATTAACTCGTAGGAGGTACACTGGGGAATATCACTGAGACTAGAGAAAGTGTATTGAGTGCACTTGTATAGAATAGGGTACTGAGTGCACTTGTAACCAGGCGCAGGATAGGGTACTGAGTAAGTACACAGGAGATCAACACAAAGGTAATATAATATAACACAAGGGATCAGCGTGAGAGCTGAAATATATATATAACACCAGAAATCGGCGTGAGAGCTGAACGAGCATACTGAATATACAAAAGCTGAGAAACACCGCAGAGTATCTCAGCATGGAGCCTGGAGCGTTGTAACGGCCACAGTCAGTGGAGAGTGAACGAAGTTGAACGGGCCGCTTCCTGTTACCTGGAGTCCTGCTTTATACCCCTAGGTAGCAGTCCGTTGGAGGAGAGAGTGAGCTGAGATCAGGCATAGCTACCACTAGATGAGGGACTAGTCAGGTGATAGAGACCATTATGGCTGCGCCTAGGACCGTCAACACTGGCTGTTGGGAAGGTCAGGGGAAGCCGGTGCAGTGGTGAGCAGCGGGTCCGATCCCAGGCCTCATCCTGACAGTGCCCCTTCCTTCAGGGTGAACTCCTGCCACCTATAAAATTTTAACCTAAACTTTTACCAGTGGAAAGCTTGAAACTCTGGCATCTCCAAAAAAAGAAAAAATGAAAAGGAAGAATTTCTCCAAAAAAGAACTGAAGACGTGAAATCCTAAAAGGCTTGAAACACTTCCAAATAGAAATCTTCTAGCCTTCATAATCACATCATTTTGGAACAAATGGACTTTTCTCCATCACCGCGAGTAAATTTTACTACTTACTCTTGGAAATCTGTAGTGTCGATAACATAACGATGCTCTGCTGAGACAATAAGGGGTTTGAAATGAGAAACTGTATAACCACAAATATACAAATTAAATTTAGTGTGAAAAGTTGAGGCTTTTTTTTTTTTCTGGAAACATGTAGATTTAATATAAGATACTTCAGAGAACCCATGACTAGGAGGAATATAGCCAGAAAACGGAAATTTTTTTTATCAGGGTCATAGTTAATGTCGGAGTCATAGTTCATCATGTGAAGAGATCTCTCCTTCCTTGAAGAAAAACAATCCAGAGGTTTACTAGAAGCAGACGATCCAGTACATGTGATAAAGGACTGAGGACTCAAAGAAACCTTGGGAGATCATTAAAAAAATCCTGAAAATCAGCAAATAATCATTTTCCTTAAGAGTTTTGGGAGGTCTTGGCATACTGATCTTTTGAAGCTTGATTTGTTTGCACTGTAGAGAACTAAAGGAGTGAACAATAAAAGGCCTATTGGTAGAACTGACATAATACTTGGGCAAAATGTTGGCACTAAAAACTCCATCAGAAAAAAATGGATGCTGGAACATATGAGTTAGCAACTGACATTGCGGAATATGAAACAATAGAAAAATCCTTGAGCACGGAGACACGGGCAATTAGGTCCTCATACCCAGAGGCAATGGCAAATCTAGACAGCGACCTAGAAACTACATCTGAAAACCCCTCCTGGGGTGTGACACTTGAAATCCCGTTTTGGGTAAAGACTCTTGGAAACCCGTCCTGAGGCGAGACTCTTAGAAAAAATTTCTTGCGTCGTTGGCGATCAGTCTCAGAAAGCTTTGGGCGCAGGAAACTCTGGTGTTCCACTGTGCTGGGCGAAGATGAAACCTTAAACGTTGAGCGATTAGTAGAAGGCTTCGGGCTTCCAATCAAACTATTGAAGGTAGGTACTTCAAGGTGGGTCATCTACAGCTAGCAGCATTATTACTCTTATTCCCTGCCATCCAGGCTGCAGGTTATAGTCCCTCGGACAAGGGGGGCAATGTAGCACTCTGGGACAAGGATAAATATATCTCAGAGGCCAATAAACAACTCAAGGATACAACATGTTATCAACAAATCCTATTTAATCCATCGGACGATTATAAAAGACAATATGAACTTGTCAAGGAAGCATGTGAACGTGGGATAACCAAAGGGGAATATCCTTTCCTAGAAGCTAAAGAACCAGTGGTCACCACGTTCTACATGCTTCCAAAGATGCGCAAAGATTCCTCATGGACGCTCCATTGTATCTGGTATCAAAAGTCTGACTGAGAACGCTAGTAACTTCCTGGATACCCACTTTGTCATCACATTACCCTCGTATACATATACATGTATACGAGGGACATATATGTATACTTATACATATAAGGGATACACCATGGAGGGTCTGCAAAAACTTGATACATATTGATGAAGGGGTGATACTCGCTGTGTGCGATGTGGAGGCCCTCTATACCAGCATATTTTAGTGGTGGAATGAGACTACAGTGTTCAATGAACAGAATGAAATCTATACCAGGCACATATTAATGTGGATGCGGTATATAGAGGACCTATTGATTTTAATGAACTGTCCAGAGTTTATTTTTGGAATTCATTGTAGTCCTTAATGCCAACGATTTGATCTTAAGACTCATCTGTGAGTCCAGTCATACAGAAGTCACATTTTTGGATCTGAAAATACAAAGATTGCCGAATGGCAGAATACAGACGGACCTTTTTCGAAAAGATACTGCCACAAACCGTGTACTACACAACAAGTGCGCACTTCCGCCAGTACTGAGAGGGATTCCAAAGGGCGAATTTTACGCCGAAGAAGGAATTGCTCAAGTCTTGGAACTATTCCATATTAGGTCAGAAGAGTTGAAGGAGAGACTTGTTAATAGAGGATATAGTAAAAGAGCATTACAGAAGGCTAAATATCCTGCCTTACAGAAGGAGAGGAAATCCCTGTTATATCCTAATAAAATAAACACCAGAAAGGAAGATAAAGTAGTTTGCTTTTGTTGGAGACTTCTGCATGGTTTGGGGTGAAATGTAAAAAATTATACAAACATTGGTCCATACTAATGTTGGATCGTGGTTTAGAGAGAAGCCTGGGACCCAGAGCAGAGATTAGTTGGAGACGTTCCCCTAACCTAAGAGACAAACTGGTCCACAGTCACTTCACTAACTTTAAACTTGGGAAACCCCTCAGCAGAAGGAACTTTCAAGTGTGGTAACTGTAAGGCCTGTACTTATATGCAAGGAACCGTGGAATTCAGTGACAAGTATTGAAAGATACATAAAATACATCCATCCATTAACTACAATTCTTCAGGAGATGAGATATTTATATAATATATATATATATATATATATATATATATATATATATATATATATATATATATATATATATATATATATAAACAAGACCATTGAAACAGAGGATTCTACTGTAGAGCATGTGGGAGCAATAAGGAATGTGGAATCTGTTCTGGTAAGATTTAAAAAAAACTTACCACGGTGGCGAATAGCCTTCATGATTAACATCAAGGAAATCCCATAGGTTTGAAAGCCTTTGGAATAGAACAACTGAATCTGGGTAGTAGAGGTGGTAATAATACATCACAAGAATTGTTAAAGAAAAAGAGCTTTTGGACAATCTTAATGGTAGCATTACAACCATCTGGCCTGAATGAACAGATCTATTATGTAATAATTCCTATATATCGCATACCTTCTTAAAAATTATGAAGTTTATATCCTATTCTATATATTATTATTTCTAGTTCCTTATCAACTTTCTTTTTCACGTTAGGATTTTTTCACATTTATCAATATATCACTAATACACATTGCCAATTCTACCATTTAATACACGAATGTTATTCACATTTTGCTTTCACAATTGCACGTATTACTCAAGAATAAATATTACAGTAAATTGGCACATTTTCACGAATAAATAGTTGCACAGTAATCACGAGGTTAATTGGACTATTTAATTACACGTTTCATCAATATTTTAGTTACAAGTACTAATATGAACTGATTCTGAATAATAAAAAGGTACTACTTATATTTTGTTTTACCTAGATATATATCCGTTGGAGCACATACAATGTACATTAATTATCACTGTATTCATTAAGTTCTTCATTCTTTATATTATCACATATATGTTCATCAAATATATCTATACTCTTTCCATTCTATTAATCCTAATATAGACTAGTATGAGGTTTATATTTTTGTTTCTCTTTAAGGGTATATGTAGTACTTTGCTGATAAGGTTCATCTAATACAGTGTTGGCTAACCTTGACACTCCAGCTGTTGTGGAACTATATATCCCAGCATGCCCTGCCACAGTTTTAGCATGCCCTAATAGCAAAACTGTAGCAGTGTATGCTGGGTTATGTAGTTCCATAACAGCTGGAGTGTCAAGGTTAGCCAACACTGATCTAATACATATTTAAGTAAATACGTATTTTAGTTTGATATAACTCATATTACTAAGGAGAACGTACATATATATGCATTTCCATGTTCATATACATGATATGAGGCACTCTCCTTTTTTGATACATCTGTAAAATATATAGCATATAATATAGTGGATAGAGACAGGATGGACAGTGATTAATTTTGGCTTGAGAGAAACACTGTACATTTCGATATATTTGCATATATCAGGGATGGGAAACCTCAGGCCCAGGGGCCATATAAGGCCCTCAGAATCATTTGTGTGGCTCTGAGCTTTTTTCTGCTAGCATCATCTGGCGAGCAGGGTGCCTAGAATGGCACGCTGTAGCCTAGAAACTATGCAGCAGTGCCGCCTGAACAGTCCATAGGACGCTTCAGACGGTCACACCGCTGCCCTTGCAGCTCCCTGGAACGTCCTCAGGATGCTCTGAGCATTGCTGTACTCACCGGCGATTGTGGCCCCACCCCATGTGACGTCACGTGGTCTTGGCGTGGCCTGCACCGGGCCCGTGATCATGTTATATTTCTCCTTCATCCACCAGGGGACACTGGAACTTCAGTACAATGGGGTATAGGAGTGTGTTAACCGGGAGCTGGCACCTTTAAATAAAAAAACTACTGGTAGCTAGCTCCTCCCCCTCTGTTTCCCCCCCCAGGTCAGTCTAAAAAATGTGCCCTGGGAGCTGGACGTAAGCCTCCTTAGGGCTCTAAAAATTTGATCTCTATCAGCATGAGGACAGACAGGCAGCCTACTGCCCCCGCCTGTCTGCGCCGAGGGAGCTGCCGGGGAGATCCTCACCGTTGCTGCATGCGGTTTGCGCTGAGGTCTCCTGCTACAGAGACCTCATTCTCTTGGGTACCCAAAGACGCGCTGCATGCAGTGCACGTCGCGGGACACAGCATATGCCCGCCGCCGGCAGCACAGGGAGGCATAAGGTAAGTGTTCCCTAGTTAGCAGAGGAGCCAGGACAAGTATTTAGGCAGGCATTCACAGTGCGCTCCGCTAGCGCTGAGAGCGCCATAGCGGGGGGGGGGGGGGGGCGGAGCCTAAGTTATCCTTCTGCTCCTGCCTCCCAGCAGCCTCAGCGCTTCCAGAAGGACGCTGGTGGCCATTTTACACGCACTACAGGGTGGAGAGAGAGCTGTGTCAGGAGTCAGGCTTGTACTCTGTGTATCAGCACTTGTATTTTTATTCTTGTATCAGCACTATTCTGTTAGCGCTGCAAGCATTATAGTTTATCTCCCTCTGTGCCCCTTTCAGCAGGGTCTCTGTGTAGTGTGATTGAAAAATCTGTTATTGCAGGACACTGAAGAGGGCGAGGTTCAGGAAGAGGAAGCTTACATTACTGAGGACCCCGAACCTGCATCTCAGGGCGTGGATGCTTTAATTTCAGCAGTACGCCAAGTGTTGCATGTAGAGGATTTAGAGGTTACTGAAAAACCATCTATTTTCGGTAAAAGATTTAAACAGTCTGTTACCTTTCCAGCATCAGAAGAGCTGGATGAGATTCTTTCTTCCGCATGGAAACACCCAGACAAAAAATTTCAAATATCTAAGAAATATCTGTCTTATTACCCTTTTCCACCTGACAGTAGGAGATTATGTGAAACTCATCCAGCAGTGGACCCGTCAGTAGCCCGTCTTTCCAAGAAAACGGTGCTTCCGGTGCCTGGCGCGTTTTCCCTAAAGTAAACCTCGGATAGGAAGATGGAACACACATTGAAATCCTTGTATAGAGTTGCAGGGGTTTTGATGCGTCCAGCACTAGTTAGTTGTTGGGTAAATAAGGCCATTGAAGCCTGGGCGCTGCAGCTGGCTGAGGGGATTAAGACAGGTACGGAAACTGAAGACTTAATTCAGTTAGCCGAACAGATTGCAGAGTCGGCTGCTTTCTCGGAGAAGCGTCTAAGGACATTTGTAATCTATCCGCCAGATCTTCAGCATTAGCTATATCTGCTAGAAGGGCTCTGTGGCTGCGTCAATGGCAGGCAGATGCAGAGTCCAAGAGAGCGGTAGAGTCCCTTCCCTTTACTGGGGAGGTACTTTTCGGATAGGCGTTAGATAAGTGGATTTCACAAGCTACAGGTGGGAAATCCACTTACCTACCATCTGCAGCTCCTCCTCCTACTAGAAGATCTTTGACAGGTCCCTCCTTTCGATCCTTTCGTGCCTCTGGAAGATTTAGAGGGCGTTCCAGAGGAGG